>PVKE010000026.1:91392-286805 GCA_004027555.1 Craseonycteris thonglongyai | reverse complement strand
AAAAAAAAAAAAAGAAAGTAGAAGCTGTTCAGAAAGATAAAAAAAAAAAAAAATATCTTGTCAATGCATCCATAACAGAGACACAGAGGAAAATATGTTTATGGAAATATAACATTACATTTTTGATGATGTTGCCTGAAGCTCGGATATCGTCTTTAGAATGTGGACAGAAGTCAGAAAGATGTTATGATAATCTTTACATTCACACTAAATAAAACGCATTCTTCTCTTTCTTTCTTCAAGTGATCAATAATCAGAAAGGTTAACATGGTTTCCTTTGCATAGTAACAAAAGCCGAGAGCCCTGGCGAAGCTGCAAAATCAATACATGTATTGGACTGCTGCTGAAACGCACGGCTACAGGAAAGAAAATGGAAGAAATGACATAAAAACCCATTATTGCTATCAAGTTAAACAAGATAATAGGGAAGAAAACAAAATTTATTGTGACTGTGGCTTCAAAACAGATCATACGGTTCTTATGAGAATGCACGTTGCTATAAATGTTGTTGCATATTTACTGTAGTATTAGGTTCCCAGGAGATTGTTTCATGCGTGGCAGTAGCTAGCCAATTCCTTAAGGTAAAACAAAGTCTTAACATTAGCACTTTTCTGTGTGATATTTTATATTTTGCATGTTTAAAATTAGGCTTGTAGTATCATTTGGTAATTATTTCAGAGTCTATAAATAATCTTCCTGCCCATCACTAAACTATTGTTTTCTTCCCATGCTTAGATTAATGAATGTTAATCATTGAGTAGTCCCCTAGAATCTTCCTACTTTGTTATTTTTTATAGGTATTCCTATGTAATTCTGTGTTTGTGGGAGGTGTGTGTGGTTGTGTGTGTGCTCAAGACAATATTTCAACTGCACTCTTCTACCGTTGTATATGGACCTCTCAGTCTGTGAATTCAGTCCCCTGAGCCCATATGATGCCAAACTCTTTGCAGACTCTAACGCTCCAAACATAACCAACTCTTTTAAAATTATATTTTTGGAAAAAATAAGTGTCCACTGATTAACAAAGAAACAAAATCAACTACAGAAAATTCATTTTCTTAAATTATGAAATATTTATAACTTTTTCATTGTAGGTACCTACAAATGAGTTATAAACATGCTGATTAATTTGTGGATGGGAAGAAAAAAAAAAAAGCCAGAAAGCAAGAACAAATTATTAAGTCTTTTACACAGCAAGAATTTGATACTTACATGTTGAAAAAATTGAGTGACTAAATTAGTGCATGAATAAATTAATAAATGTATTCAGTGAAATGCAGGAGTGACTGGATGGATGGATGATGGATGGACAGATAGAAAAACAAATGAAGTACTCAGTCCACACCATGGAAGGTGAGGTTAAATTGAAGTTGCATTTCTCTTTTCCAGTTGAGAGTTAACATTGGAAAAGATAGACACGTGTATAAAACTGACTATATCAATATGATCTAAAGCATATTTTACATGTACATATTATAATAAATGCTAGATGCTGATGGGCTTCATCACACAAAAAAGAAGAAAGGACAACTTTTGTCAAAATACTTGCTGGCCGGATGGTAGAGTATTTACACTGAAATTGGAGGGTTCCCATATAAAATTAGTAACAAACAAGATTTCCAGATAGAAACGTAAAAATTGATATTATGGAAACTATTTTCTTTGTTAAAGAAAATTAGATTAATAAAGACAGTTTTATCGATTCAAAGGAAAGTGAATGATATTAAAAGCCACTGAATAATTCAGCACCGAACATAAAAATGGAAAATAAAAATCACTGTGATACTTTAACATGACAAGAATCCTAAGATGTGGCAATATCATTCTCAAGACCGTGCTATTTGTGTGGAAAAAGAGATGTTGTTTAAAATCACCAACAAGCTATTAGGTAAAGTGGAGTTTCATTTTACATTAAAACTATGTAATAAACCTGTCTGGAATTTTATCATCCAGGGAATGAAATCTCTGTATAAGCGATATTGGTACAGAAAGATGAGCGGAAAAGCAGAAATAGAGTTGTATGATAATATTACAACTCAGCTGAAGAGAGGAAAGCGTTTACAATGCAGTCCAGATCCAGATAGAAAACCTAACACAGAAAAAATACAATACCAAATGGCGGGAAATGATGCAAATACACAGTGCTTCTGCAATGCCTGCCTTACAAGAGCGTTCCGTCTCAGCGATGAAAGAAAATATAGCAATGTTGAGTAATGGGAAATGACAAGAATCTGGAAACACAATGCTTAGATTTTTGAAATCTAAGTGTAGCACCAAGTTCAGTAATCTTGAATGTGCAACAGGACTAGAGAAATAGAAAATAAAAGTGTTTACCAGAAGGCCAGATAGCACATTGGTTACTTTCTTCAATATGTGGTAAATTCCCAGGAGATTTTGTGATGTCCTGACCGTTTCACATGGCCCTACGTCATTCTGTGTGACATAATTTAGCATCTTAGCATGGCCAAGCCTTTAGGATGGCAGACAGTGTTCAGTAACCTCCTCTCATCAATACTTAAATTATTCAAGCCTTCAATTTTTACAAAAACCTGGATCCAGAAATGTCACTTCTCAGAATTAATATTCAAGAAAATATTTAGAAATGTAGGCTCCACGCTGGAACCAAGGGCTACTTGAGTTTTAGACTGAAGGGATGTGCTGGTTTGTAAGGATGATGGGCAGGTGGGAACTTCAACTCAGGGTGTGGAAACAAGCCAGGCGTGACCCATGCGACCCTGAGTGGGTAGAAGACGCCAACAGAGCCCCGAGTTTTGCAGAACTGGGCCAAAGTGGGCCTGTGGAAGAGACCGCTGTTCCTGAAGTGGCTGCCCAGAGGAAGAACACCCCTGTGTTCCAATCTCCATCTGTACTTAGATTAGTTATGGGCTCTGGACAACTTCCTCTAGGACAAGCCTTTATGACAAACGTCCTCTGCACATAATTTCAGTGCATCTTGACGGCAGCCCCATGCGGTCGATGTTACGGTTCTTATTCTCATAAAAGGGAGAACTTCTGCAGTGCAGAGCGGTTTAGGGGGTCGTAGTTCACAATGCGGACACGTGGGTGAGGGCCCAGAGTGCAGGGCATGCCTGCACCCCACCCCACCCAGCTCCGTGGCGGGCTGCCTCCCACCTCTCAGCTCCCAGGCTCCCGTGGGCTGCTCTCTGCCACCGGCGGGCGGCACAGGCGAGCCATCAGGTGCAAATCATATCCCGAGCTCCGCGGGAAAGAGGAGGACAGAGGGGATGCATCGGCACATTAGAAGAAACCGCTCTGCGGCAGAGAAGGAGGAGCACATTGGAAGGCAGAGTGGACGTGTGAAAGGTCGCTTTGGTGGGAAAACCGCAGAGACGGACGCGGGGAGGACACAGGTGGTTGGGAAGAGGCACAGGCCAGGGTCAGGACGTTACAGATCCTCCCATCTTCGTACTTCACTCCAAACCTTCAAGAAGAGTTTACTCTACGGGGAGGCCGGGATGGCTCAGCGGGTTAAGCGCTCGCTTTGCAGCCCCAGGGACCGAGGATCAAGTCCCAGCCCCGGCCCGTGTGGACCCACATGCTGAACTGGGGTGAGCTTCCCATGTAGGAGGCCCCTGGCTGGTTCCTTCCCTGCACGGCCCCCGCCCACCTGTGTGGAATGAAACCATGTTGAAAACGGATGACGTGCAACTATGGAGACGGCTCTGGGCCCTCCCCCTTCTCTCTGTCTCTCTCTATCTCTGTCTCTCCCTGTCAAGAACAATAAAATAAATCTTTTTTTAAAAAAAGAAATATTGACTCTTACTTGTGTCTTAGGAAAGGAACTCTGGCACCAGCACAGCTGTGTTGGAGGTGCGCTGTCGTACAGGGAAATGACTGATGCCTATTACTGCAGTGATACGGGTATAAAGTGACACATGAGGTGGGCATGAAGTAGACAAGCTTCAATAACCACCGCGGCATTGGAGGTGCTGGAGGTGGAAACCGATGAAATGTTGTGACAACGTTCCCAAGACGGAAAGACAGAGTAGAGGCTGAAAATGAGGGTTGCTTCAAACCCTGTGGGCTTGATGTGCCTACAAACATATCAAGTTGCATATATTAGGAGACACGTGGATCTATCTAGAGACCAGAAAAGAGGTGTGTGGTGTAGGTACAAATTGCAGGTAAAATACTCGTATTCATTTGAAGCTAAGAAGATAGATGAATGAATAATTCAAACACAGGTAAATGAGAATTGGCGTATATTACAGTGATGATTTCGTGTTTTTGAGAAAAAAAAAATGAAAGCAAATTTCTCTTACATTTTTTTCTTTTCTAATGACCAGCTTTTGGTCCTTAGGCTGAATCCCTACGTGTGAAAACAATCTTCCACCTTAATTCTTGACATGCTCAGTTGCAGACGCTGAAGGCCTGGCGGTGCCTTTGTTTCCCTACAGTCAGGCCCGGGGGGCTCTTCCAGGTACAGGCATGGCACCCGCCTTAGGAATCTACGCGCACCTGAATGCCGCCTCGCTGGTGCCCCGTCTGTGGTGATGGTTCTGTGGGTATTAACACGGGACGTGTGCACTTCATCAGAAGCAAACACCGTGTCATCAAATCTCTGGGGAAGTCCCATGTTCTTGCAACTGCCAAACCAGATCTCTGCAAAACTGTGCCCCATGCCATGGCTCATCCCTGATCCCACATCTAAAACCTGAGTCTGTGTGACCCTTTATCTGGCTTCATGATACAACAGAGGCGTCGGTGCGCACAGAGAAACGTCTGAGCAGGCATCCTTGTGCTGACCGTATATGCGCTTACGCTGTTTGTCTTGAAGGGCAAGGTTTGTTTCTTTAATGAAAAGAAAAACGAACAATGTAACTCTCATTGGTTTACCTTTCCCAATAATTCCAGAAAAATAACTGATCAAGTATTTGCACACTGATGTTATATAGATAGCAAATGGAAAATACAGAGAATCAGAAATAATAGCAGCTCTGGAGCCCAGCCCTTGCTTTGGGCAAAAGCTGTGTCCCAAAGGCCAACAGGTGAAGAGAAGACGTAGTTTATAGAAAGTGCTGGACGCAAATAGCAAGCAGGGCTCTGAACAGCTACCTGTGTGCTAAGGTGGGTTGGCTTACACTTTGGGAACAGATGGTTTTCCTGGAAAAGAAATGCACGCTTTTGACTTTGTTGTTTAGATTAGAGTTGGCTTACATACATAATATCACTGATTCTTAAGATTTGCAATGGGACTATAGTTAATGATATATAAAGCCATCTATTTAAATATAAAAGATCTTTGATAAAACCATGTTTTCACTACCCCTGATTACAAGTGAATTCTAAAGACGTTCAAGTAACATTTTAATTCAAGTGTTTATTAGGGGTGAATGTTTTAATCACAAAATTACCACCGTAGTGTGGTTTGAAGTTCTCCATAATTCTGCCCTTTCTTTTTTAACTGTAACATATAAAGCATCGCCTGTGTACTCGGTATACCTCACGCAGAGAAGAAAACTATTTGCGACTCTAAGAGCCCAAACATTATTTTTTCCACCCTCCCAAATAGCACTAACTTATTCTTAAATGAATTGCAGTGTTAATAGCATGTCATTTTATTTCCTACAAATTCACATTATATATTTTCTTTCCCATTTTACCATCTCAATGTATCCAACTAAAATAAATGTAAAGAACCATGTAAATAAACTTTAAAACGAGGTTCCAGGTCAGCTTTTATTCTTCTTAACTATGCTGTGCTCTGAAATAGTAAATATATTTATCTGTTTATTTGTTTGTTTGTTTTTCTTTATTTTTACAAGCTGAGAATTTACTCTCAACACCTTAGGCGAATGAGGAGTGATGTCAGCCCCTACTTATTTCATGTGCTATTAATGTGATTTTCATGAAGGCTTAACTTCACTTCATACTTTCTCTAGGCCGTATTCATGTTACTTATGGTTCAGCAGAGATAAGCACTGTGCTATAAGCCCCAGAAATGAGCGTTTTTACAGAATTAAGTACAAAGGAGAGCTCACAAGAACAACAATCCTCAAGGGACATACAGCAGTCCAAATCTGTGGGGGGGGGGAAATGAAGAATTTAGTTTCTCTGAATAATTTTAGTAAAAATAAGTATTTGTTTACAATAGGGTTCTTTTGGCTGAGACTTCCTCTATGAAGATAAATCTTTTCTTTTTTTAATATTATTATAATTGTTGCTAATGAGTCCTGGACAAACCATCAGCCTCCTTTTTGCCTTTTAATGTTTTGTAGAGTATTTTGGCTATTCGCTTCCATTTAATATCTGGTGTTTGAGTTTAGTTTTTCACTGATAGCAGAACCATGTACACTGATTGAAGAATCCTGTATGTTATTCAAAATTTAAATGTATACCCACAGAGATGAAGAAGTTCTTATTTATTAAAAAAAAAAAAAGCCCTGATTATCTCTAAATTTGTATAGATGTTCTTTCCACTCTTATTTCTTTGGATATTTGGGGAGGACTGTATGAGATTTACTGTAACTAACATACACAGTGTTTTAGACTTCTGAATTTATTACAGTTCTTTAAAAGTATTATTGCAAATGTCTTCATTTTGTATTAATTGAGCCCAAACCCACACTTTCTGGCACCGTCTGTGGTAGGAGGAGAACCCTGCAGCAGACAATGGCTGTGTGCACTTCACCACAGTGAGGTCCCGGCAGGGCTGGTGTTACTGCTTCACAGCAACACTTGGCAACACACTTAAAAATCACTCTTTCAGTTTACGGTTGACAGCAATAAGAAAAAATGGATCGAACTTACTGGGTTTCTTCTGCCAGGTTTTAGCTACTCAAACCACAAAGATGTAATTACATAAAACTTTCCAACTTAAAAAATCTGTCACAGCTCTGAAACTTGATTCTGAAAGTAACATGCGTTGACCTTTATGTATTTACCCACGGTGGCTGGATTGAGGTCGAGGCCAGGTCTGGAGGATCTTCCACAGGTAACGGGGAGCTTTTGGGGTCTCTAAGCTCAGGAGTCGTATGATCTGGTTTTGTTTTCAGAGGTGACTCTGGAGGGGCTTTTGACAATAAACTAGAGGAATTCAAGATTGGAAGCAAGGGGACTGGTTGGAAAATAAAAATATTTGTGAAACACAGTTAAATATTTAAAGTTTCAGAGCTGAAATCATAATCTTTTATTTTGACCATATTTTTGACATAAATATTATGGAAAAAGACATGACTATAAGGTTCCCCAAGGGCATGCTATCAACACGAATACTATGTCAGCCATCCACATTGTTCATGAAAAAAAATTATGTCTCGCTAGACATTTGGGAGAGGGATGGTTGCATATTGAATTACCTACCATTATTAAAATGTTACTTCAACACATATATTGTCTTACATGTTTTTCCTTCTCCTACAGCACACCTATCAAGTTCAAGTTCAAGTTCCAAGTGGTTCTGACTGGAAGCAACTGAATGTATTATTGGTTTTCTCCAGAGTGAACCTCAATGAATACTTGGCTCACACAATTCAATCACAGGAAAGCTTTTGGCTAATTTTTCCTTCATTTCTTGTTGCTAGGCTCCATAAGCCACTGTCTAAGTTGAATTTAATGAAAACAAATTGCTGTATTATGTTCCATTCACACAATAACACAACCGAACCCCTTTGATTCAAGAGAAATAAATAAGAAAAGCTAGTAAGAGTAAGAATATCATGTCACTTTGGAAAGAAATGAGAGCATAGTTACTGTAACTGTTTTCACACTGTGAGTAACATAGCAATTACCTGGAAATCATGTCTTTGGCATAACCTCCTTCATACTTTTCCTGAAAATTCAATTATTTATTTCTCCACCTGCAGTTCACTGGAGACACAAACTCTGATAAACCCAAGACCACACAGGCTGGCAGATTTATTCTGATTTGTCATTAAGTGTAATGGTCTTAGAGGAAGAAAAAACTGAAACCTAAACGTGAAGATGAAGTGGTAGGCGGTGGGCGTCTCCTCTATTGTTCTAATGAGGTGTTACGTGGAAAGGAGCGTCTGATGGATGGTAGGGATTAATTTACCATGAATATGCATTTCAAATTTGATCACAAGAGGCATTCTTTAACTTCCCAGCTAATTTTCTCATTCACGGATGGGTGACCAAAATGAATGCAACCACCATGGGAAGCCCAGGGTGGGCACGTATGGGTGTGAGAATTCAACTTGCAAGCAGCCACTGACTCTCCATCACACTAGGGCAAGATGACAACTAGCCAAATATCAAACAATTATGAATTAAACATAAGAATAAAAATATCATGCAATTGAACCACATGAGTAAAAGAATTCTTTCTCCCTTTTCAGTCTCCATAAGAGCTGATTGTTATTAGCAAGCTGGATAGAAAAATCTGCAATGAAGAATTATCTAAATGTGTTTAATCTGAATAAGCAATAAAGATAATATTCAGTTAGGGGTCAGCTTCCAGTGGACCTCTAAAACCAAATTGTAAAATTAGTATGTAAAGTCATCAGTGGTAAACCAACATAGTGACATGATATTAAAAAATATATAGTTAAGTTATAGCTTCTTCCTAGATACTTAATGTGCCTCATCGTAACAGTCTGTGTTACTAAAAGTAAATTCTTTCTCATGTAACAAAAATGATTATGCATATGGAGTAAATCATGCCTAACTGATTTGTGGGTAAGCATTAGAGAGTTAATTCTGCAAAGACATCGAGAAGTTGGAATTTATAAAAAATCTGAAGAGAAAGCACTAAGGTCAGTTGAGGTGAGTAGAGAGAGATGAACAGCAAACTGTTAGACGATGAAAGTCATGCTCTGAAGTAGCTTGATCTAAGAAATCCCTGCAGATACGATGGTCAGGAAGACTGTCAACAAGGCAAATATTTAATGAGCAATGAAAGCCACCCTCTGCAACACACGATCTTCTCCTCTGCTGTACACAGATATTTAGCAAAATTCTTTCACGTCTATGTCATATCTATTTGCATCTCCTCTGAGGGCTGGCCAGGGCAGGGGCAAGTGGGCAATTAGACAGTAGTTAAGAGAGACTGTAAGACCAAACAGAAATAAAGGTGAAACTAAAGAAAAAAATTGAGAAATTTTAGGACCCTGGAGCTAGTCATACCTTTAAGGACAAAAGCTCTCCAGGATCAAAATAAAAAGTTATAATGTAATTACTGTCAACTGACAAGCATTATACTTCCAAATGTTGAAGAATGGTAAAGTTGTAACGTGGATAAATAGTCAATGAATCTATAGGCCAGGCACCAAACTAATTACTTTACAGGAATTATCTTATTTGACATTCACAAAAACATATGAAGTCAGTAATAATGTGGTCTTTTGGTTTGTTTGTTTGTTGCTGTCATTTTCTTTATCAGGAAACAAAAGGCAGAAAATATTAAGGATATAGATAAGTTAACAGTAAAATAATATATATATATATATATATATATATATATATATATATATATATATATATGCATACAATGTAAAGTATAGTCAAAGTTAAACTGGAATAGGTACCTTAATATTAGATGAAGTAGAATTCAGAGCAAGTAGTACTATTGGGAGTCAAGAAAGACGGTATATAATGAGCAAGTAGTCAGTTCTCAGGACAGATATAATGATTCTAAAGATTTCCACACCCGGAGACAGAGCTTCTAAAAGCAGGAAGTAAGAATGATCATGACTGGGAGCTCCGACACCCACTCCCCTTCCCCTGCTGGACGCATAGACACACTCTGGCATTGACGTGCCACCAGAGTCCCACACAATGAGCTCCTGACCCACGGAGAAGCACGCCCGGATCGTGACTGCATGTTGCTAAGTGGAGGAAGCCACAGTGACAGCTCTGTGTAGCTCGATTCCATCTGTACGGAAGTCTGGACAGGGCACACAATAAAAAGGAAACGGGGGGGTGGTTAGCAGGGGCAGGGTGTCCGGGTTGGTAACCGGGGGACAAAGCAAGTGACACGTGAGTTGGCGAGACTGTTCTACATCATGACTTTGGTGGTGGGTCCCTGTTCTACGCGTGTACAAAACCCAACAGAACTGTACACACCCAAGTCTAAACGGTACTTCATGTAAATAAAAATAATAATTCAGTGAGACTAATAATGCTACATACTAGTAAAGTCCTGTAGAGTGGATGCATTCACAAACACTATTTAATTCTACCCTACAAGAGGACACAGATAAAACAAGAATGAATTCTTATTCTCTATGTCATATAGTAATTATTAGAGCTAGCGTCCAAGCCCAGCTGGTCTTGATTCTGAGTTCACTTAAAAAAAAAAAAAGTAATTTATATCATTAAATAAATCACAGTGTATAGTATAATTCTTACTTTTCAAATCTCTTTTTTTATAGTTCCCAGGAACTTAAAGGACATTTATATCTGTCATCTTGACAAATGTTTGTTTTCCTACATATTATTCAGAGTAGATGAAGCTGTTTGTGTACTGTGGACTCCACAAATGTCTTGAAGTTTTCACATCTAATTTAGCATTCACAACACATACTTTTAGGTAAGTGTCATTAAATTATTAATCAGAGTGTAGCGTTCAAAATGGCTTTTCCCATATTACTAAAAGCAGGATTGTGACACAATGATGTTAGATTTAATCATTCAGAAGGGGGAGTGGATGAAACATTTTCTTTCATAATACTAATTATTTAATGCAACACCGCATGAAAAAATAAATCATTGTTTCTCTCATATTTACTTTGCAATTCTGGCGGTGCAGCGTAACGACTTTGTTCTAGGTTCGATTTTTAAGTTATTGCCTCCTTTATCTATTCTTTTCACATATGTTGTAATGAGTGCTACCAATTCACGTTTTTTATGGCATCAATACGTTATAGTTAGTTTTGGATAATTAAACGGGCCATTAGAAAGGGGAGGGAGCATTTCTTGTCTATATACTCAGTCAAGTTCCAGGCCCTTGGCAAGGTCTCATGCTTGGATCATTCTGACAACTAATCTCCGTGTTCCTGTAAATATCAATCTGCTGTTTCCACCACCACCCACCACAATGAGTGTGTTTGTGTAAAATCCTTGGTGTGGCAAACAACGGCATGCCCTACCTTTTAGTAACAAGCTCATAGCTATTTCCTATTAACTCTAGGAAAAATTAAACAGAGTGTAACAGATGAAATGGGATTTTGAAAGAACATTAATGTACCCATCAGGAAACCTACTATGATGTAAATTTTAAAAGATCGAGACAATATTTCTAGGTAGTAAAGAAAAATATAAGCAAATAATTAGACAAAAGGTGATGTTCTTGTTCAAGAAGGTGACCGCTATTCTTTCATGTTTGTCACTACCTGCGCAGATAAAAGGAAGTAGAAAGAAATGGCAGAGTATAGTGTGAGAACACACTGTGGGGATAATCCAAGTAAGCAAGAAAGATGTCCTCAACACAAAGTCCTTCTTCATTCTAGTAGGCTTTCTAAAATTCATTTGTCCTCCTTGGAGGCGGACATCACTGATAAACTTTCATTGCAGCATTTTGAGATGTGGGAGTTGACATTTCCTGAAATTAATCTGGACAGACAAAGGCTGATGGAAGGTTTTGCTGGGCCTGTCCCCGAATATTCCCAATGCTGGTCACTGAGCCGCACTGCGCTCCTTCTATTATAGTCACAGTCCATCACGCAGTGTCCTATTTAGGGATGTGCCGTTGCAAGTTATGGTTCTTGCGCACCCTGGAGCTTCCACATTCTTGACACAAGGGACAGTTACAGTGTATTTATAGCCTGTAAGGTCACTGATCATTGATATGATGGACCATTATGTCGCCAGAACGTGGCGGCTGTTGGAACTATTGGTCTATTAACCGAATCTCTCCCACACTAACACGCATATGCACTGAGTCCATCTGGCATGTGCCCTCAGGAATGAAACACCAGGCTCTCTCTGCATGCCACACAGCCACGCCAGAGGCACCACGACTCTTCTGCGTATCTGTCCTGCTGCAAGGTCCTTGCATCTCTTTGCCACCTTCCTTAGTAAAGGTCTGTGAGGCTCTAATTAATTCTTCTGAAACAGGCTATTATCGTTGCCGATAAACGATGCCTATCCATCTCTTCACTTTGACATCGGTTCCCCAAAGAGACAAGTTGTTCCTTTTTAAAAACTTTCAACTTTTGTTAGAAAAGTT
The DNA here is from genome assembly GCA_004027555.1 of Craseonycteris thonglongyai. NCBI lineage: Eukaryota > Metazoa > Chordata > Mammalia > Chiroptera > Craseonycteridae > Craseonycteris > Craseonycteris thonglongyai. Next base: position 274,657 of record PVKE010000026.1, on the reverse strand, counting down.
CAGGCAAAGTAAAAGACAGTTTTGAAGAAAGTTGGACACATACCTGTTTAGTGCTTTTTGAGGAGTGATTATCACTGATGACCTATTGTTCTAAACCATAATCGTTTGTTCCTTGTGGTGGCATTTTAACTATTTCTTTGGATGTTTGTGGTAACTTTGAATTTATAGAACAGGTGCAGAAATTGTGTGGTGAGCTTCTATGAGCCTTTCTCCTAGCTTCTCTAAGATAAACATCTTTCACAACAACAAAACAGAATAAAATATCCGGGGTTATCATTGGCACAATGCTATTTACTAAAGTACAGATTTAATCAAGTAACAGTGATTTTTCTCATTTATATATATATATATATTGTTCTATGTCCCAACCCAGGATTCCACGTTGTTCTTAATCATTGTCCTTAGCTCCTCAAATCACCACCGACACTTCTCAATTCTCTCCTGACCTTTAGATACTCAACGGGTGCTGGCCAATTATTTTTTACAATTGTCTTCAACCTTGATTTGTCTACTGTTTTCTCGCAATCATACTGAGGTAATGCACAGTTGGAAAGGATAATGGAGAGGCTCTGAGCTCTTCTCAGCACATTTGCTCAAGGATGAGTGATGTCTCCTTATGTTACTGAAGATGTTTTCAAAAACTACCTTCTCATCCCCACAGATTAATACTAAGGATTAAATTTCCTGGGGAGACAGACATCAGTTGGCTATGAATGGTATCTGTCAGAATAATCTATTTGATCTCACTATTTTTACCATTATTTTGAGGGGATTATTCTCAAAATATGAAGATAGTCTGTGTCCATTTAGAAACAGAATGCCAAATAACCGTCTTTCCAATTTCTCAGTACAACACCTTAGAAAAATCAGACCACTTCAGGAAGACACCGGTATTTATAAGACTGAACCGAAACGTAATATTACAAATGCCTGATAGTGTTTTTCTTTTCATAAGACTTATTCCACAGATTTAAGCTAATGTTCATAATCCCACAGAGTCTCTATCTACGTGAATCAACTTTGGAGGGAATGAAAAAATTTAAGACACAAAATAGAGGTGGAAAGGGGAAGGAAAACCAGTCAAGCTCCGTGATAATGAACCTGCAGATTCTTACAGCTAGACTCAGACTGCGAATGAATCTGCACATTCATGCCATTGAGCTTGGGTTGCAGAAGACCACAGGGAGCTTCTGAAGAGGCTCGATGAGGCTCTTAAATGTTGTCTGTTAGTTAAATTGGTGACACCTTAGTAAATGTCACAAACCTGGACTGTCCGTCATTACTATTGATTTAAATCTAAGGCAAGAGAAGGAAATGTCTTCTTTGCAGGACAGCACTGAAGTGAGCTCCATCTAACTTAGTCCCAAATCCCTTTTATGTTTCCAGCTGAATAAAGAAAAGCACACCTTCTTAATAAGTGCAGCAGAGCACATCCCCAGGAACTATTACCTGGACAACGGGTGTTGCTCTACCTTTCACTATTCCTCTTGTTGTCTGTTACTCTCTCATTTATCTTGTTGACTAAACCCCTTTTCACTTTGTTTTTTCTTTTCTAATACAAGACAAAGATAGATATGTAGATGATAGATATAGAGCTAGATGATGATATAGATGATGACATAGCTATAGGCATAGGTATAGATATATTACTTATATATTAAGTTCTGAAAGCTAAAACTGCAGAAAGAAGAATATTTAGTTCTTTCCTTTATCAGTAAAAACGTGATTTTCTTCTTCCTGAAATTGCTTTTTTATTCCCAATGCCCAAATCACTCCTGATGGAGAAAAGAAACCTCCTCACCACCGCTAGTGTTCAAAGTAGGAGATCTTGTGACTTAAATAAAAAGAAATAAAAACCAAGAGTTCCTCTTTGTACTAGCAGGCTGGTCTGTGAGACGGTCTGGTCTGAGGGCTGGGAGGTGGAATCGAACTGGTGTGTGGTACGGGGGCAGCAGAGGAACTGTGAACCGCGTTTCACGGAGCAGAGTCCTCTCCACTCAGATTATCTGACGTGAAACGGAACGTAAGGGCCGTGGTCAACCCCACTTTCAAATGTGAAGAAACACAGCTGAGAATGGGAGTGGTGAGGGCCACGAGCCTCTTCTACAAGAGCAGACAAGCCTCTGGGGGTCCACAGTTCACTAATTATTTCCCACATCCCGATTTAAGAATCCAATCCACGACTCGATCAACAACAGTAAGATCTGCTCTGTGTCTACCGGTACCTTCAGCGCCCATGGGGCATCCTTCCTAAGGCACGTCTGCTCATCAACCACAGTCAATAGTAACGACGTAAACAGCATTACGGAGTGAAGTGGAAACGAAGCCTTTCTACGGAGACTGTCCAAATGCAGTAACTGTGAACTGAGCTGAAGGACAAAACGCGTATTATGAGGGGCCATCAGATCGTGGGACTGACTTTCCCCAAATTGTCCAAACACTCTCCACCCAAACATCTGGGGGGAAAACTGAAATGTCTTTTATAAGTTAATGGCTAACATCATGAACGTCCTTAACCACGAACACATAATGTTAATTTACAAAAGGAAGCCTGAGATCTTTAAATCACAGTGTAAATTATGGGCTCCCACTAACTGTCAACGTATTTAAATATCCACGGGCCTTAAACTTAACTGAGCACTCTACAACATATTAAATGAACGGTAACCGATTTGAAAAGCCATTTGTAATGTTTCTTCTGAGAACCCGTACACTTTCTCTAATGGTCTGTGCCCTCTTTGTAATTTTTAAGAGGAGGGTCATTATGTATCTGACCAAGTTGGAAAATACGACTTATTTGCCCCATATTCACCCGCACCTCCAACCGACTGCGCGGAGTCTCGGCTGCTCTGTTACTGCTGCTACGGCTCTGTGGTTTCTCTGTTGGGCGTAAAGTTAGCAATTTTGGGTGCAGAGTGCAATCTATCAGCCGCTTTACTCTATCACATTACAATTTAGGTTCTCCTTTGTCAGCTTTGCAGACGCATTTTGAATTCTGCTCGGGAATGTGATATCGCAAGACAATTCTGTACTTTTCCCAGCTATCTTGCCACTTTAAAAGTGTTGTCAGAGCGGGTGTTATTTGGAGAAGTCAGACTGAATTCTGCTGCCGCAGATTGGGACAGCACAGCAAACACAAATTGATTTGCCAGGAAGCCCGCTTTCCTGAGACATGGAGCGGCTTAGTAAAATCCTGCTCACGAATGACACACTCAGATCCAGCAGATCTGTATACTCATGACTAATTTGGATGGAAAGGGAATGTCCCTAGTTGAGGGGATGAGCCCTTACTACAATTCGCAGGTGACTTAAACAATAACAGCTATGAGATGGAGAGAAGACATGTGGTTTAGGTGATACATGGCCTTGGATGAAGCAAGGATTGAACCAAGTTTCTGAATGTCCTTCACTCAGCTTCCCTCAATGAAAACATTGCCTAACCATGGTGCATTTATCAAAACCAAGAAGCTTACACTGCGGCATTACCACCCACTCACCTGCAGACTTGATTCAGCTTTCACTCGTTTTCCCCATTACATCCTTTCCTATCCCAGGATCCTATTCAATACCACGCTACACCTAGTCATCATGGTCCTTAGTGTCCCCATCTCTGGAGAGTCTCAATACTTCCTTGCTTTTCATCCACTTGATACCTGGGGAAGATACCAGCCAGGTGTTTTGTGGAATGTCTTTCCACTTGGTTTCCTCTGACGACTTCTCATAGCTGGAGTTAGGAATCTGGGGGGGAAAGTGAAGCACCCTTAGATTCATGCCCAATCAAAGGGTGTGTGATATCAAAATAACTCATGGATGGTGATTTTTACCATTAATCATTTAATTAGCAGGGTCTGTTATTGTTCTCCATGGTAAAATCACTATGTCCCCTTTCCATACTTCATCTGTAGAAGTAAGTACGTATTTGTTGATCAACACTTAAGGTGGGGGAGAGAAAAGAGTATCAGAAAAATGTGTGGATCTCTGCGCTACAACACCACGGCAAGTTGTGTTTCCAGAAGGGTCTTTGAGGCCGGGCAAATGTCCCGTCTCTTTAAAGCTCTGCCCCTCGTGGTAGCTGTCCCTGTTCCCCTGGCCTGAGGCTGTTTTCGCTGCTGCATCATAATAATCCATTTCTCTCTCTCTCATCCTTTCTGCATTTATTAGTTAAAGCTCTTCAGTCAGGAAGAATCCTACTATTTATTCACTCAATCATTTATTTATCTCAGGGTGGAGTGATGGATACTTATTTTATTGCTTGGGTAGTAATCCAATACTGTGACTATTAATTTGTTGTTCCAATCACACAGTTCCTTTTGATTCAAGTCACATAGGCGCTTTTTAAACAATGTCTTTTTTTTTTAATTTTTTAATTGTTTTTGACAATGAGAGAGAGATAGAGACAGAGAGAGAACTGAACTGGGGGAGCTCCCAGTTCAGCACAACAAGCGCTTTTAATGACTGAATCAAGTCTGCAGGTGAGTGGGTGGTAATGCCGCAGTGTAAGCTTCTTGGTTTTGATAAATGCACCATGGTTAGGCAATGTTTTCATTGAGGGAAGCTGAGTGAAGGACATTCAGAAACTTGGTTCTGTCTCTTGCATGGTTCCGTTTGCTCTGAATGCTCTTGCGTCCTACACACACCCTCTTATTCTTCAAAGTTCCACTCCAATGTCACCTCCAGCTGCCATTCAGTTCTGTTCGGGTTTAAAGTCCCTCCCTAGTCTGGAACTTAACAGCAGGAACAGTTTCCCCTGTGGATCTCTGTAGGGGAATTGGAATGTGTCTCTAGACCTGTTCCCTTGCCATCGAGAACAGTGCCCAGTGGGGCACATGCACGCCCTGGGTTTTTTACAATGACCTTCATTAGGAAGGACAGGTCATGAAGGCGAGTGGTGCGCTGGGCCTGCTCGCTCCCGCCGCTCAGCAGTGCAAAGCAAGAGGGGCTTGGTCCGGGAGCACCTTGCATGTGCGGGTGGAAATGGGGTGACTGCACACAGGTCCAGCACGACAGAGGCTGGGGTCCTGCAGAGACCCGTCACGTGGAGTAAAAGGAGCAAGGTCACAAGGAACGCTGAGCTCAGCAGAGGGACTGGCCTGGGTCAGAGGAACCGCTAAATGTGACTGTGGATTTGCAGACAGGTAGACAGTGACAGAGCAATGACGTCCTTCAGAGCAATGACTGTGCTGGAAATGAAAGCCAGTATGGAAGTCTGAAAGCAGGCTGAGGCTTGGCTTCTGTGTGTTGCTGAGTATTTCTAGGCGGTGGAAGAAGAGTCTTTGGGGAAAGAGGAGAAGGACTCACATTGGCCAAACGCTCTGAGTTTTCCTGGCATTGCAAGTACTCTCGTACCTCTGCTTAGAAGTATCGCTGGGAAACGTTTTTGTCTACCTCCTCCTGCTTCTACTCCATTGTCCCTCACCCCAGCCTACCCAATCCATCACACACACACACACACACACACACACACAGCCCACAACCATAGGCACAAACTGATCTTCCCTAACCCCCCATGGTGGCTCTGCTGAACCCTCTCAACACAGCTCCTACACGATCCCCGGCTTCGCAAGGGGACCTCTGAACCACATGGGCCCATTTGGACGTGAGCCATATCTTATTCCTTTTTACATCCAAAGTGCTAAGACAGTACCCCAAATAGAGCAGGTTTGAGAAGTGATTTACTGGATACAAGGACAACATCAAAATTACAGAGCATACCAAGGTATAGTATTTTATGCGGAATAATGGCTTTGTGGTGCCCTTAGTTCTCACACCAGCACAGGACGAAAGCAGGTGCTAAATTCCTATTTGCTAAGTGAATAAGAGACAATGCTCAGAATTTTACATAGGTCTTGAATTCATTGCTCAGAGGTATAAAAAAGCTATTAACTCTCTCTCCCAACACTTAACGTGAAACAATAAAATATTTCATGAAGGAAGAGAAAACCAATTTTAATAGGTGATTTTGAGAGATGTGGTAAATTTAAAACACAGAATTAAAGCCATTCCAAAACAATCAAGTTATTCTCAGTGACTGAGGAAAGATTTACACAAGAGGAAAACCAGCCTTAAGAATCAATCAATAGCAAGTACAGGAACTTGAGCCAAGCCAAAAAAATAAAATAAAACCACCAGAATTGTGAATGTGGCCAATGTCACCTTGTAGTATAGAGTGAGAAATATTACAAATCCATGCTTTCACTACGTATCTAATTCAAAATTAGTTCCATGACTGGGGAGTGGGAAAAAAACAAACAGAAATACTTCCACAGTGAGAGAAGCAGGGCTTCATGGAAATCCTGGATACGAACTGTGAAAGATTAAATAAAACATTAAATCTTAGAAAAAATTTAGAGAGAGAGCTCATTTCCCCTTGGTATTATCAATTGTATAATATTTCAGGAAGAGATCAGAGGATTTGAGGAGAGACAGAGCAGAGATTCGGTGTATGGCCACCTGGTAAAATCCTAGCATACGTCAGTTAACACAGCTCAGTTCTTGTGCACAAGATTTTCTATACAAAATGCCCTACTTTTTTTTCAAAAGTATCCTATTGGATTGTAATATAACTTCTTGTGTTTCAGCAATTATATAATTATTTCACTGCTCTCACATATGATGATTGTTTGAGTTTATTTTTTGTTCTTATTTGTTGTTGTTGGGTTTTTTGTTTGCTTGTTTTTGTCTTTTACCAAGACTGGAAAATTGTGTTTTCGTGGTATTATTCTTATTATTTGTGTTGGAATTATAGCTCTGCTACTTACTATTTGGTGACATCATGGACCCTCCACATTTTAATTCTAAAAATTGGAAACTGGTTTTAATTTTAAGAGTCTATGAAAGGATTAAAATAATTATATACCATAGAACTTGGTTCTTGGCTAGCAATAATTTTCTTTTTCCTCTTGATGAGCTGAGTATCAAAATGTTAACAAAGAATAATTATGAGCAAGTTTCTAGTCAAACAATGCCATATCTTCTCTCTAGAATGTCTGGAATTACATAAGCCAGGATCTAATTGCTATGAGACAGCTCATGTTCTTGCTTTCTACTTTATTATGGAAAATCTCCAACATGAATAGAAGTATTTGAAGCCATAGAATGAACCTCATGTTATAATCTGCCAGCTTCAACTATCACCCAACTGTGGCAAAACATTTTTCACCCATTCACATCTATTTCCCTCTTGCTCAAATTATTTTTTAAAAAGTTCCAAATATTAAGAACTTTTACAAAAATATTTTAGCATTTTTGTATAAAAATAAGAATTTTATATAAAATAAAATAAGCACATTTTAGTATCTTGTTAAAAAATGTTTAATCTTTATAACATTTAGTTGGAAATTAGTTAATTTAAATCTGTTTCCAGATGTGTTTCACATCTTGCAATTAGATCTTAAATATCTAATTGATTAAGATAAGAATCATATACAATAAAATAAATCTATTTTACTAGAAATTTTGAAGAATTTTGACACATGCACTCATGCAATCCTAATCTAATCAGCACATAAATATAACCCCCCCAAATGTCAATGTTTCAGTAATGTGAATTAGGACAGGTTGATTGAGAGCATTATCCATGGTGTTCTGTTTTTCCTGATATTCAATTTACTGGGTCTTTTGTCGTGTAGAATTTCCTAAACTCTGGATTAATTTTCTATTAATGTAATAATTTCATTCATCATGTTTCTTTATAGCACATGTTTCTTGAAAATACCTAGACTTGGGCTCATCTGAAAGCAGAATCTTGGCCAGTGAGTTGTGAGCAGAAATGGCATCATATAATATGCATGGGAAAAAGAAGAAAAACACAAACACATGATGAACTTCACATATGCAGTTATATGCTATTACTTGCAAATTGACTGTGGTCAATTAAAGATGACAAAGTAAATCTTCATGTAGCCAATACAAACCACACACACACACACACACACACACACATAATATATAAATAAAGCTGATAAAATAACACATAAAATTGAACCAGAAAGATGCTCAGTTGACATAAAATAAATTGGGAAAGTATTAAAAAAGGAAGTAAGAACAGATAGAAATGAGAACAGATATTAAGATGATGGATATATACAACCACGTCTATAATGCCCCAATTAGAAACCAAGGAATTTCAGGTTGGAAATAAATACCACCTATATACTAAACTAGGATCCAACAAAGTAAATTTCCAAGCAAAGAAAGTAAGTAGGGATAAATAGGGTCTTTTCATAATGATTAAGGATCACTCATCAAAAAGTTATAATGATTTTAACTATCTATGCACAAAATGGACTTAAAAAAGAACAAATACTGCAGGATCTACTTATATGAGGCACCTGAAAGATCAAACATAGAAGCAGAACATAGAAGGTGGTTACCACGGAAGGAGAACATGGGGAAACAGGAAGTCCTTCAATGGGTATAAAGTTACAGTTACACAAAATGAATGAGCTCCATAGACCTGCCGTACACCACAGTGCCCGTAGTGAACAATACAGGACTACATGCTGAAATATTTGTGCAAGGGTTTCACCTCATATTAAGTGCATTCCCACAAAACAAGCAACCACGACAGCAAAACAACAAAGGGACACAGGGAGCTGGGAGGCAATTGATCTGTTCATTAGCTTGATAGTGATGATGGTGGTGATGGTACCACAAGTGAATGAGTATGTCCAAGCTTGTCAAATTGTAGGCGTCAGACATGTGCAGCTTCTATGTATAAAATTATAACTCAATAAAGCTGTGAAAATTACTCATAATGTTTTAAAGCCAAAACATGAGAGTTCTAACCTTAAAAATAAATATCCAAAAAAATCTAATGGAATAGACAAGCCTAAAACAAAACCCCAGAATGTTGGCATAGCAATACTGATGTTATCAGACCTAGAAATTTAAGGCCAAGGAGATGAATAAAACAGGGTATTACATAAAGATAAAAGATTCAATCAAACAAGAAGGTCTGTATGCTACCTAATAATATAGCCTCAAAATATATCAAGCTGAATTGAGAAAACTTAGAGGAGGGACAGACACATAATTACCCGAGATTCTTTTTTAAAAATCAATAATCGCAAATGCTAGAAGCAGCAGGGAAACCATTAAGGATATAAAAGATTTGAAAAGTTTAAACATTGACATAATTGACATATAGTGAACGTTGCAAGTTCCTGGGAACATTTACCGACCTTGACCACGATGTGAACCGTGAAGCAAATCAACAACTGAAATCATATGCTCCGATGACGCTCTCAGATGAAAGGGGCACTAGGCTAGAATTCCTCCACAGCAAGAGAACTATAAAATCCCTACTGGTCTGAAAATGAATCAGTGTACATCTAAATATTGCCTGCTTCGACAAAGGTAAAATGGACAGGTTACTAGAAAAAGTCAACTTGAACAAACAATAAAGCAGGGTAGGCATGGCTGGAAATAGGTACACAGTCGCTGTTGCAAAACACGGGAACATTTTTTGACCTTCATTCTTTCTGAAGACAGGAACTCTTCAAGTTCAAGACCATTACCAATCAGGCTGATGACAAATACGAGTTCACCATCAGACGAGGAAGAACACCGGCTCGTATGGTAGTTAATTCCCACACCCAGTGAGCTCATATTTTTATTCCATTCTCATTGTATCTCATGTCTAGATTTGCATTTCATTCTCTGTAAATGTGCTATGACTCATGCATATAACATTAATAATAAAAGCATAGAGTGTTTATTTACAAACTCCTAGAGGGTGAGACATAGCTGAAAATAATTTTTAGGAAAAACAAATAGATCTAATACATAGAGTATGTACTATATATACTACATATTTTAGATATTTTATTTTAATGCCATAGTATATTATTCCTGATATTTTCATTGTTTTAAAGTCAATATTGGCTCTTTTTAAATAAGGTGATAATGTTTGCACAACTCTTTAAATTTGTTAAAAATTAATAATTACACACTTAACAAGAGTGGATGTTATGACATATGATACATTTGATACATTGATGAATCTTTTTTTTTTAAGATTTATTTTATTGATTTTGACAGAGAGAAACAGAGACAGAGAGAGACAGAGAGAAGGGGGAAGGCCCAGAGAAGTCTCGATAGTTGACATTAGTTTTCCATATAGTTTCACTCCACAGGTGGGCGCAGGGCTGAGCAGGGCAGGAACTGGGCCGGGAGCCTCCCACATAGGTCCCAGCAAGAACTGAACTGGGGGCTACACCCCAGTTCAGCATGAGGGTCCGCATGAGCTAGGGCTGGGATCCGATCCTCGTTCCTCCAGCTTAACCCACTGAGCCATCCCAGCTTTCCCTGATGAATTTTATTAAAAAGCAGTATTCTTGACTTGTATTAGGACATTACACAAGCACGCTGGGGCAGTTTTATTTTTTGAATTATGAGCACAATTAGATTGTTTACACACACGTGCAAATTATATCTTTATACTCTCAAAAAAAAAAAAGTGTCAGTAAGAACACTTTTTACTGCCTCCCGGGTGCTGTGAAGGGTGCTGGAAACTGGCGGCATTGTCACTGAGCTGTAACTCTCCCCAGTGGGCTGGGTTCTAGGCCACCTGGCTTCAGAGAGGAGGAAGGCATGTAAACCGGCTCAAGGTCAGCCTGGTGTCCACCTCCTGGTCCTCTCCCCGAACGGCCTTGCAGCTTGCGTGCCAGCGAGCTGTGTGCCCTGAGCTGGCGTTTGCAGCCCTCAGCTGATCAGCGGTGGCCTCTTCGCTGCCGTCCTCAGTGGGAAGACTTGACTGAAGGAGAACAGGACAACACCAGGGCTCCATCCAGGGCCAGTCGTTTGTGTCCGGCTGGTGGCTTCACCAAGCCTCACTGTCAATGCAGAAGGTCACGCAAGCTGGCAGACGATTTAAGATGCGTGAGCAGGAGAAAACTCTAAGTCACTTTCTCAAGGGTAGTGTGACAGTTGCCCTCAAGTGACATCGGCCACGCTTATGCGGGGCAGGGAGGTGTAGAGACCACCGGCTTCCGTCAGTCAATGGTAAATGACACCTGATAACAAGGTTTCGACCATTCCAGCTGAGCAGGAGCTGGGAAGAGCTTATTCTGATTTACAAATTCTCGAAGTGCTCGTGATTTATGACACTCACCATGCATGCGCTATACTTTAATTTCCCTGTTTACCGAATCAGTCTGTGTGGTTTTCCAAAGTTACTATCTACTCTCTTACAAGATGGATTACAACTTCACAATCATACTTCTAGAGCCTTACCTGCTGGTGAATGGACTCATCTTGCGCATGTGTGCCCAGTGTGTGCATGCTGTGTGCGGTGTGCATGTGTTCATGGTGTGTGCATGCTCTGTGTGGGGTGCACGTATGCATGGTGTGTGTGTGTGCTGTGTGGGGTGCATGCATGCATACTGTGTGTGGTGTGCATGTGTGCCCACTATGTATGTGCTTTGTGTGGTAGGTATGTGTGCACAGTATGTGCATGCTATGTGTGGTGTGTACATGCTGTGCATGGCATGTATGTGTGCATGCTAATGGGTATGCACATTTGCATGCTTTGTGTGGTATGTACATGTGCATAGTGCGTGCAACATTTACATGTACAGTGTGTGCATGCTGTGTGTGGTGTGTACATGTGCATGTTGTGTGCATGGTGTGTGTAACGTTTACATGTACACAGCATGTGCATGTTGTGTGTGGTGTGTATGTGTACACAGTGTGTGCATGCTGTGCATGGTGTGTACGTGTGCATGCTGTGGGTATGCACATTTGCATGCTTTGTGTGGTGTGTACATGTGCGTGCTGTATGCATGGTGTGTGTGATGTTTACATGTACACAGCGTGTACATGCTTGTGTGGTGTTTACATGTATATAGTGTGTGGTGTGTATGTGTACACAGTGTGTGCATGCTGTGTGTGGTGTGCATGCGTGCCCAGTATGTGCAGCTGTGTGTGGTATGTACATGTACATGGTGTGTGCATGCTGTCTGTACCATGTACATACTGTGTGTGGTATGTATGTGTGCATGCTGTGTGTGGTATTCATGTGTTCATGGTATGTGTGGTATTCAAGTATGCATGCTGTGTGCAGTATGTACATGTGCATATCATTTGCATGCTGTGTGTGATATTTACATGTACACAGTGTGTGTGTGCTATGTGTGACCTGTATGGAAACAAGTCACACCCTTCCATGTGCTTCATACCTGTGTCCTCACCTCTTCCCTTCACACTGTGCTGGTCTTTTACAGGAAACACAGTCTCTAAATCTAAGTTGTAAATTCTCTTCCACTTACATCTTTATGTGACTTTAATTGTATTCATAAACAATGGTGAGATTTACAGAATGTATCATACCAACAATTAAGCAAACGGTAGCATCCCTAGCTGGTTTAGAATGATTTCTAGCATGTCCCCATGATGAAAGTGAACATCAAAACACATCAAGGAAGGGAAGCCCGCCTCCAGAAACAGCGCTGATTTAGACTATAATCTATGTGACAGAGACAGAAAACCAGGGGTAACATAGTCACGCCTCTCAAAATTAGGAAGAAAAGTGATGATCTTCGGAAGAATACAGGACATTGAAAAGGACGTTGTGAGCATAGCGCCCAGCGAGCCTGCTAGATTCTGACAAGACGTGTCAGTGAGGCCAGAAACATGACACACCCCAGTCTCCAGAGCCATGACAATTCAAACGGAGTCAACCAAGGGGCTCAGGTTCATGGACACTGAAGGAGACATGAGATCCCGAGTCCCCTGGGAGGGGTGGTTTACGACTCAGAGCAACAGTCAGAGAATCAGCATCTCTGTTCTGGTCCCCGAGGCTCAGAGTCCACAGTTGGGTGAAGAAGGCCCGCTGAGAGCTGCACCCACAGGTACAGGAAAGAAACAGAGAACCCCAGTCTTCAGGGATGGAGAGTACGTGTGCCCTTTGTTCTGATGGGACGTGTTCTCTCTACGATTCTGCGTGGTCCTGTCCGCCTTTGCTCAAACCAGGCCTGTCCACCCTCTGGCTTCCCTGGGCCACATTGGAAAAAGAAGAACTGTCTTGGGCCACACATCACAGACACCAACACGAGTGATAGCTGATGAGCTTAAAAAAAGAAAGTCGCAAAAACATCCATCAGGTTTTCAGCAAGTTTACAAGTTTGTGTCAGGCTGCATTCAAAACCATCCAGGGCCACAGGGTAGACAAGCTTGCTCTAGAAGAAGACAGTCATTCCTGCAAGACTGCAAGGCAATCTGTCCTTGCATAAGACACGGTGTCTCTATTTCAAGGTTCTTCGCTACACGAATATCCTTGAAACGATTGTCTACGATAAAGCAGAGCACGTGTCTTCCTCACAGACCTTAACGGGGTCCAGGGCAAAAATCCCGAAAGCCCGACGTGCTCCAAATGCCCTTCACCTTTGAGTGGGTGAAAACCGTCATGTGTTTTGAGGTAGACCTTTCACCACCTGTAATTTTATATGATTTTTAATTAATTAATTTTTTTTATTCAGCGTTTGTAGTTTGTCAGAACGTGTCTTCGTTTATCAAGTAACCATCTGTGGAAGGACATAACTTTTCTGGTGGTTCACAAGGAACCATGGGAATGGCCAGCCTTTAAGTCACTGCACATTCATTCATTCACACACTGCAGGGTCCTTGGGCGACCATCTGTCATCTATTCCACCTGAGATGCCTAATTAGACCTCATTTTAATATGTGGTCTTAGAACTGACAAGCTCATTTTTGGTTTTCCTGCAATATTGTTTCCCTTCTTTCCCTCAAAACAGAGACTTCCTTAGGCAAAAGTAATAATAATAATAATTAAAATTTTAAAAGTGGGTTTGCTGCATTCATCATATTAGTTCTATGTTTTTGTTTTATCACCCCAACGTTCACCTAACTTACCACTGACAGGAACAGGTCTTGTGTGTAAAATATAATCTTTCACCCCACAGAATGCTAATCTCTTAAGCATTATTAAATAAGGACGTCCTAAATTGAGCAGTACGTCTTCACAGTGGCTTAAAATGTTCAGTAAACCATGTTGTGAACAGATGTGCTGTCATCCAGGAGTCCTTGTTTTTACAGAGCGCAGGCAGAGTAGATTTAGCATCATTCTTATGTTTGCAGTAATAGACCCTTCCGTTTTAAGAAGAAAGAAATGCTTCCTTCTATTTTAACCTTTCTAGGCATTCATTAAGCAAACTTTATCACACAAATATGTCCATTTGGACAAGAAAATTAGTCCTGAGAATAAGACAGCATTTGGTATAAAATTATTATCATTTAGCAGATAGTTTAAAGCACATGGTACACGTGAATTTCTGTGATAGTTGATACAAGATAGTCTTTGTTCAGTTTTTCACCTTTTCATTGCTTGCAGAATTTTTCATGTTCTTTTCTCTTTCAAAGAAATTAATCCTGCTTCTAGCTTTTCCGTGGCAGAAAATATATCTATTCTCAAGGTGAGTACACCCCTTAGAACAGAGTGTAATCTTCCTTCAGACTGGAAAACATATAGATTGTTTACTCCTCAAATGTTTTACTAAACTGGCATTTCCTATAGTAACTAACACAAAATCTCTTTCCAATAAACATTAAAAATTAAATAATTGAAAGAGGAGGCTTTTATAAGTGTGATATACAGTTAGTGAAAGAAACTAAAGAGAGATGGAAGAAAAGGTCCACGAAGCAGGCTTTTTGCTGAGTCTAACACAGCTGGTCGTACGACCTTGACAAGGTCACACAAAACTTCACATATGCCAGTAGATGAGACTTTTGATTTGACAACCTCTTTGGCCACTTCTACCACTGAAACTCTAAATACAGTCTTCACTTATTTTCTCGTGTTGTTTTCTAGCAGACACTATATTAATACCCTGGATTTAACTTCTAAAATGATCCGAATATTGGGTACAATTGGGGACAGAGAGTACGAGGGGAAGGACATACGGGAACTCTGTACCTTCTGCTCAGTATTGCTGTGAAGCTAAAGCAAGGAGAGGAGAAGCTTAATTTTAGAGTGGAACTATGGGCCAACCACGCTGATAATCAAGCAACCCAAACCACTTGAGATAATTAGGACACTGTGTACATTGTCTTCTAGAGCAGAGGAAGAGAAAAGAGAACACCTATGGAAGCACAAGTGAGGGACGCGAACACGTTTGCGCAGAGTACGGTTTGGTGTGAGGCAAGGAGAAGCTTTGTGGGAACCGAGTGGATTCTCAATGACGTTGAGTTAAATCAATGGACTCCTACCAGCCTAGATGCCCAGGAAGGGGTCTGATGGAGTAGAAAATCTCGGGCCGGTACCAGCAAGCATTGCCTACCTCACAGACTGCATTATCCTGGTACCACACTGTGATGGTTAATTTTATCAACTTGACCTGGCAAAGGGAGGCCTGGAGAGCTGGTAAAACATTATCTCCTTGTGCATCTGGGAGTGAGTAACATGTCAATGTGTGAACTGTGAAGACCATCACCCTCGCTAACATGGATGCCCATCATCCAACCCCCTGAGGACCGGAACACAAGAGCACACTTGCTCTCTCAGCCTGCCCTGCAACAGCCATCTTCTCCTGCCCTTGAACTTTGTTCTTAGGCCTTGGACTCAAACTCCACACACCACCAGCTGCCCTGAGTGTCCAACTTGCAGACAGAAGATAATAGGACATCTAGTCCTCCATCGTAGCGTGACAGCATCTTACGATACATCTCTTCAGACCCATCGCTGTCTACCTCTACGTCTCTTTCTCTAGCGATCCCTGGCTCGTTTACTTATATTAGTCACAACGATATAAGAAATAAGCATTGAGAGCTGAAAAATATATGCTTTGCTCTAACTAATTTTGAGCAAATAGAACAATTTTTTTTCTGTGAAGAAAAAAACATATATCATTTTTTTTCTTTGTGACAGTAAATTGAATCCAAATTCAAGGGTACTGGGTATTGGGCTGCAAATGTAATTCCCCAAATATAGTTATTTGTCCAATTGACAATTTGAAACCTATGTTGGTTTAATCTGGAAGCAAGAGAAGATAATTGCACTTATAATTTTCTCATTTTCTACGAAATACAATGTTCCTGACAATAATCATTCTACTCTTTGGAAGAAAATTACTGTGCTAGACGTGCCACTTTGAATATCATGAAATCTTAAGGAGGGTTTTTATTATGTAAGACACAGATTAATTATTGTCGTCGTTAGAATTTCTAAACTCATGTGGAAACGAATAGTATAAGATTACAGAATAAAGAAAAAAAAAAAGGAACTGGTTTGCTCTAAATTCAATGCTCTCGTTTTCCATAGACATAATCTCCTTTTAGTTTAAGGTTCCAGGCTGCCCTTGCACATGGATCCCTGCACAGAATCTACAGTTCACACGAAATTACTCTTTGAGGCACTGGAATCAGCACTTTGTTATCTTTCTCTGCTCCATTCTCTCCCCACAGACTCCTCAGGGTGATGGGCATGAGTGACTTCTCCCAACAAACAGGCGCATCCAGGCAGAGGCTACCACGCAGCTACCCCCATTTCCTCCTCCTGGTCACTGACCTCGGGCCTCCCTCAGAGGGGGGTCAGTGCACCCTGTTCCCATCACCCCAGTGACCAAACAACTGGTTCAAACAACTTTACGGCGCTGAACTGGTTTTTTCTGTCTGTAGGAAACGTGACCAGTCTCTGTCTTCGATGTCTTCTCTCAGCGGCATTTACTGGTTTGTTCTTGACATGCAAATGCAGAGATGTGACCTCCATTTCAGCTTCATGAATCGGGTCGTATTTAGTACCTGTCTACCAGGTATCCCCAACAGGAGTGGGATCCGTGGCAGGCTGACCAGGTGTACCAGTTTGAAACAGGACAGCACCATTGTTTTCTATCCCCTTGAAGACGTGATGTCAGCTCAGCCTAGTCGGGGAAGACGTGAAAGGACCCCGTGGAGCGCCTGTTATCACAGATGGAGCTCAGTCACACAACCATTGGTGATGGGGACTCATTCTGAGACATGCGTCATTATCAACTTCGTCATTGTGTGCACGTCAGAGTGCACTCACACACCTAGGCGCACGGCACATCCTACTGCGCACAGCATGGCCCACGAGCCCCTGGGCGCACAGTAGGCCCACCAGCACACGGCACGGCCCACAAGCCCCTAGGCGCACAGTAGGCCCACCAGCACACGGCACGGCCCACGCGCCCCTAGGCCCACAGTACGGCCCACCCATGCAAGGCACGCCCCACCAGCGAACAGCACGGCCCACCGTGCCCCTAGGTGCATAGCACCGCTTACAGCTCCTGGGCTGCCCACCTGTACAGCAGGTGACTGCACTGAAGACTGCAGGCAGCACGGTGGTAACGTTCGTGTATTTCCACATATCTAAGCAGAAAAAGCTCTGCAAAAATGCAGTAGAAAAGACACAGACGGAGCACGTGTGCAGGGCTCGCACCACGCGTGGAGCTGGCGGGACGGGAAGTCAGCAGTGCGTGGACAGGACGGGCCAGGACAGGACTGCACAGAACGGCAGGCGGTACAAGCCGGCTCCAGCGAAGAAACTCGGGAAATACTCAGCAAGCTGTGATCTCGTTGCTGTCAGGAGGGGTGCTGGTTAGGTTCATCTCTGAAGTGGAATCGTAGTTCAGTGAATAGTGTGTGTGTACATATATACATATGTATACATATATGCTGGAACAAATCTTGAATAGTAACTAAATTCAAGGAAGTGGCTCTCTCAGGACAAGTTCAATTTTAACTTTAATTAAATAAGTAGGATTGTTTGGTGCTGAAAAGCCTGCTGATCCTATTACATAGGTTTCTGTGTTATGGTCAAACCTGAAGACTTCTCTGTCCATCAGATTTTCATCCCCAAACATTTCAGAAGGTTCGGTTAAAATTAAAATTCTTCGGCTCACTAAATAGCAGAGTTTCTTCCTCTTCGTTTACTTTTTTAAACAATACATCTCTTTTTAGAGAACTAAGTAAATTTAACAGTGAAATAGCGGGGAGTACCTGGGGTACAGATCTTCCCTAGCCTGCGTGCGTGTCCTCTGTATATAGAAGGCCCGGCTGGAAAGCGTTCAGCCCTGTCGTATGAAAATCACAGGACCTGAGGGCTGTATTTTTTCCAGACAGCCCTGGCATAAGAAGTGGGATTGGCTGGATCATATGGTAGCTGTTGTTTTTTTTTAGGAATTTCCATATGGTTTCCCATAGTGGCTGCACCAATTTACGTTCCCACCAACAACGCACGGGGTTCCTTTTTGTCCACAGGCTCACCTGCACTTGTTATGTCTTGTCTTCTTGCTGACAGGTGTCAGGTGACATCACATCTTGGTTTTGACTTGCATTTCCCTGAGGCCTGGTCATGTAGAGCATCTTCTCACACACACCCCGGATACTTGGACATCTTTTTGGAACAAGGTCCGTTTAGTTCCTCTGCTTGTTTTTGCATTGCATTTGTTTATACTTGTTGTGATGGAGTTGTATGAGTCCTTCATTTATTTTGAATGCCAACCCCGTTTTCGAGCTCTGGTCTGCAGCCTGCGTTTCCATGGTGCTGAGTATTTCCTTGGTTGTGCAGAAGCCTTTTAGTCTGATGTGGTCTCAGTTGTTGAGTTTTGTTTTTGCTGCTCGTGTTTTGATGTCATGCCCAAAAGATCATTGTCAACACCCATGTCAAGGGCTTCCTCCCTCCCTTTATTCTGGGAGTTTTGCAGCTCAGGTCTTATATATAAGTCTTAAAACAATTTTTTTTTTAGTTAAATCCTGGGAGTGACGTAGTAAGATTGTGATGTAGTCCAATTGTGATTATCAAGTGTTCCCCACTGAGTGTTCTTGACTCCATTGTCAAATAGTAGTTAAATGTGTGTGTGTGTGTTTTCATATACTCTCTGTTCTCTCCCACTGGTCTATCTGTCTATCTTATTCAGCACCACGTTGCTGTAATTACTACAGCTTCGTGGTATACTTTGAAGTTAGGATGTGTGTTGTTGCCTCCTGTTTTATTCTCCATCTGAGGGTGACTTTGGCTATTTGAGGTCTTTGGTAGTTGCATTCAAATCCTAGGAGTATTTCTTATATTTCTGTGAGAAGTGGCATTCGAATTTTGAGAGTGATGGCTTTGAATCTATGGAAGGCTTTGGGTAGTGTGCACATTGTAACAATATTAATTCTGATCCATGAGCATGGGATATCTTTTCACTCGCCTGTGCCTTCTCCACTTTCTTTCATCAAAATCTCAACGTTTCTGTTGTACCAATCTTGCACTTTTTGGGATAAGTTTATCCCTAATATTTATTGTTTTTGATGCTATTGTGAATGGGACAGTTTTATTTCTTTTTCAGATATTTTGTTGTTAGTGTATAGAGACACATCTGATTTCTGTATGTTGATTTTATATTCAGCAACTTTGTTGAATTTATTCTTTAGTTCCAACCATTTCTTGGTTGAATTTTTAGGATTTTCTGTATGTAACTCATATAACGACAAGTTTTAAATTGTAACACCCGTGTTATTTTCTTAAACTTCTGCTTTCAACATTCAATCTACTAAAAATGTACTGACGGCACACATACTTAAAGCTAAAGTGATAGATTGGCTTAACTAGTTTGATAAATGCAATGTATTCTGAGAGTCCTCATGTGTATGCCTTTCTAAGCATTGGGGGACTAATTATAACAACACAGAAACACAAAGACAATTAGTACAGCATTTAAGGCAATAATTTCAGAGCTCTAAGTAATAATTAATAGAAAATAAAATATTTATCTATAAGACAGTTAAAATTGTGTTTATTCAAATAGATGTACTGATATAATAATAATTAATCTTTGACAAAAGTTAACAATAAAATATATCTCTTTTAAGAATGATCATAATGCATTTATTTAAGATTTTAGAATTTTGAAATTTAATACAACTGAATAGGGAAAATAAAATGTCTTGACCTAAAATAGGTCACTTATTGCCTTTGAAAGTTTATTCTTCTATGGTGTATGATTGTTTATTGTGATCAAGGAAAGGTATGAGTTGAATTAAAATCAATGTGTCTTTGTCTTAGGGAAACAGGATTGAAATCTACAATCTTTGGTTTTAATTCAACTTATATTTATGTATGTGGAACTTTAAAAGCTTATACCAATTTAGCTGCAGTTCCATTTCACATCTGTAGAATAAAGATAATGATCAGCTTTTGCCTCTAAAGCATTTGGAAATCCAAGTATAAAATTGCTGCAAAGTACAAAGTATTACTTTAATAAAATTCGAAAACATGAATCCTGAGGCTCTTGCTGAGTATTTCATTTTAAGACATTTCACGTTAATGTGTCTCCAGCTAATTTTTTTCGTCTGTACAGAAATATGCTTGCTCTCTGGCTCTCTGATAAATGACACCTTCCTACTTTCCTGTATCCTATAATTTGTGTTATTGAAAATGTAAATCTTTCAGAGAAGAGGGGCAGCAATGACTTTTCCAAAAAACTTTCAAAATCTCTCTCCACAGGCTTTGAAATAATTATTTAAACTTTGCAAAGTCAAAGTTGTATTTCTTCTAAATTAAATTTTGTTAGTCTACTTTACCAGTGCAGCCAATCTCGCTTTTTATATTTTCATTTTCCTTTATTGAACTGATCACCTACTTCTGCATCATTTAATAGGCTTTTAAATCATCTCTGGGCTTTAGCAGAGTCCTGAGAGCAAAATCGGTGACACCATTTTCTGAGGGCTGCACATCTCACCGCCTGTCTCCCACAGTGTCTTCTGCCTCAAATGACGGAAGAAGTCTGGCTCCATGAGACAGGAAATGGAGCAGGCCCGTACAGAAATTAGACTGAGACGTCACTTTTTTATTTTATTTTAATGTAATAAACACGTCTACTCTACAAACTAATTCTTGAGCTTCTTTGAGTTTCTGATGCATTATTTCATAAGATTTGTCATTAATCGTCTCAAAAATACTTAGTCTGCTTAGGACCTGCTTTGACATTAACACTTGTAATCACAGGTGCTGTTAATTCAGTCCATGTGTCATTGAACAGTAGCTTCTCATAGTTCTTAGGTGTGTCCCACACTATAGTTTCCGTATTTGGGGAGGTACAATAAAGTGTAGGACCACAAGCACAAGCTCCGTTACGGGGGAACAGTTCACGTACCAGACCTTTCACTTCATAGCTGTGCTACTGTGAAGACAGTTCTGCCAGAGCAACCGTGAGTCATAGGCTACTTCATGAGCAGATAGCAAACACCCTCCAGTGCTAGTGACTTAAAACAGGAGAAGTTTATTTCTCACTCATGCTACCTGTCCAGTGAGGTAGATCTGGGGAGAGCAGATGCTCACTGAAACTGCTCATCACGGTCACTCATGGAGGAGTTGAGTGGCAGCCACTTACTACACAATAGTCCCTGTAACTTTTCCAGATGCTGGGGAGAAAGAGAGCTTTGGAAGCCTTTGAACTAGCTATTTAATTCTGAACTTTTGGTCAAACTCAGTGACCACAGTTAGTCACATGATGAGTTACCCACCCCTCGCCTGTGTTCAGATGGAAACAAGGTGCAAGTGTGTGGTTAGGGAGACTGAAGGCAGAACGAACGCACAGGACGACACACGGTGTACACTGTGAACTTCAATGGCCTTCTCTGGTCCTAGTTATCTTTCTTTTCAATAATATGGTAAAAGGAATGGCGAGCCTCTTCACCATTTGCTCTTGAAAAACACAGAAACCACTAGTAATTTATTCTTTCCTACTGTGAGAAAAATTAAATATCCCTTTTTTACTAGACTTTTGATAACAAAAATGTATTTTCCGCACTTTTCCACACTCCTTGTATTCTATTCACAGGTAACACAAATTATAGAAATGAAATTCCATATTAAATTATCATATATTAGAAAACAACTATATTGTGAGATTATTAATCTTTTATCTCCAGTTCCTGCAATGCAAGTGTTATTAACTCGGTTTATAGATGAGAAAACTGATGTCCACAAACAGAAAGATGTTTGCAAAACCTCTTGGTAGTAAATGGTGGAGTGAGGTTTTGAAAATAAGTCTGACCCCAAAACTAAACTTTTCGAAACATACATTTTTCTATGCTAACCAATTGCTCAGTGTCTTATGGTTTATAATTAACTTCTGTATATTTGTTTCATTTTACAAATACCTCTTTATATGTTTGCATGTTAGGTGGGTACCATTTGCATGATACTCATTTTAAAAATAAGCACGTTGAACTTCAAAGATATTTAAGTTATGAGTTAAGAATCAAACTAATAAGTTTTGAGATAGTTACATATTATTTCTTAAAATGACGCTGAAAGAAATCTTTAGAAGATGAGCTCCCAACATGTCTATTGTCAATTCTCACGGGCTTAAAAAATACATTCTCAACACTGATAGTAACTATTCTGGGAAAGAAAGTGGTAACCTTTAAAATATCCACCTGTTTAAACTTCCCAAATCTAAAAAACACACTGTTTGTAAGGGGCTGTCAAGGATGTTTAGCTAATAAGAGCTCCGCTCAGACGTGCTGACCAGCTCTCAGCCAGAGGACTTGTAGTAATTATCTACATTGAGGTCGTGCGGTGGTCTTCTAAATGTCACGTTTGCAGGAAGAATGCAAAGGGAGGCCTCAACGAGCTGCAGAGGACCCGCGTTTGGGGACCACAGATTGTGCCTGACATTACTCAGGGTGGCAGATTCAGAATCTGTCCCCAGCTAGAATTACGCAAGCCCTCTTCCAAAGCCTTCATCGCCAAACCCCGAGCCCTGGCCGCCCAGGCACGTGGCTTGGTGCTGAATCAGAGCTCCGTATCACTTTTTGTTCCATGTTGGAAAGGACCCTGATGTTGTGCACGCCAGTGACCAGCTGAGCTGAAGGCAACACCAG
Organism: Craseonycteris thonglongyai; assembly: GCA_004027555.1. NCBI lineage: Eukaryota > Metazoa > Chordata > Mammalia > Chiroptera > Craseonycteridae > Craseonycteris > Craseonycteris thonglongyai. The sequence goes on along the minus strand of PVKE010000026.1, from coordinate 251,809 downwards.
CCCACACTGCGGGAACCCTGCCTGTGCTGTCTCACGGGCACGTATGAAGCTGAAATGCAAAAGGAAACAAAACGCACTTCCTGCCCGTCAGCTCTCAGGCTGTTCATGTGTTTCTCAGTGCTGAGTACTCAGAGGAGAGCTGAGAAAACTGATTTTCGCTTGTGATGTTGTTGAATAAACAATTTGGATGAACTGATGGCATTTTCCATCCGTGTCTCAGGTAATTCCACAACAAAATGCGGTCATGGTTCTAAAGAAATCAGAAAGCCTCCTCTTCAAATTGTTCTATTTGTAGCGGAAGGTAAATAAGCAAAAATGCATATGAAAAAGTAAAGTACATGAATAAAATAAAACTTGAAAGAAAGAAATAATACTGATGCGTGCTTTTATGCGCTTATAGTTTTAGGCCAGTTATGTCTGACGCGAAGGAAAGCAGACCCATGTTGTTTGACCGAAATATCTTTTTATCTTTTGCTTTCACTGGCTCCCAACTGGTAATGGCAAGAATGAGACCATGTGATTGACGTAGGCATTCTTGTCATGAGGAATGACAAGTCAGGACAGGGTTCACCTGAGAGAGATTTCTAGAACAAAAGTCACCCAAATGAGTTCCACTCAGAGCCTCCCACTCGGAGCCCTCTCTTTGTTCATACAATAATTTTATAGCCTGAGGGTCTCAGGGTCCAAATTGTGGACAGGAAAACCAATGAGATGACCGTTTCAGGTGGTCATGGTGTGTTCTTGCAAATTACAGTCAGGTGCATTGCAGCGGGTGGGCTACCTACCCGCTGTGAGCAGAAGTGGGCATCTCTGTGCCTTTTTGCAGATACGGGCCTGGGTTTGGATGTAATTTCTCAGTCGGCAGGCACTTAGCTCTATACTGTATGCCTAATACTCTCTTTCCACACTCCCTCAGTTTATTCTGAGGTCCAAACATGCTCCTTTGCATTCTAGTTCTTGCCCTTATTGAACGTGGATGTGGTTAGTCTCTTCATTTCTTCCTGCATTTCCTAACAGCCCGGCCTTTCCTGGCCTCTCCCCCTGCTTCTCTGCTCCCTCTCAAGTGATAACACTTCTGTCTGATTACCCCCGCTGGTCTACTAAACGTTGCCCTAATTTTAGTTTTAATCCACCAGGGAAATAAAGTTCACTTCTCTACATTGAAATATTACATAATTAATGTGCATTAATAATTAGTAAAAACTTATTTCTGGAAACCTTTCTCAGGACTGTTCCAGGAGAATTTTGCTGATACCAACATGAATATCACTGCAGATTTCTGGAGAACTATAGATTATATAATGTAGACCTTTAATTTTTTCCATAACATTTTATTCAACACCATATGTCTAAAATACCATAATTTCAACATCTGCCTGCAGAAACAGTTTTGGAAGTGTCCAGAAACATAGATAAAATAGAAGAAACCAACAGAAGAAGTGATCATATATGAATTTTTTAATGATTTTTCAGTTGCTGTCAAGGCATAAATTCCTTCCTCTTTCTTCATTTCTTTTCATTTTTCTATCTGGTTATTTTTTCTTTTTTTATGAGAAAGAATTGGCTCTTTCAAATAGATATTGAACTGAAGTGAACGTACTCCAAACTAAAACATCAAGAAGAAAAGATAGGACAACTCAATTCTATCTGATAGGTTGTTTTTGTCTTTCAGAACTGTAAGTAGAGTCAAGTGTATTTTCATATAGGTGGGTTCTTCAGCTTCAGCTTGAGAAAAATGGGGGTTTGAATGCTTCCTAATATAGGAATCAGGTTAGAGTAATTACTGCATTATATACCTAATAATCACTGATATTAAACGACCATCACTCTGAGCACTTTACATGCATTGTCGTAGTGACTGTGGTGAATTGTTATTTAAATTTTATAAATGAAGGAACTAAGATATAAGAACAGATTCTCGAATCCAGTTCTGATTCACTTCAAAGCCCACATTCACGTGTGAACTAGCTTGTCTTCCCACAAACCGCTTCCTCAACAATGACAAACTATTCTTACATAGACGAGCCATATTTCCTACGTAGAGAGCTCTCTTTGAGCCTCTCCGAAGTAAAATAACAGTTTTTAGCTGCCTTTAAAATTACATACAAGGTAATATGTAGGGTCAATTGGAAGCAAAAAGAATTATCTGTTCTAAAAATAGAAAATGTCGCTAATCTGTGTTCTTTCTGAGATGGTATTACTAGAAATCTTAATTCTATCTCAGTTACTCAACAGCCCATGTCAAGGGAATGGGAGCCACCAGCAGAAATCTGAGTGCAGGAAAATCCCACCCTGGGGACCTGAAGCCATTTCTCGGTTTTGATAGACAGTATTTTTGGTTTTTAGTTACTCCTCACAGAAGGTGCACTCACTTGCTCTTCTCCCTCCTTGTCTCCCCCCTACCCGCTCCAATCCCAAACTCCCCTCCCCTCCCCTCCCACCCCCTTACTATTTCTTTATCTGGCCAATTGTTTCACGAGAAAGAATGGGCTCTTTCTAATAGCTATTAACCTCAGGTGACCAGATTTTAACATTGGTAAAGCAGGACACCATTCACCTGGGGGGAGGGGGTTCTTGATTAAAAATTGGGTCTATCTCCCGCCGTTCCCTAGCTTGTCCTGCATTCTTTCCAAAAATTGAGACTTTTTTAAAATGCCGCAGGATGCGGGACAAATTGTTAAAAATCGGGACTGTCCCGCCAAAAGCGGGATGTCTGGTCACCTTATATTAACCTGAACTTCCTATACTACTCCAAACTAAAACACGTCATAGAACACTTATTGAACAGCAATCATACTCAAGACAGGGAGAGAAAAGTCGCCAAAACGTAGGTGTATGACATGATGTCGATAGAGCGACACTGTGAAACATAAAATCCCAACCTGGAGTTCCCATGGCCCGCTGGTGACAGATGACAGGAACACTGTCCTAAGAGGATGTCACACGGGGTGGGCCAGTGGAGGTGGTCAGCATGGTGTAGTTCCTGGCACGATTCGGTTGCCCCATAAAAAGGCCTTTGTGTTTCGTGAGAGATAAAGGTGACATTGCAGCAGGTGTATGATGCTCCGAACGGCCTACTGTTTGCTCAGCATGAATGACGTGGACAAATATACATTGTTTCCATCTATGGCATTGAGCCTGGTGTAAAATTATTTATGTTCCCACGCATTAAAGCATTCAGTCTCTTCTGCACACAAGTATTTTCCCTGGTTTACAAGAGACATCGTTGACTTGGTTATCTGCAGACATAGACCAGAGGACAGGTTTAAATTTTTCTTCAGAAGCATCAAGGACTTTTGGAAGAACTCAGGAAAAAAAAAAAAAAAAGCCAAATTTATTTACATTTTCCATGATTTCTCCTGTGAATTAAGACTCTGGAGATTAGAGTTAAAATATACTGTATATACAAGGTAACTGAAACCAGGCCTTAAATGGTTTAGGTGATTTAAGAGTGAAGATGTGAGGGTTATTTAGCCATAATACAGTAGTAGCATTCAGATTCATAAAGAAATCCCATTCTATAATAATGGTGACTGTCTATGTTGAAGGGACAATAACCAAAAATCAGTTTGAGGCAGATGTATGTAATTTAAATTATGTGAACAGAATTACAGATGAATACCAAATATTTAAGTAGGAACAATAGATTCAGAGGCCAAGAATTTATCCATGGTGTTAAATTAAGCATTCTTATTTTATAATTAATCAGTTTAATATTTCTTGCTAAAATTCAATAATTATGCCCAAATTATAAAGGATAGCCGAACTATTTTAAGGATCCCGGCCGCACACACTAAGTTTCTTTGTTCCATCACCAACCTATTTTAAATGCACACCTCCCACTGATACTGTTTTTTCATCAATTTTGCAGTGCATGTTCTGGGTAAATAGAACAAAATAAGTTTTCAGGTCCTCTTACTAAAACTCTATTAGCATGTTATGATATGATGTTTCCATTATCAACTTGAATTGAAATGGAGGCAAAACGGTGTTCTGAGGAAAGCGTCGGTAAAATAGTAATAGTTGACTTGCCTTTGGGGCGCTCTTAATCGTATCGATTTAATGATTTCCCCCACGTCCCCCTTTCTGTTGTTGTTATTAAAATTCTCTCCTGGACACAGCATCCACCCTTGTAGTTACTACTTCCACTTAATCAGACACCAAATTTATGCTATAGGAGATTATCTGAACCTTACAATATGATAATAAAACGAGGCCAAACTCCAGAATCAAAGGCGGCTGTTTCCTGGTCTAAAGTGAACATAGAGACTCTTAAACCTTTTAACCATTAATAGCAAAATCATCATGGACCATACTGTGAACTATTGAATGAAAAGAGTGACCACAGAAATAGTGTCACAGAATCAGAGTCAGGCAGGGAAGGAAGCCTTTATTGTAAACTCTCAAGTAGGACTGGTACAGGCGCCTCGATGAGCAAACACGTCTGAAGTGCTTTTGGAAACCTGAGACAGGAATGAGTGGAAATTAAAAACAAGTGTAGCTGTTGGGGAAAGAGTCAGGTCTCTGAGACTATTACACTCATGTAAGGGTTTTATGTAGTTTCAGAAGAAAAAAGAATTACAAAGAACTGTGATTGCTGTGGCAATTTAATTTCACCTGAAGAGAAATGATAGTTTTGTTTTGTTTTTCCTTCTTGAAATATCTTTCTCTTAAGGTTAAGAGGCATGAGGTTAAGTAGAGAGATTAACTTTATTCAAGAAGTAAAGAGGCCGATAATAATGAAATTCAATGGCTTTCTTCATACTTATTCTAGATTTTGGACAGTTGCCTAACTTGGCTTGAATGCAATGAAAGCTTTATGGTGTATATGAGGGCTGTCCGGGAAAAAAATCCAGCTGATGTCAACATAACGAGAACTGATACATGGCTGGATACTTTCCAGACAGCCCTCGTACATATAATATCTGAACCTGAAAATAACTTCTAAGTGTAATGAATGGAATACCTACTTTATTTGTCTTTATTGCCTACAGAATAAAATATATGTATAATTAACTCCAGTTTAATTATGTCAAAGGTGACCTGCAAAAATATCATAAATTTCAATTGCTCAGCTAAGTGCTTCAGCAGTTAAACATCTCTTCTAGATAATCAAAGGTAAGTCAGCGAATAAGTTGATAATGACCTTTTAAAGCACATTTTAAAGTCTTCAAAGTCAAGGTCTGCCACGTTTTAGTTTTGCCGATAACATCAAGCCTCATGTGTCAGAGAACATAAGAGGTAATGGCTGGAAAGTCCAGAGATCTATAACTTCATCCAGTCAACTGTTTCCATTTGGGAATAAAATGAGTTTATAGATCATTCTTGCAGTCTTTGCCAGACCTGAAATACAGTCATTCTAAGTGCCTGGGTTCTAGGAAAAGACAATGAGGGAGCAGAGACTATGAGATATATTTTAATATGAAATGTAACTTCAATTAAAAAAATTTAACTTCTGAAGTTAATAAAGTTGTTTGTTCAGCCCACCATTTCCTATTTCTTTTCATCCCATAAATTATTCAGTAGACCCCAGAAAAACAGAACCAACTAAAAATATTTCTATATCTATATTTATCTCTATCTACCTAACCTATATTGTCTATCTATCTATCATCTATCTACCTATCATCCATCTATCTATCTTATCTCTCTATCATCAACCATTTATCAATCAATCGTCTATCCATCTACCATCTATCTATCTCTACTATCTATAATATCTATCATCATCTTTCCAGAGAGATTAAGTTTAACCATCACGACATCCCATATAAGATAAATATTCATGCTCTCCAGAAAACTATCCACCCTTGTAGTTACGACTTCCACTTAATCAGACACCAAATTTATGCTATGGGAGATTATCTGAACCTTACAATATGATAATAAAATTAGGTCAAACTCCAGAATCAAAGGTGACCATTTCCTGGGCTAAAATGAACATAGAGACACTTAGACCTTTTAACCATTAATAGCAAAATCATCATGGACCATACTGTGAACTATTGAATGAAAAGAGTAACCACAGAAACAGTGTCACAGAATCAGGGACTGGTTTCTAAGTATGACTAAGGATACTTGTCTAACTTATTAATGCTGAATAACATCTTCTTAGAATATTTGATAAGTTGATAGATAATGATACCACATTGTAATTTGTATTTATTTTATATTGCTAGTTGCCACGCACATTTTTAATATGATTATCGAGCATTCATATTTCTTCTACCATTCTCTATTTATAACGCTATGCACTTTTTTCTACAAAGTTATAAGTGGGTTTTTTTTAAGCATATTTCTAATTTAGGCAGAATAAATGTAAATGTAAAAGACTTCACATAAGAGCTTCTGCAAACCTTTGATATTAGGAACTTTCTGAGACATGAATCTCTCCAGATAGTGGTAATCAAGATAATTAAATACCATCAAGAGAATGATAGAAAATTCCCTTAGCCATGCATTCTGATCTTAGAAAACTTTAACATCTGGCTTTTCTATTAAACAAATGATATCTTTACAAAGTTCTGTTACAAATTGTTTTCTGACGGCAGGGACAGCAGGGTGGTAGAAACAAATCTGAATAAAAAAGGCTGTGGTTTGAAATATAGAATCGCCCAGAACTGAAGGTGTAAATGATGAAAGTCAGAATCTTTTGGCGCCTACTTTGTAACCTCAATTGACGAAAATCCCAGCAGTGTTCTGTTTAAATTGCGGCCTTTCCGATAGACTGAATTCTGCTAGCTTACCGTTAGCAGATCAGACGGTCAGCGCCTGGGGAGGGCCCCACTGGAGGTCTACAAGTTAGAGCAAATTTAGTTGTGCCCTTGCGTGACATCTGTGGTTATCTTAATATTTAAATGTTCCTGCATTGGGATAGAAAAGATATATTTCTACGTACATTGTGCAAGCAGGAGATGCATCTATTCTGCGGCTTTAGTTTCTCACATCTGTGCGTTGAAGCCCTGTTCTTACAACAGCAGGCTTTTTCTGGCTTTCGTTTTAGGCATGGGACTCCGTGTACGCGTTGGATGAAGGCTCTGTGGGAAACGAGAATAACCTCTCGGTGTGAGTGTTATTTCTGACTTTGGAAGGAATGCAAATGTGTGTATCAGAAGAGTCTCCAGGGTTCGAGTTTCTACCATTTCTAATTATTAACTTCAGGGCACAGTGAGTCAAGTTCGGGATGTCGGAATTTGGTTTTCCATTAGATTTCAATCTTTTATTCAACCTGTGAGCCTAAGAGAAAAATGAGAACCACCAGAAACAGTTAAGGTTTTCGCCCAGACACTAGGCTCGTGAGAAATAGAACAAATTTCGGTTGGGCATTTTCCAGGACGGTACCCTAGCATATTCTAAGTGGTGTTGAGAGAATTATTTTGCAACTTCTCGGCTCCTGCCAGATTATGATCATCATTTTACCAGCGTTCCCATTTATCTCTAGTTGATGTAGAGACATAGTTGCCTTTTCTTAAATAATGTAAACACCTCATTCTGCCTCAGTATCTAAAAGGCATGCAGCCATGGAAAATAGCATCGGAGTATTGGATAGCACAGTGAGCTATGCGGTTGTATAACTGAAAGACAAAAGCGATCTGTTCCATCACTACAGTTTCTGCAAACGCTACAGGAGAATTCAGCAGGTTTTAAGTGCACCCACACATACAAGTCTACCCTACCATTTTGGATCAAATCCACGAAATCGCGTGTGCGTGTGTGTATACATGTGTGTGCATGTGTGTGCATGCATGTGTGTGTACATGTGTGTGCATGCCCATGCATGCATGTGTGTGTGTGTGATGCTCTCGAACAAAGCATACCTGGGAAAGTCCCTAGAGCAAATGCAGGTCCCCAGGGGAGCAGACGGCACAGAGCAAGACCCGCACGACTGGGGACCACGTTCAGGGTGAGTTACAAGGTGCTCAGAGCTGAGCCCAGGTGAGGACAGACTCTGTCCCCAGGCAGCCCAGAGACGAGCCCAGCAGACACGCCTGCCGGCTCGCTGCCGCTTCCCTGAGTTATTCATGGGTAACGGCTCACCGGGTGATTGGGACACATCCCTGGTGCTGCTGAGCAGCTCTGAGAAATCAGGTCTCTGGCTGAGGACCCTCACCCACGTCCCAGAGGTGCCCTGGGGCCTGTGGCCAGGCTGCGCTGACCCTCCCACTCATGGCTCAGGCTACTGTGCACCCACCCACCCATCTTCCCTCTAAGTGTGTCAGAAGTGCCAGTTGTGAAAAAAGAGGAGACACGGAACAACTGTTGCGGGTTCAAGACACGGGAGACTGCAGGCTGTGATGTACCACAGGGTTGTGACAGGCTCCCAGAGAGGGAAGGGCCACAGCAGAACCGCCGGCGAGGTGGGCGTAAGCCTGCAGGGCACTTCAGAGAATGACATCAGCGTGACCTTCCCAACCTTGACCCCATTTGGGGGTCGGGGGGAGGGGTATGCTGCTGTCTAAAACGATCACAAAACCTAAATTGAGGAAAGCCCGTGGGAAAAAATGGACACGAGTTAAGTGAAAAGCTCTTTGAGAGTGAACAGAGCATGAGTGCCCTGAGAGAACTACTGTTTCCACAGCAAAGAGGAAAATGCAACAGATAGATCCCGTCGTTCATTGTCACCGAGGAGTTAACAAGACACGTTGTGATGAGACCACCAAGCAACCATGAACGTTGGAGCCTTCCAAACCTGAGATCGGGGCCGGTGTCCAATGTCCTACTTAAATGAACCAGAGTGCAGGCCAGCTTTCAAATCCGGTGGCCTTTCAAATCTCCGGGCCGGCCGTGACTGAGGAGCGGAGCCCCTCCGCTCTGTGTGGATCTGGGGCCGGTCCCCTTCACTGCGCTCTGCACCTGTCCCCACCGCTGCCAATGGCCGGCACTGCTGCCTTCACGGTGAATCCGCCCCGATCGCACGACGGGGGTGGCCAGACGGTGCTGACCCCGGCCTGACCTGGTGCCGAGGGCTGGGGAAGGGACGGGATGGCTGAGGCCCAGCCGAGCTATGGCCACGCATTCCAGCCACGGTCCCACCTTCGATCTAGAGGACACTGGAGAGGCCGGGAGACGGAGGCAGCACCTGTCAGATGCTGGTGTTGCCATGGATGACGAAAGGCTCAGGGATGCTCAGGGCTGGGATGCTATTAGTTCCTACCCGAAGCCCAAACCAACGCACCTGCGGCTCCCCGTCCTGACGATGTCACGAACGTGATCGTTTACCACGTGTCACTCAGGAACGACGTTGGAACAGCATCCGCAGGTTGTGGGCCTTGCGGCTGCGACCACTCAGCTCATTCTACACCCCAGGAACGTCCTGTGCAGGGTGTGGAGAGTCTGTCCCTTCCAGTGCTCCCGGTAATGACTTCCAAATGCCGGCATTTATGCATGAGCGGGAGCCACTTTTCAAAGGACAGTGGAGCTGAATTTATCCTCTGCATTTGACCTTTAAGTGACTTTTGGTCCTGCTTCACTCTGCCTCTCACTTCCCGGTCCTGCCATTCTCTCCGGGCTTCCGAGGTCACCGAGTCGGGGCTTCCAGGAGACCTTTTCAGAGCTGCTCGCCTGGGTGTGTGGGCCCTGCCTGCTGTGGATAACGGCTTCACAGGTCCCGCCACAGGACAGGAGAGGTGATCTGTCAGCTGTACGCACACCTTTTAAAACCCGTCCCACACGTAGGCTTTCCCATTCTTAGGTAATGGCCTGTATAGATTTTATTTGATATCTTAATGATATTTTTTTTTCATAGAGGGCTATGCTTTTTTAAAAGATTTCAAAATTATATCTTCATAAAGGTCTAACAAATGGAATAAAGCAAAGCAGTACTTAGTAAAGAATTGGAAACCATAAGAGCTACACTTTTTTTCGCATTATCTACTATAAATTTAGAAAACTACCAAGCGAAAGATACAAACCAGGGAAGGTAAAACAGAATCTTTAGTCGACGTTCTATCTGGAGTTTTGTAGGTAGACCGTCAGAGGGAGAAAGACTATCAACATATAAGAATAAAATAAAGAAAATAAGCTAAAGAAAATAAGCTAAAGAAAATGCTCACTGCCTTTGTGGTGTTTTTTTGTTTTGTTTTGTTTTTAAAGATTTATTATTGTTTTTGACACAGAGAGAGAGATACAGAGACAGAGAGAAGGGGGAGGGCCCAGAACAGTCTCCATAGTTGCACATCATTGGTTTTTTTCCACATAGTTTGATTCCACAGGTGGGCACGGGGCTGCACAGGGCAGGAACTGGGCCGGGGTCTCACCCCGGTGAGAACTGAGCTGGGGGAGCTCCCCAGTTCAGCATATGGGTCCACACGGGCCGGGGCCGGGATTCGATCCTCGGTCCCCGGGGCTGCAAAGTGAGCACTTAACCCACTGAGCCATCCCAGCTTCCCCATGTTTTTTTTTAAGGCTCACCTTATTTCATTAATGTTTTACCTGATACGTTATATGTATATTCATCCTGTACAAAGGAAGACAGTATTTTTGGACAATTACAGGCATGCTCAATAATGCTTTTCAGTCAAAGATGGACCACATATATGAGGTGTGATCAGACAACGCGGTGACAGTGACTACTGCTCCAAGGGCCATCCAACGCCAAGGCGAGGGCCTTCCACACAGGAATGTGGACCCTTAGTAACCACGTGTGGCAAGTTGCAACTTGTTCTGCGTGGTTGGTTGTGAGTTACAGTGGAGTGAAGGCGTGTTTGAGGTGTGCTGTAAGTCATGGACCACAAACACGCATGCCCATAAATTCCTGTCAAATAAAGTCATCCTGGTGTGTCCTCATCCACCTTGTTCACCGGATCGGGCACCGTGGGACTCCTGGCTCCTCCCCAACGTCGCCATGACCAGGAAAGGTAAACGTTTTGAATCGATTCAGGACATCGAGGCAGTCACGACAGCGCAACTGAAGACGCTCACGAAAGAGGACTTCTAGACCCGCTTTGGGCAGTGGCAAGAGCAAGGGGATAAGCGTGTTCAAAGTGAGGGGGAGTATTTGGGGGGCAATGAGTGACTATGTGTTTTTTACTACAATAAATTTTTCTTGAAACATTCACCGAGTGTTGTGGTCACACCTCGTACAGCGGCGGTATACGAGATGGCCCACGTGTGTAGTGGGCTGTACCGTCTAGGCTTGTATGGAAGCACTCTCTATGGTGTTTACGTGATGAGAAAAGCACCTAAAAACACATTTCCCTGAAGGTATCTGTCCCTCAGTGGTGCATGGCTGTACTTTGTTGCTACTGCCATAAAAATCATGGATAAATTGTCATCATTTCTGTAGAAAGAGATGTGTGTGTTTCTTAGCCCATAATTGTATAGCAGGAACGACTGACATAGAAAGTGGTAATACCTCATAAGTAAAAATCTTCTTATTTTGCGTTTAACAAAGAATAAAACCTTTATATAATGTTAAATGTAGTCATGGGGCTTTAAATTTATGAAGCTGTTTTTCAAAGGTTTTGTAGAAACATCTAAGCAGTATATTAATTATCTTTTTCACTTTGTACAGCACAAGCTTTAATGGAACTAGAAACACAGTCAAATCACATTTTCGGGAAATGAGCCCTTTTTGTGTTATAAGCGTGTACTGAAGTTAAAAGAAATCTACAGGTAATGAAATGCGATGGGTAGTAGAGGAATCAGAGTAGCTGTACTTTTAACAAATTAGAGCATTACGGTATAAAATATAATTTAGCCCAGTGATATTTTAAAAGACAATCTGTTTTTCTAGATTTTACATAAGCTTTTAGAAAATTTTAAGTACGTGTAAGCAAAATAAGCTAAATGTGTGTGCATATGAATATCTATAGTGACAATAATCGTATAAAATATGCATTTCAATACATTTCAACACCTGGCTCATTAATTATCCAAACTTGTTGAGGCTTATACTTGCCCTAGCTATTTTTTCTGGGTGCCTCTGTGACTTGTGTGTGTGTGTGTGTGTGTGTGTGTGTGTGTAAGGAATTTTGCTTTTTAAAAGTTGCTTTGTGCATTAGGTTCATTTTTCTTTACACTTTCAGGAGGTTTGCAGCACACGACTACCAGCTTACAGTGCCAGGCTAGGTACTGAGAAAATAAAGACCGATGGTTCTTTTCTGAGAGGGTCCACAGGCTGATGGAGGGGATGTACGTACGCGTGCGTGGGCACACCTGTGTGTCTGTCTGTGCGCGTGCGACTAAGAATAGTGCAACATGCCGTGGTGGGAGTGGCTCCCAGAGGGAGGGCTGATGTGCTTTGTCAGGGGGGAGTGGGCACTCATTTTCAATGGAACTGGCATCGAGTTGGGCGTGTGCCCTGTGCTCGCTTTCTATAACTGAATTCTGTGTTATCTCAACAAGCTGTGAGTTCCTGGTGGTCACGCCATTGGGTGCCCATGGTGCTGCCGTGGCTTGAGAGCTAGAACATGCGTGAAGCCTGGCTCATGAGCTTCTCCTCCAAGGTTGCCTCCGGAACCGGGCACGGGCAGGGTGAGTGCTTTTCTCACACCATGGAGTTCGAGGGCGACCAGTCAGGACTAAAGTTGGGGCGCTGAGACTCAAATGGGAGCGGCTGGCTGTGTCGACACCCCTACCATTTCCCCTGGGGGAGAAAACAGGAGCCCCTTCTTTGTGTGATGCTTGCGTGTTTGCTTATTGTCTTCTCATGACTTCTAAAGGGTCACGTTGGACACAGAACGACCCACACACGAGCTTTGTAGACGCAGCTTCACAATGTCTTCCCTTTACGTTTTGTTATTGGTGAGGTCGTGTTTCTGCCACTTGCTCACAAAAACAATTATTTAATATTCATTAGTCAAACTCCTTGATTCGTGAAACAATTACAAGGAGTACGGTGCTTGAAATAATTTACATACTTTTCCACGTTAGCTGCGTTTCACTGGGGGTGGTCTAATACGTCCATGTTTATGTACGTTTTCATGAAAACATTACTTAGCTACGGGGTACCTTGAATAGAGTTTTATCATTTTTATTTCAAAAAAAATCCCCCGTCTCAGATGGTCTATAGATTTACACAACTCATTCCACGTTTTTCCCTCTAGGTCTCCTGCACTATCATTGTAATGTGAGACAAAACTGTACAAAAGATGGCACATGTACTCAAAAAATATCTTTAAAATTTAACAACTATTCTTCTCTCCGTGAGGTTCCTTCTGTTCATAACTTAAGTACATGATCATAAAATGTAAAGCAGTTATTTAAAAGCAACACTTCTTCTAACCCTCCCAAGCCTCTCTTAGACCGCTCCTGGCATACTGTTACATAATTAAATAATTTTCTTCCCTGTCTTCCCGCATATTAAACATAAGGAAGTACATACATTTTTTTAAATGATATATTTTCATTATATCGCATTAAGAATGAGAAGGTTGTGGGTTCTAACCCCTTTTGTGTGGTCTCCCTTAAATCCTCCTTCAATCCACATTTTTCCTCAATCCTTATCTTTCTGTATTTAATCTCATAAATTCTCGTGTACTTTAGGACAATTCCATTACATTCTTATTATTAAAAATAGGCAACAATAAAATATAAATTGATCTTAAAACAATTTTTAAAAAGGGAAAACACATGAAAGAAAAATTAAGTGGAACATGTAATGCCTAATAAATAGATTTTACGCAATAAGTGCGTAAGTGCTGAGTCATCTCTATCTACTGCTCCACTCCCCACCTGGCGAAATACTTGCAGGACATCCGTAAGCCATGCACTCTGGGCGTGATTCAGAGCAGGCCTTGGGCCTCAGGGTCACGGCCACGCCGCGTGCTGGAGGGGAGGGGGCTTAGCCTTGCTCGACGCGGCCCCTGGTTTCATTAAACGGCAAGTCTAGGGTCAGAAACACGACTTTCTCCCCTGATGCTCCAGCCTCCCCTTTGTTTCCCAATGTCTGGTTCTTCCTGGTACCGTGGAGATGAGAACCTGGTTCGCCTGGTCGTGAAAATCGCATTTCTGACCCCACGATTGTGTGCGAACTTGCCCACCGTCCACGCGGAGCCCACAGTACAGAATTCTAACCTGGAGGGAGGCCACAGTTACCAACGCGGTGTCCCAGATTTTAACACTAAGTCTTTACCAGAGGCATTTTCCAATCTCCCTTTCCTACTTGGATTTTCATGTTGTTTTGTTTTAATCCGAAACACCATTGAATACAGCAGACGGACGACGCCTGAGAATAAAAATGTGATTCTCCAATACGGTGAGCAGGCAGCACGTCCACATCTGCACCGATGTAGGCTGATGGCCTAGGCAACCCGAAGCTGGGGGGATCGGGCCCACCAGCTCCGGGGTGCAGGGAACTCCAGAGCCACAGCCTCACCCTGGGCCCACAGAGCATGGAGCCCGGCCTCCGGGAGAGAAACCCCCGGGCCCGGCTCCTCCCAAGCCCGGCAGGGCTTGCAGGTGCACCTTCGCGCTCTCTAAACAGGAGGCAGCTGCTCCGTCTCTTCCGTGGCTGCAGCGGGGTGCAGAGCCGAGCACAGAGGTGCTGAGACGGGAGGGGTGAGCACTGGGGTCTGAGTCCCCATCCCGGCTCTACCCCTGGCTGTGCCACACCGGGAAAGCCACCCACCCTCTCTGGGCCTCTGCTCACTGTGACCTGGAACACTCAGGTCACTACGAAAGCTGACCAGCAGGCCTGGACCTCAGCACCTGTTCTGAGAAGCTAAGATACCGCTCAGCCCCAAACAGAGCGAACCCACCAGGACGTGTGCCCAACAGCTACCCCGAGAAACGTCATCGGACGCTCCCAAAGTCACGATCAGATAGAAACGTCGGCTATTTAAATAACACAATGAGTCTGAATCAACGTGGGAGGTAGAAAATCTAAACTATCGCAGAGTGGCCTTCGGGGTGAGTTATAGAATGTCAAGCTCTATCTGGAACCAGTGGTTCATGCTCGTAGGAGAATGAAGTCAGCAGTAATAGTAACGCTAATACTCGATAATTCTGCCATGCTGACTTCTCATTATAGTCTCTGGACTTTCCAGACAAGTCCAAATGGCATTACCAGGATACGATTGTTCCGATCTATAATCTCATAGCTGTAGGGATTCCAGGCGTCCCGCAATCGCCACTTTTAGCCTTTTCAGAATGGTGGCGAAAGGAATTGCTCTTTGTTTTCCTTCATTAATGCTGACAGAATACTTACTCACATTCTATTACCCTGCCACAGGAAGCATGCATTTCTTGAACCTTAATTTACCAGAGATAAAAACTGAGAACTCCATACCATTTTACTGAAATTATGAACGTTGTAATATTTTTAACAGTAAATTGTTATTGAGAAAAACGACCAAATCATGCATTACATTATTTATTTTCTGAGTCTTTCTTGTGACATAATTCATGTAAGAACAACTTGAGCAGTTTTTTCTAGCAAGTGTATTAGGTGTCCGAAAAAAATTCATAAATATACCGTTATCTCGGAAAAGATCCACTCACTTCAGTAGAAAGAATGAGGCCAATTGTCATTTAGAAAATAACTTTGAACTCAAAACGGAGAAGATCCTTACATTGTTGATGTTCCATAATCTCGTCGGCAAGTAGCTCCCTGGTTATTAACCCAGGAAGGCCTTCGGACCTCATTATTAATTTTTCTCTGTTGAAGAATTAACTGTAACCCAACACGGCTCTGGGTCCCTGTGTCACAGAGTGCGGCCCAGGGACCAGAGCTGTTACCATCAAGTGAACTTTCCAGAAACGCAAATTCATGCACTTCATCCAGACCTGCTAAAGGCGACACTTCAAAGGTGGGCTCAACAACCTGCATTTTAACAAGGCCCCCACGTGATTCTACACGAAAGGCTGACAACCACAGCTCTCTCCATATGGGTGCGTGTGCGTGTTGTATGAAGAGTATCGATCAGAGCAGTTGTAGGGTCGCAGCAAAGTGAAGCAGAAAGCACACAGAGGTCCTGCGGGTCCCACGCAGCCTTCTCGCCAGCACCACCTTGTACCGCGTGGAGCGTCTGGGTAGCTGTTAAACCTTCACGTGGGATGGTAAAAACCTGATTGTCCTCAAAAATCGGTTTTGTATCTTCAGAGTCTTCCTTTAAGGATTGGTTTAAAAATAATTGACGTTCTTCACTGGCAGACTCGTGTGCCTATGACTTGTTCATCTCATCTGCTACTTAGAATCAGCGCTGTGGCAAAACTGGTCTTATTAAATATTATTAAATTCCCGGGGGCGACACTGGTGAGTAAGATTATATAGGTGTCCCGGAGAACACTTCCCTGAGTTTGTGCTGCTGCATCGGATGGGGCAGCCGGCTGGAAAACAAGGCAGTTCTTCTAACACTTGTAAAATAATTATATTTAGGATCTCAGGTTCTAGGAGAATACGTTTTCTCAGACACATAGCCTGTGAACTATTTATGGAACGATAATTAGACCTCAAAACTCAGAAGAGAACAAAAGTTATAGGGAAAATGACTGAATTAATGGCAAACTTTCACTTACAAAAAAAAATGCCTCATTAATCTGTGAAATAAGAATATAGTGTTGTCACAGTTGTCGTCGTTAATACTCCTGACTAAAATCTCTTGCATGGCATTGCTTCCTCTATTTTACAGCTGTGAGTCTATAATGAAAAGTATGAGATGGAAGGAGGCTGAAGACGGCAAAGGCAATGTTTGGGGTTTCGCTTTGTTCTCATCGCTGCTTTCCCTAGAGGTGCCAGTACACAGGTCCGCTCACCGCATTCCTGTTTCGCTGCTTATCTGCGACACACAGAGAACTTCCCAGGAAATGTGACAGAAGAGGATCCTGCAACTCGGGAAGGTCACATGCTGGACCAAAATTATGTCCTTTGCTGTAAAGGCTGAGAATTTTCTGTTTTGATGGCTTATCACTTTTGTCCCTGCGTTAGGCGCAGAAACACAGGTTCACAAGGAATTGGGCGCTAGGGGCCACGTCACAGAACTGCAAGCTATCGATATGATCCAGAGCCATCAAAAATCCGAGTGGGTCGGGGTCGACTGCAGAAGGCCCGGCCCATACAGGCTTTCTGGTCTCCCGGATAAAGCACGCCTGCGGTCACATGGTTACAGAGGACCCTCCAGCGCACGACCCCTGTCTGAACACGGGAGCAGAGCTGCTGCAGATCAAGGCCATGGTCATTCATGCTTCCCCAGTCCCAGGCTCTGCAAACTCTTCCCCGTAGAGGACCAACTGCCTAGGACAGGCTTTGCCGGCCAGGGAACCTCACCACCAACCCCTGTCCCAGCACACGACCTCCTGACACAGCACAGGAAGAAATGACAAGGTATGGGTCACGCGTCGTTCTGGATGCACGTGTACTTTTCTTGTGTCGTGACACACTGCTTTGCTTCTTCAATATTTCCCTCTATTTAGAGTGTAAAAGCAGGTTAATTTTAGGTCATACAGGAATAGAGCTGGGGCTGGCTTGTGGCCCATGGTTTACTGACCCCACTGTAGTCAAACTGGTATCACAGTCTAGTTGAACGACCCATTCTCCCACTCAGCTGTGAACTCAGGAGGTTTTCTCTGTGCCAGAATTTCTTTTTGGTCCTTTAAGATTCAGTGAATGAATGAATGCATGAATGCGTGAATGAACGCACGCTCTGAGGAAGGACAGATACCCAGGATGGCGTGCCTGCCGGAGCCTGCCTCCAGCACAGGACCCCTACTCGTGCTACTAGTTTAGGACGCTGCTGTCCCCAAGAAATCTTCAGCCACGCTTTGTAGAGGACTCTTACGGAAGATATGTTCAGTCTCCGCCTTGACGGACCAGTTAAATTCTGTTAATAAGACAGCATGTTCCCAGTGGAAAATGCCGGGGAGACCGTGGTGAGGAACAAAGAAGTGTTGGGTTCAAAACAAATTAGTCAAAGAATTTCACATGATGCAGGACGTGGATCTGTCTCCAAAGTCTTTGGAACTTATCAATTTAATTCTTTCCGCCCAGCAAATAGCTCCTCTGCATTATTTTTCAGTCTTCCCACAGGGACAATCGCAGCAAGTGCACAAGAGAGAGGAAAAGAGAGATTAGACTTTAACAGCCGGCATAGCTCCTTAATTTGCTCATTTTTCTAATATAAAGGAGAACACAGTATATTTCTGATGCTTTATGTTTATTGATTATTGCTCTTGTGTTCTTAGTTTCTGTCTCAAATAATTTTGTTTGATAATATTTCCTTTTTTCATCTTCAGGTAATGTGTTAAAAAGATATTCTCTTATTCTTCAACAAATATTGAATATACGTTAAGACAGAAACTCATTCACCTTTGTGGGACAGTCTTATCCTTGGGGACTCACACGCTGTAGCATCATTTGATGACCGTGATCTCAGTTTCCAAGAGTGCTTTCCTGCCTGTGGAATCCTCACAGAGTTGCTGTTGCATTCCGAATGGCAAGCAGCCTGTCTTTGCTACATACTCGTAGGTGTGGATAACCAGACAGCACCATCAGCATCCACATTTCAAATACCCAGCACAGACGGGGCTCCAATTACACACCCGATCGGCAGGCTGAAAATGTCCTCAAAAACTGTATTCTAAAAGCCAGATGCCAACACCGTTGCTTCTAAAAAGACAAACACGTCTCAAAAAGCCAGGCAGCAAATTATACCTGCTGCTCTATAATGCCTGTGTAATTGTGTGGATCTCCGAGATATATTTATATCCCTTTCTGTGTGACGACTTGTCAAAGAGATCACAGTCTTCTCCCTGTCTGATGGACGCTGGACATAAAGATGAAGTCACTAAGGATTTAAACAGGGCCAAATACCCATGTCCGGTGACGACCAGGCCTGACGATGCTCCTTCTCATGGTGGGACCCAAAGAGAAAGCCGGGGAGGGAAGGGCAGGTCCCAGTCAGCCCCTCCTGTGCACGGTACCCCACAAATACCATCGCCCAAACCATTTGCGGTCACCTTTGTCCCATTATTCATTGTGTAATATATTCCGTGCAATATATTCAAATTCCCTTGATGACCAAATAATAAAATAAAACTTAGTCTTATCCTGGTTATGTAGCCAAAAGATATTGCCAGTTAATAAACTGGTACATTTATTTGGCTCCAAAAAAGGATTTGCCTCCCAAGTCCTAAGATGACACTTTTCCATGTTGCCCCCGCGGAACTCATCTGATTTTAATAAACATATGTAGGTTGTTTTTCATTTGATGAAAACGGCCACACATCAACCTTTGAAAAGTTTAATAAATTCCACCTTTAACGACACTCTTTCTGTCTTCGGAATTCAGAGATGAACCAATGGCCTTGAAAGTCATCTGAGAGCCTGGGTAAGAGAGTCTAGCTGTCTCGTGACTTATCACCGTCTCGTTTCGATGACAACGGTTCCAGCTCACGCCTTTTTCGTCTTGCAAACTCAACACTCTGGGGCTGGGGTCACACCCAAGTCACGCTCACAAAGTCCTTTGCTCCCAGGGAAGTGGCACATTATAGCCACTTAAAATGCGCTGCCTGGTGTTCACTCTCATGCCCTATCGCGTTCAACCTGTACAATACACCCGAGAGCCAGTTGTCGCTGGATCGTGCCTAGCGAAGGGGTCAGGTTCAGCTTATGGTCCCAGAGAGAGACTTGCCGCGGTATCACATGCGTTAAAAAGCACTTAAATACCACTCAGAACAGTCCACCTGTGGTAGCTAACGCTCTGAAGTTCCCAAAGCACTCTGATCTTTGGCCCTAAGGTATTTGATCTCCTTGTTCCTTGATTCCAGGGCTGAGCCGCGACGGCCTTGGCTGGCAGAACTTAGGAGAAAATGAAGGCTTTCTGACTCCCTTTAATCAGGGCTACTTCTCTACCGTGAAGGTTTGCTATGCAGCCCATGTTCTTGTCCTTTACGGACAAGCCCACAGTGACTTAAGAATCAGAGTTATGAGCATACCATAAAGAAAACTTCTCAAACGCACTGCACAAGTCAGATTTCAGTCAGAGGTTTCTGCATAGAACGTGAGGCGTTTGCTGATCACGTGGCCACAAGCCAGCGTTGGGAAAGACGGGATATAAATAAGCCCAAGCCACGGGAGCAAGCATGCCCTCACCAACACTGGCCCTACTGGCACCTTGAACTTAAGTGCTCAGCCTGGGATCGGTGAGGTATAAACGTGTCATATTTAGACCACCTAGTCTATAGTATCCTGCTGTAACAACCAAACTTGACTCAGATCCCACTTATATTTGAGAGAAAAAGAAAAGAGATTTACCCACATGCTGTATGATCTAACCGAAGCCTACTGGCAGGCATATTTACCTCACAGAGACTGTGTGGTGGGAAGCTGGTCACCTTTTTCCAGGGAGATCCCACAATGTCACTAGAAGTGATGACACCAATACCACCATGAGCAGCCCTACTTTTCCCAGATACCTTAAAAAATATTTCTCTGCAGCAAACCTTGCTTTATCATTTTATCTGCATTAAAACATGATTTGAACACTATGTTCCAAAGTGACTGCAGCAGCTCCAGCCATTACATCTGCATTCCAAATAGTCAGGAAAAGGAAGAGAGGAGAAAGATAACTCCTCCCACTAACACACACCCCAGAAACTGCGCATAGCACTTTTGTTTACATATCGTTGACTACATGTAATCACATGGCTGCAACCTGCTAAAAGAGGGCTGGCAAATTAGTTCTCATTCTGGACACATGCTTTTGTCTGGTAAATTCAAAGTATGCCATCAAAGAAGGCAGAGAAATGACTATTGGAATGTAACACTTAGTTCCTACCCCATCAGAGAATTAATAATTATGCACCATCAGAAAGTGCAGAAAAGAGAAACTTCACATTAAAAAATGTTCAGCATAAATAGAATGCGCCATGCCTCCACCATTGCCCTAGACAGTTACATGAACGGCATTGCACTTGACCTTCACACACCTCTGCATCACCCCTCACCACTGATTTGTTACCTGGATTTGGCTGTGGGACCGTCTGATTCCCCATCCTGTTACGTGGGATCTGCTGTGTTTTCTTTCTATTAGTTCCATCAGTTACACGTTCGTAACACTAGGGAAAAAAATGCAAAATATTTAATTACTCTAATCGATTCTACATTGTAGTTACATCAAATAGATACTCTGATAATATGGCAATACCTTAAACCACATTCCCCATCACCTACCTCTCTCCTACACTTAGTTTAATCCCTGAACATACAAGAATGCAAAATTATGCCGAATATGTAGAAACTAGATACTTTATTTAAATTACATTTGCAAACATAAATTTAATTAATGATAGGTTAACATATCCATTACAAAATGTGTCATATGTTAAAATTCAAATAAATACAATTTATTCAAAAAATGGAAAAGTATAAAAAATAGTTTAAAAACGACAAAAAATAAAAATTATTTTGAAATGGATGCTTGTATTTGAATATTTCCATTGAATTTCTAAAGTCTTTTAAAAGTTGAATTACAGATTATGTGAAACGTTTTCAAGTTACCCACAATGTCAAAGAGTAAGGAACTTGGGACAGTAGCTTGCTTAACAGATACCTTTCCATCTTTAAAAAAAATACATTAAAAATTACATTTTTCTTTACAAATAACCCTGAGTCATACAAAGAAAAAACCGTGTGGTAATTTTAGCAGTTTTTGCCACTCATACTAATTTGTTATAAAGATATCTCTTACCACGTGACTTTTGGCAATCCTGACATAAAATTAAAACGGAAATGGCACCAACACGGTGATGTTTAGGTCAGAAATGAGAGGTTTAAGATAACGGAGCCTATGTAGCTCAGAACCATGTTCGAGAACATTGATGTAGGACCATATCTATGAAGCAAGAGCCTTATGTGAGCGATGGCGGACGTTATACAGAAACTGCACATATGCTGTCACTGTCCATCTTTGCAGCACCTGAAAAATGCAATGCATGTGATGAAACATATTTATTGTTGTGAGAGGTGTGGCATTGAAACGCATCATTTCTCAGGGTGTTTGAGTATGAAAATAATCTATAGCTTCGAGTTTCGTGTCTAATAGATTGTTCTTTGATTCGTTAGCTCTCGTCTGACCTTTAGGATGGCCCAAGTGCCGTTCAATACAGATGTCGTTCAAGTTCTCCTTTAGGACATGAAAGGAATGGCGTGCATCGTCAGCAACAGCAATACAGGGCACATGCCAGAAGCCTACGTTCTCTTGAAAATGTATGTGAATGAGCTGCAAACTGAAAAATAGGTACAGGTTGCTATTCTTCGAGCTCGGCTCTGAGACAGAGCTCTTATAGCTCATTCACTAATCAACACCTTGCTGTGTATCTTCAAACGAAATGTTAAGAATCCATGGACTGACTGAAATGCATCAAAGCCACTTACCTATAACATTAATTGTTCTGTTAAATAAGTTCCTGAATTCCCGCATCTGTGATGAATCTTGTTTCCTTTGCTTACATTGGAACTGCTGTATTATTATTAGGCATAAATGTTACAATAAAAGGATGTCTCTCCTGGAGTTACACCGTAAGAGGTTGACAGTTACACTTCTTATAAGAAGCCCCTTTTCTTGCTCTTTTTTTTTTTTTTAAGAACATAGCACTTTAAAATAGATACAATAAATCTGAGAATAAGACATTATTTTCCCATTATGACGTGCATGTTCAAGCCTTGGGAAAAGTTCTCAAGTTAATAAGAAGTCTCCCCTCTCAGCCCTCAAAGTACTGTACAAGGGCTCTCGTTGAACGCGTTCTCCTTGTGCAGAAAGATGATGGGTATTCTGACAACATTTCCTTTCAGGAGAAAAAAAAACCATGAAGGCGATTCCAAATGACATGACCTGCTCCAAACTCTAAACCAGAACCAGAAGGAAGATAATCCTCACTGATTTCCAGGTGTGCATTTTGTTTTGTTTTGTTTAGCCCATTAACTCCTGATCCTTTTCTGACAGTGTGTAATTTTTGTTATTGATCCATAATATTCTGGTACAATTATTTTTAATCATTTTTTAGTCTCCCCAGGTGAAAATTAATGTATTATAATGATTTGAGTTGTCTTTGAAGATGAAATACAGCTACATTTAAAGACCTATATTTTTATGTAATCTGGATGACATTTTTACGGTTAACACAGATTTAAAGAATGGATTATATACGTAAAGCTTTGACCACAGTTGATTCGAGTCTAACTGCACCTGAGAACTACGGCCACATTGCTCTTCTAACATCACAATAAAGTCATCTCTGAAATGAACAGCATCCGTCAAAGAACTGTGATTTGATGTCCGCAGTGGGTGTGAATGTGGAGAATGGATTTCACGGGGACCCTGTTTCAGGTTTTCTTGGGCCACAGTTAGTTACGGCTTTGCAGGGTTTAAACCAAGGTACAAATAATACAACGCTTTCCTCAGGACAGTGGGCGCTTACAGAGCTCTCAGTCCTACGATGGTTTAGGTGGAAATCGCAGCAAATGTGGTGTAAGTCAAGCCTTCGAGTCGTTTATCAAGCCCAAGGCTGCACTAAACTACAAAGCCCTTGACATAAAATACTACCAAGGAGTGTGTATAGATGCCCCTGCCTGACAGGTAAACAAAATTCATCAGGTTATATGTATCTTCCTTGATCTGGCTTCTGAAGGGTCAGACGAATGTTCTGTTTATATTGATGTCCCTGGACAAAGAAATACAAAGGAACTTTGCTTTTCTTAAAATACAACACACATTAAAAAAAAAAACTGTCTGATCTTTGCTTCTTCAATATTTCATCAAAAATACTAATGATTTTTCACGAGATCTCAGACCACAGAAATTCTGTTATATTGCATTTATTTCTGCGGTCCCGCCCCCATGCATGGTGGTTTCACTAAAACGAGACCTCACAGAGATTCCCATTGACGTGTGTTTCAGTGTTACTTTATCTACTGCTGTTGGGAAGTCCCTGGATAATTGGTTTGATAAACTATTACAAACAAATAGTTTAACCTCCTCATTGCCAGCAAGAGTATATATTTCCTGGCGAACCACTAATATTAAATAGTCAGAACTTGTCCGGAATATTTATTTTAGGTAGTATTTGTCTTTTTTTCTCAAATTCTTGACTTTGTCTCTCTCAGACTGGTCCTAGGGAATAGTCAATGAAGCCTGACTTTTTCTTTTCAACTTCAGTCTGCAGGGTTTGGGCCACACAAACGCAAGGTAGTAGCGATCATGGTGCAGCAGGTGTGGTTTTACACATGTTGTCACTCCACTGGGAAGGAAGCATCGGCCATTGCTACCTCATTGTAATAATATATAAAATAACGCTGCAGCACTCGAGTTTCAACAATGCACATTTTCTTGACTGCTATTGATTCTGAGCACAGTATAATATGCACTTTCTGGCAAATAGAGTTATGGATGCACCATCTACATCACCTGTTTATTTAATGTGGTTTTGGGTTTTTTTGCCTTTTTCTCATCCGCGTGGATCTGCGTGCATTACGGTGGTCAGGCCTTTGGCTTTGCCTTACACTTTTTCCATCCCCATCTCTAACATGTGCGCGTGTTTACGGCGGCTCCTGCCAGACACAAAATGCTTCCAGTGTGAACGCCTCGCATGGGCCCACCCCTTGTGCCACCTCGTGGTGCATTTCAATCCTGGAATCAGTTAGCAAAAGAGTCACCGACAGAGCAGCGTGTCTCAGGACTGCCCATTACGTTACCACCCCCGCTCTGCTGTCTCCCTTGCTGAAAACGCAGGAATATTTTTAAGGCAAGTAGGAGCACGGATGATCCATCCTAAAACCTGTGCACTGGGTTTGCACTGTTCTCAGGACAAGGCCCAAGTCCACAGCTGTCGTTCACGACCCGGGACGGGGTCTGGTCCTCAGTAACCCCCTCCTTGCTGAAGTCTTTCCTTCCCTCTCTGGTCCACCGCCTGCTCTCCCACCATCAACGCTTCTCTTCTTCCAACCCCCTTCCAGCTCCAAACCTAAATGCCACTGTCCCCTTCCCTCCCCTCTCGGCTCCATCGGCCACTCACTACACTCTCTGGCTCTTTGCCTTTGTCCCCCTCATTCGAGATGGCATTGTCTCATCGCCCATGTTCCTGTAACTGTCTTTTAGGGACGTGTGTTCCTTCTGGGGATGATTCAGCATCCTGAGGACAGAACAGCATGGTCTTGTTCGTCCTTGAATCCCTGACGACCCTGAAGCCCGGATCGCTGCTTGTGTGTACTGGAAGGAGTGGGGGGAAATCCGTGGTAAGCAGATCTGGACGTTCTCTACACCTCGGGGTTTATTAGAGACTTAAACACGCAAACTTGCACTTTGGCTTTCAAAGGGCAGGGGTGTCAGACAGGTCCACCCACCCCGGACGACGATTCCCAAACCCAAAGCCCTGAAGTACGGTTGTTCAGCCGTTCGGTGGTCTGACGTGGCCTACCAGCGACGAGCAGTGATCTGAACGCTTTCTTTATTTCACGTCTAGGAACTGGCTCCTGGGTGGAGTAGACACTGCAGTCCCTCTCAAAACTGGAGAAAAGAATTTCAGTTCCACTACCTCGTCTCTCCCCAAGTTTGAGCCTTTCAGCTGCACGTGGCATCCTGTGGCCTATTGGCACTGAGTGGTTCTGCCCAGCACACACCCTGGAGTCCCCACAGGCTCCAGGGAAGAAGCTTCTAAGAAACTGGGCAGAGTGAGAGGAGTGTGGGGGGCGGGTGCACAAGGGGCACAAGGGGCGGCGAGCCGGGTGCAGCAGCACTGGGTTCCGGCAGCTGCACCCCTGAATCAGGGGGTGAGTGGAATGAGGGCTTCAGCCTGGACGGTGCTCTGATTCATGAGGATCCTTCCTGTCTCCCTCTGTGATTCCTGGTGCATTGTTCATCGGTGACGCCGTGTCTGCTGCGATGTTCCATTCGCTTCCCTTGCCGTGCCTTTGGGGGTGTTTCAAGGGGAGAAGCGGGAAGATGAAACAACAGCAGAGAGGTGGCCGTAGCTCCGTTCAGAGCCTACTGAGTGTAGTAATCGGGTTTCCTCACCTGGCCTAAACTTTTGCTGGCCGTTATTCATTCTAATATAAAATAACATAAATAATATGATAGAGATACCTCATTGATAAGGTTATCTTTCTTTTATACATGTCTTCGCTGCACCAACTTTTCGATAAATGCTTTATATTCTATATTTTCTTAATTTCTTTCAGCAAGAATACGTAGTCGGTACTGTCCCTATGTGTATAGCTCAGCAAATTTAGGGAAAGAGTGATTGACACTCTTGCGGTTTCATGTACACAGGGCTTTGACGGGCATAGAGGGTGTTCTGACTTCAAAGTCAACCTTCCTCCCTGAAATCGCAATGGTTTTGTTCCGATGTTGAAAAACAGTAAACCAAATACGGATCCTTCCAGTATAAAGGCAATTCTAATAGATCACAGAGATTTATGGACAGTATTTACCCTAATTTTAACGTATGCTCTGAGTATTTCAGTCAATAACACATCCTTATGAAATTTAAAATGACCACTCACCAAGGATTAATAGTAGTATGTACACACCAGGAAAAATATATCCTGATGTAGAAATATTCACTTAAAACACCCTGCAGTATCTGATTGAGTAATCCTTATATTTCCAGTCCTGATGAAAAGCATTTATTTATATTAACACTTGAGCTAGCATCATTTTAGATCACAAGTGATGCTAAGTTGACATATCTTCAGTGAGATTCAATGGGATAAAGCAAAAGCAACATGGACATTGTACTGAGCACCACAGACCACGAGGAGGTGGTTTCCAATCAGTGTGTCGCACGTTTCTTACGTTTACCGAGGACTCTGCTAAGTCACAAAAACTACCACAAAACTAGTCACAAAAATACTACCACTTAGTAAGAGTGCACACAGCAGTACTTAAATTTAAATGAAGTTCCGTGTCCCGCTGGTTAGCAAAGGCCTGCATGTTCTTTGAAATTTGCCTTGTTTAGAAAATTATGCTATTAATCATCAGCATCACAGAGCTGAAGGATCAGAGAGAGTATGTAATGGCATGACATGCTCCTGAGCATAAAGGATGTTGTTTTTACAGAGTCCTGCCCTTGAAATGCCTAAGAGTCACACGCTTTTTATTAGATGAAAATGACTGTCAATACAAAAAAAAAAGAAAAATATACGGGATCAAACGCTATTACTGAGAGTTAATTTATTTTAAATGTTCCCAAAGAAACTTGACCTTGTTACTGTATCTGATGTCAAATAAATTTTTCAAAATATGTGTTCTTAGCCTAAGCCATAGAGTTAGAATCAACTGACAACTTCAGAGCAGTCACTATGCCTCTCTGGCCTTCCGTTACCTCATCTTAAATGAAAAGTTACTTACTCAAACATGTCTCCTGCTTCCTATTTTACTTTTAATTCATTCATTCCCTCATTTACAAATATCTGAATAGTTATAAGTTTCCAGGCTCTGCGCTAAGATTTCTGCAATACGTGATCACAAACAAATGAACAAAAGACCTCAATGATGCTTTCATCTACTGGGAGTAATAATATCTCACCCATATTAATTTATAAATAAATAAGGGGTATGTATGGGGACTAATCAGGCTCTGCTCTCTGATCCAATAATGCTTAGTTTTCTGTTTATTTTTCTTTCTTTTTTTTTTAAAGATTTATTTTAGAGAAGGTGACAGAAACCCAGAGAAGGGGAGGGCCCAGAGCAGTCTCCATGGTTGTACGTCATTAGTTGTGACATGGTTTCACTCCACGCAGGTGGATGTGGGGCTGCACAGGGCGGGAACCGAACCGGGGACCTCCCACCTGGGAGGCAAGAATCTTCACCTCCATCTCAGCAGTTCCCAGTTGCCGTTCACGTCCTGAGTTATCAGTCACGGTGTCTCTCAGGCGCCCTGCACAATGGATCCCCACTTTCCTTCCGGCAGCGTCTGTGGTCTGCCTGTAATGACAGCTATTCCCAAGCCCCTGCCACCCTCTTCTCAGGCTGAAGGTCCCTGAAGGCCGCACCCTCCTCCCTTGGCTTCGCGGGGCCCCCTACTGAGCTCACTCTGTGCGCAGACAGAACACTCCAGCCGTCTTAAGTGAGACAGCGTGCAGCTAAAACAGTAAAAATCACCACGACATAAAGACCAAATCCATTATTTTTATAAGATTTCCCCCTTCCATTAATATTCCCTATCACTTGTCTACTGGTTGGTCCATGAGTGAGCATATTGGGCTTAAAGTAAGATGACATTTAATGGGAACCTCAACTCAAGCAGCGTGCAACTCCGAAAATGTAGATAAATCACAGCGTTTGATTTGAGGAGATGAGGCTTCTCTACTTATAAAATCAAGGAGTCCGAAATTAGAATGAGATTGAATAATTCATGACATGTTGGCTTCACGGTTATATTTTGATAAACGTAAATGGAGCCCTAACATTTTAATTCAAATATATGCAATCTGAGGTCATATTTTATAGGTTTGTGGTAATTTTATGGACCATACATTTGCATGTTTAGTATATATTACAAGATATTGTTGGCTTGCTGCTGAAGCTAAAATCTTGATGCAAAAAATTACAAATACATGAATCTAGTTAAACTTCAGAAAAGGAGTGTGTGTATCTAAGTGTTGTATGTATACGAGGGCTGTCCAGAAAAAAATCCAGCCACAGATGCCTCTGCTGTTCATAGTATATCGGTGGATACTTTCTGGACAGCCCTCATACATCAGAATTAAAAATAAACTATAACTAACTTGTTTTAATGTAACTCATTTTTTATAGATAATCTAGAAGCACCTACAATATTGCTTTCTGAAATCAAGGTGCCTGCTGTTAGCTAGAGAACATTTGCCTACTGTACCCTGAGGGGCTGGTTTTAAATATTCTTCACAAAAACTTTGTTCTTCATATGAGTATTTAAAAAAACAAGATTTTTTTTAATCACCAAAAATGCTACATATTTAAAATCTAATTTTACTTTATTTGTCATTACTTCAAATACAAACACCTGTTCTTTTCAATACTACCACTTAGTAAGAGCCCACATCACACATTATCTGTTGTGGAGCCTTCGCTCGGTGTTTGCCTCCTAGCCCAGATGGGGACATGCCTGACCTTCCTAGTCAGTCGAAGGCCATCAGCTGGGGCACTAACGGGCCTCCCCACTGAAAGACAGGAGTTTTCTGTCTGAGGCGCTTCATTGTGCCAGAGAAAAACTCCATCAGCACAGCCTTGGGGGTGCTCAAGGGTCGGTTATAATTTGCAGGTTAGTAAGTCAACTCTGGAGAAACAGGTAACAAACACCGATTTTGTTATATCTTCTTCACACTCCTTTGCATCGTATTTAAAAAAGAGGAATCTCAAAGTATTGCTGAACAGCCATAAAACCATTACTTCCTCAATATTCTTAAGGCACATTAGTCTTCAAATTCCTAGGCCTGTTAATCATATATTTGTTTTAGTCTATCTGAGCTGCTTATAACAAAAATGCCAAGATGGGGTGGCTTTGTAAACAACAGGAAATCATTGCTCCCAGTTGTAGGGGCTGAGAAGTCCAAGATCAAGGCTCGGGTGGATCTGTGTCAGCTGAGAGCCCGCCTCCGGTTTCATAGATGGTCATCACAGGTGGTAGGCAGAGGGGCTCTCTGAAGTCCCTTTGTGAGGTCACTGGATCCCATTCATGAAGGTCAACCCTCATGACCTCATCATCTGCCAACGTTTCCATCTCCAAACACCGTCCCCTTGGAAGTCAGCATTTCGTGTATTAATTCTGAGGGTCACACACATGTTATGAAGAAATCTGGCACAAGGGAAAGGTTCCTGGAAGAAGCAATAGAAATTCTTTTCTTGGGAAATACAGACTGGCTTCCCAGAGCGACCGTTTATGGACAGTAAGCAGTAGATTCCTGCGGGAGTGGCCCTGGCCTCTCTCCACTGTGTGTGTCTGTGAGGAACTTTAAATGAGATAAAATTCAGTTCACACAACAGTACCACACCGAGTTCAAAGACCCACCCTTCACGTCCCAGTATCTGGTTAGAGGACGGGACACCAGTCAGCAGGTGACCTGATCTGACGACTCCACGAGGTCACCCACACAGGAAGGACATCAGGGACAAGCCACAAGCTCACTTGTGAGAAAAGTGATCCTTCGTGGTCTGGGCAATTTCCACTCCCCTGTAACGGGAACTCTTTTGTAATGTAGGTGCCATGAAATACTTTCAGCTATTCACCAGCATCTTCAGAACTCATTTAAAACCATTTCAGGTTCACATGATGTGAAGTATGTGAATCAGTACATAGAACCCCGGGTCAGAACACATTTCCCAAACCATAAAATTAGGATTTTAACCAAAGGGATTAAACATCACAGACCATTATTCTGCATTCAGAGCGATTCGACAGATATACAACGATATTACGCACTGTCTCCAGAGAGCTGGTGAGACCATATTTTACTCTCATGGATTTGAAATAGAGTCATAGCTAATTTACAGTGCCGTTAGCTTTCTTGTACATATGGACAAAAATGACCAGGTCATGAAATAATGTCTAATCGATATGCTGGATTCTAGAAGGTCACAGACTTGTAGAGGACATATGGGATTTTTTTCTTCATTTTTACTAATTTCTCTGACATGTTTTCCAGTGGTTGTTTTAAAGACATCTTCATTTTTTTTAATATTATGCTTAAATAAAAAAACAAAAGAGCCTGAAACTCATTGAATACCCAAAAGTTCAACATGTGGAAATTAGTTTAAGTAAGCCATTGCTCTGCATCATTTTCTTTTACTAAAATGACAGATAGCTTTAGTTGAACGGGCCATATACCCATATAATTCATCCAAAAGTATAGCAAATAGAATGGTTTATCTAGTATTTATATATTTTTCAGAAACATAAATGCATTCAGACCTAGGATGACTGCTCCCTGTTGTGGGGCTGGTGGGAGTGGTGGGGGTTGTGAACCTAATACGGAACAGAGTGTAGATGCATAAGGATGTTCCACACTTCGGTGGTCTTCTAGTTCAGTTACTACGTGATGATTACCAGGGTCTGGGGTGTGGGGAGACAGAGACATCGATCAAGATGTACAAAGTACAGGTACGTGGTAAGTTCTGGAACTCTGACGCAGACAGCATGGTGAGTGTAAGCAACCACACTGAAACGCGCTGAGAGCAGACCCTGCAGTGTCCTCACCACACATACACGTAACTGTGAGGTCCTGGATCTGCTGCTCAGCTTGACTGCAGCGATTCTTTCAGAATGCACACATCTATCAACTCATCCATCTGCATGCCTGAGATGCGTGCACTTAAAAAAATGCAGCCTTCAGCTCAGAGACCAGCCCAGATGGAAGGTGTGGCTCCCTGCAATAGCAGGAGAAGCGGAAACTACTGTGATGGGACCCGGGACCCCCGCCGATCTCACCCACCTTATAGCACAGATGCTGTCCTCCCATGTCCCACCCGGGGACTGTCCAAATCAGAGTCCACGGTCTGGGTGTGGCTGCTTGTGACCTGTGCTTAAAAACAACACAGGAAAAGAAGAAAACTGTACTTAGTGTTCCCAGGGGTCATGACACAGAATGTGGAACACAGGACAGACAATGGTCACAATGAGGACAAGATCTTGCCAGGGGCTGATGGTGAAAACTGGCTTCTTTGACAGAAGGGGAAGCTCCTTCATCCCACCCACCCAACCCGTCCTCTGCAAGGACCACCTTCATCCACAGCTCACCGAACGGACCACCTTCGCTCTGAACATTAACTTTATAAAACAGACTGGGGGGAAATAGGCAGTCATAAGAGTGTCCTTGCGTGCTGCCCACAGGGTGACTTATTCGGAAGGAGGGAGGGACCCAAAGGTCATTGGGGAAACATTATTTCTTCCATTTCCTTTGCAAAGCGCTACACAGCAGAGTGGGAATAAAAGTTTTGAGTTCGTTCATTGTAGAGCCCTTAGCCCAAATTTGTTTTTGATGTTCCGTGTAAGCTTTCTTTCTTACCCAAAATGAGACATTACCAACCCCATTTAGCGATTATATAAGAGTTAATATACAAAAATAAGTCATTTCTTTATTCAGTAAAAAAATATTTTAGGAGAAATCACATAAAGATCCACTACGAGTAGCAAAAATGTATACAAGCTACACGGTGAAAACTATAAACCTTTACTCAAATACATACAAAGCCATAAAGACACTCGCAGATGTTTTCAGCATGGGGGTACAGCAAGGAGCCGTCACGTCTTTCCAAATTCACCCATGTTCAGATCATCAAAGTCCCAAAAGCATTTCTATGGGCCTGTCCAGTGATATTTTTAAAATGTGTCTTGAAGCAGAAATTCTAGAAGCATCTAGAAGCAAGAATAGCTGAAGAAATTTTGTAAAAATATGAAAATAAATGTCTTGGCGGTTAAGTCTGGCCACAAAAATGTACAAAGGAGGCTGAAGACCTAACAGAACTGATCTCAGCAGCAGAACACAAGGCTAATAAGGGCGGTGATTAATCAATTTTTTCTCCTGACACATGGAAAATAAGTAGTCATCTGCGATTTAACGGGAAATGTGTAAACACCAGATGTTTCTCTCCTGGTGTATACCATACAAAAATGTTCTTTATTCTAATACCTAAAATTGGAGTTAAACTTAAAGGAATTAGCAGGGTGATTCTATATACTGACAATAATGAAAGGCCTACCATAATGGTAGCACTTTTTTTTTTTTTAAGATTTATTTTTGATACTGAGTGATGGGCACATAATGCGATGCATGAGTGATGTGAGGTGGACTTGTACATCTGTAAACTGTCTAATTGTTACCAACCAATGTAACCTCATCAAATTTAACAATAAATTAAAATAAAAAATAAAATAAAATAAAATAAAAAAAAGATTTATTTTATTGTTTTCAGAGAAGGAGAGAGAAGGGGAAGGGCCCAGAGCCATCTCCATAGTTGTACATCATTAGTTGTGACCTGGTTTCATTCCACACAGGTGGATGTGGGGTCCCATGGGGTGGGAACTGAACTGGGGGCCTCCCCCATGGGAGACGAGAACCTTCACTGCTGAGCCATCCGGGCAGTTACCAGTTGCACCTGCAGTTCAGCAGATGGGTTTGCACAGAGCAGGGCCAGGAATCAAACCCCAGACCTTGAGACGGTGAGTCAAGGGCCCAATCTCTGAGCTATCCCGGCACCCTCACGGGAGCAATTTTTAATTAACATGAACTGATCACTGTTTTGCACAATTATGTCTTGAAAAGACTGTTAACAGTTAATTTTTGCTGATATTTTCTTATTATATCTTTAATATATCTTATATCCATGGTGCTTCAATGAGATAACACAACACTGACAAAAAAAAATACCGGTATGTAGATTATAGATTTGTCTGAAAGCAAATTCAAGAGCATCAAATCAAAAAGAGTTTACAATGTTATATATTTAAGCTATAGATCCTCATACGGACAATCCAATAAGATGGCATTGGTCTGATATGTTGAAATACGTTGTATTTCAACACCACCTCGCAGGAATTTAGTGTATGTATAATGATGTGTCACCGTCACTGTCATTATCCATGCTTTGAAGTACTCTGACCTTCCTACAGTATAAGACCAACTCACTGGATCTGTTCCATATTTCTCATTTACCCACATATTTTATTCTCTGTTATTATCCTTTGAATATTTGATATATGTAAAAAAATGTATGCAACATACAAGTGGTTGATTGTTAAAGTAAAAAGAAAGGTGAGCACCCGCGAACACATCACTTAAATCAAGAGCAAACTCTTATCAGTAGCTAATGCACTTGAGTTTGGTACTTTCCCGTAACTGTGTGCTGTAGCTGGAGCAACTATGACCCTTCTTCCACAAGGTGGGCGGAGCCTCTTGCCCCTGGCCCCACAGTGGGCAGGAAAGGACAGTAGGGACAGCTGAGCAAAAGTGTCACCCAGACTGTTCTGTCAAATTCACTGACCCCAACGACATCTGTTCTGAACTGAAATGCTCTGAATTGTAAGTAGGTAGCACATTCATGTGATAATGAATAGGGCACCCCATAAATTACACCTAATAGATAGCATAAGTGGCCTGGAATTAGTCAAATAGAAGCCTTGTCGCTTCCGGTCTGGGGCATAATAAAATTCGCTTAGTCTCTGAAAAGACGGGTGGACCAGCTATGCCCTCAACTCAGACAGCAAGTAAAATATGACGATGGAAAATGGACCCAATTAATTCCCAACACAACATCCTTTTAGTATGCATTTATTCTGATGCCCTGGAATTATTAGTAAATACTTGGGCTCTTATAAAAAGAAAAGTATAACAGAATAAATCACCTGTGTCGTCACCCTCTAGCTTAATAAATAAAATATTACTGTAGACTTGAAATGTGCTGCAACCTAGTGCCTCCCGCTAGTTTCTGAGTAATCTCTAAAGTGCTTTGTTGATTAGGAACCCATATGCAATATTTTTACTTTCAATAATTACACATATAGTATTTATTAGGTATATTAGGCATATATCATATATACCCAAAAGGTGTGTATTATGGGTAGACACACACATATTTGTAGATGCCTGAATGTGTGTGGAGAATCATTTACATTTCAAGTGTTTACATTTAATGATGTATTAATTGAGCTGAATGGGTAAGCTGTTTGTTTTTACTTCTCACTGGTTGTGAAATAACTGAATAAAGATATATTATTTTAGTGCTGCTTTAGTCACACCCTATCCATTATGACTCTTTACATTTCTTTGACTTCTTAAATATTCTAAAAGTGCGTGTTTATATTTTTTACCTAGGACTGTTCAACTATTCAGTTGTTCAGGTGCTTTTTTGTCTAGATGGATTACTAATTCCTTAGTTCACAGTATTGGTGTCTAGCAGTTCAAGGTATGTTCTATTTCTATGGGAAAGGTATGCGGATCTTTGAGCTACACTATAAACTAATTTTCATTAACGTCCTTAAAATGCAATTCATCCTATCAGTTCTGTCCGGCCGTGCTACCACAGGTGGACAGTGGGGCATGGGCACAGGAAGGGCACAGGAAGGGGAGAAGGGTCCAGGCAATCTGGACATGTGTGCACGAACTACACATGCACTACAGACCCCTGAAACGGTGTGATTTCAGATTGCAGCATATGTGGTGCTGAAAATCTCGTGGGCTTGTCCATCTGGATATAGAAGTTAAAACAAAATATGCTCCGGTTGATACACTTGAATGTATTGTAATTGGGGGGACAAATATTTCTTGATTTGGGGGTTAGCAATAATTTTCTAAATCACATAAAAATTAAAGGCAAAGGAAAGTTTTGCCAAGTTGGACAACATTAAACTACATCATGAATGGGCACTCTGTACTTTCTACTCAACCTTTCTATAAACATAAAAGTGCTCTTTAAAAATCGCCTATTAAAAAAAAATTGCCTATTAATTTAACAAAAATTTCATTTAAAAAGTTAGACCTTGTGTCCTGAGAAGGCAACAGTTAAACAGTGGGATACAAGCCAAAAGAAAATGTTTTCATTACTTGTACTTGACATGCATAAATCCTATTAAAGAGCAATTCCACACTGGAGCAGATAGACACGTGTGTGTCTTTTGAAAGTCATATGAATACGATTCAGAGGAGCACTTTTCACATTAAGCCCAAACTGGACACATCAAATATCAAACAGCAGGAGAATGAATCATATTTAGGAGTACTTTAATACAATGAATTATTCTATAGCAATGGCAATAAGCTATTTACTGCTACACACAGTGATGATGAATCTCACAAATGTGACACTGAACAAAAGCAGTGGTTTTGGATGAATATTGTTAATTTTTAAATGATGGGTGGGAGCTGTGACCTAAAAAGGTCCTGCTGGGGCCTTTGACTCTCTAATAGTCTCTCAGCCAGGAAGATAGCTAAATGCACTGACGCACTACGCACAGTGACTATCCGTGCACTCCTCTGTAAGCTATACTCCAACTTACATTTATTTTTCAATGTCAGCACTGATGAACTGCACCATCTTAGTTTATCTAGTAATGGAAACTCAGCCCGCAACAGTGAAACCATTTTACATGTCCTGTAAATCCCAGTGAACTGATTGTGACGTATGTGCCGTTACGTTCGCAAAAACTATAGGGGTGGAATCTAGACTTCAAGGAGAATGTGCAGGCTACTTCGTGTTTTGCAGTGAGTGGTAAAGGAGATCTGAGGTTCAGCGTGCTGATGGGGAACGATGTCTCAGGTCTTAACCTGTGCTTTTTCCTTAATTTCTTACAGGGAAAATGCTTTCGATGTACAAATCAGTAGACAATGCATACAGTCTCAAAAACCAGAATTCCAGGGTCCGTATTACAATGTTTAAGTCTTGGCCTATCTTCTCTGCTTGACAGAGAAGAAGAGATTATGTCAGAGGACAGGTTTAACGCATGTTCTTGAACGAAATTTAATGTCACAGCATTCACCTTGGCAAAGTCTTTACCAAGTTCACAAGTGTTTTTGAAGTCACATGGTACAATGCCAAATAATCACATCTGCTAAGCCAACTGAACATCGTTGACGTAAGTCTAGTGTCAGCAGAGAATGAGTCTCCCTAACTAGAGCTGGTTCCCATCACGCTTTTGAATATATTGGTTTTAATGTGAACGAATATAAAAATTACTCATGCTAATCATGTTTTCTTTACATCCTGCATGGGCCCCTCTTGACAGGTAAAGACCAACAAGAATCTACAAGAATTTGCTCATGTCTCCTAAAACTCCTGTAGACAAGCCAGTAAAGAATGATTGGAGAAGCATCTCATTAACCATCTTATCAATTTGTTGGTGAGTTCACGAAGGTTATGCGTGAGCAACCCTGCTGCTCTGGAAAATAATTTACAGACGTTCTAGTGGAGCACTTCCAATGAGGAAGGCATCGTCCATTAGACAAAGCTCCACCTTTCCCCAGAGGGGTGTGCTCCCTGAACACCTCATCCCACCACGAAGCTGCGTAAAGGAAGTCCACGTATATGACCTTACCGTGCTTCTGGCGTATGTGACGATAATGAGAGTGATTGCCATTTGTCCCAAATTAGCCGGTAAGAGGATGCGCACCTGCTCTGTGATATCTAGTCACATACATTCCACTTCAACTAGTTAATATATACTGCTGCTAATCAATTATTGTGATTGCATATCATAGTGTTATTAAGAGGAACTAAACATCACTGTCTGCTCTGGATGCCTAAGGCACTACGTGGCGTTTTGCATTTACGTTTCAGGTCTTGATTCTGTAGATAGGGCAGCTGAGGTGGGAGCTGGCCTAGGCAGCAACTGGTCACATGCACAGAAGTAGACGGTGGCAGGGCTGGACCCGAATTGCGATCCCATTTACTCCTTATACTCATCGCACAGACAGACGACACACTGCACCACCAGGTGGCAACGCCGCCACCATTAACCCTCCTTTTCCCACCAAATGAACTGAACAACAGACATCAGCTACTAGGCACCCACACGTGCAACTTCTCATTGCCCTGATGTTTTTCCTACTCACCAGCATCCCCGGAACGGCAGTGTAACTGAAGAAATACAAGCGGCGTCCCCGAAGCGCTCACTATGCCAGGACCCCAATAAAGCTACACGCTGCTGGGCACAGCGCCCGGCGCCTCTCGCTCCAGTGGGCACATGACCAGATAATACCTTGTTCAGAAGTAGCCACTGTCCCCTTTGCTTCCTTCTACCTTTCTAATGTATGTGGCCATCAATTTGATATGAAATGTTTGGGATCACAAAGTCTACATGCCCTCTACACACTGAGTAGCCCTGGGTCTTGAAGGAAGTCTGAAGAGAAGTCTCTTTGTTTTGTTTTGTTTTTCATGAAAGTGCTTCTTTGGGAAAAAACTTATTAGAAATAATGACAAGAAATTTCTTAACAATACCCCCCTGTAACTTACAATAGAGAGTGCATGGAATCGTTCGGGGCTGTTTTTCGCTTATCGGTTTTCGGAATGCACTTTACTCTTTACTTGCAGATTTACTAAAAGGTAATCTCTTACCGCGTTCAGAAGATTCCGAGGCACACAAACTTTGGGGGAAATATGATTTTTCTCTGAGGAGAGTGGAGAACAAGAGGGATTGTAAACTGAATTGCAAATATTGCAATAGTTTTACATTAGCTTTCTGTTCAATGGCTACATGCAGGCAGATTTTGGCTTTGAAAATGCGTCTGAGTCTTTAACCTCCCCCAAGTACGTCAGTGAGTCTAGTGCTTTGATTGACTCGCTAAACTCTATGAATTCTGAATGCCTAATGCCTCAGATCAATGAAAGAAATGAAGTTGAATGTTGGATAAATACAGATAAAATGTGTTGGGTGACATTGTCTGTCTGACTTGACTCCTGGCCAAAATGAACACATGCATTCCAATGGAATTAAAGTCCATAGATGTCTCCCCAGCACACAGAAAAACTCTGATTCTTCTCATCCGATGGAGCAAAGCTGGAAGTCCATCGAACAACTACCCAGCAGGTTTGCCCTCCCTTCTCCCCTGACCAATCCTTTTTGATTTTTCTAGACCCAGGTCTACAGCCGGGCCATAAATTGGAAGTTTAATTGATTTGTTTCACCCTGGGATTGTTCAGAGAGGGCATGGAGGTGGCTTAACTTTGATTCCTCCTTTTATTTTTGGCACCGGGATTGGTTCTTTTCTGTTTCTATCTCCACTTGTTAGCCCCCCAACTGCGTTTCTCTTTCTTCTAAAGCTCCCACACTTCAATCAGGAGATGACTTTCTTATTTCACTGTTTTCATTATCCCAACAATCTCTCTCCATAGTGGAAGCCCCCCCCTGTGATTGACACCACAGAACCAAAACCTGACTGTCCGGGAGATGTACTGTAGATTGTCTGGCTTATGGACAGCACCCTGTGACGACCCGGAGCTCCTTGGTGAAGTCACCTGCACATTGTTTCCAGACTGTAACACGGGTCACAGGTATCAGAAGAAAAATGGTATTTCCAGCTGCGCTGGAAAATGGAGTCAGGGCAAGAACATCATTTGTGAGAATTGTGAGTAGACAGGAAGGCTAGTGGGAGACACCCGCTGCGGTGTGGACTGGCCAAGCAGCTGTGAGAAGAACAAAGAAAGATGTCTGGATCCTTGATCTGCCATCCTGCAGCTTGTCATCACGTGACTGCTTTGACGAGCACCATCACTGATTTCCTACCTACTGTTGTTTAACGACATGCTTTCCACTTAATCACACTGTCCTAGCATGTTTTTAAACAATGCAAAACATTAAAATTAACTTTTGCTATATTTGTGTTGAGGGGAAAATAGGTGGATCTACATTCCCAGTAGAAAATTCTAGAGAGAAATCTGCTACCAGTAGAACAGTATTCAACAGTTGTCTCACTCAACTCAAATCATTTTCCGCATAGAGGACGAATTCCACTCTTTTCTTGGTAACTTTATCAGTGCAGAAGCTTGCAAAGAAACACAGCTCAAGGTGAATCTAGAAACCCTAATGTGTAAAAATAAGGCAGATTTTTACAATTATTTTCAAAGAATAGATTTGTAGAGAACGTCATTTCCTTCTAGAAGTTTCCACGTATGACAATAAAATGTCTTGTTGCCATAACCTTCCACGACTTGTCTCTGCACACAGTGGGTGCTCAGCAAATGTTGAGTCAATTGCATTAAGGACTGAAGTGAAGTGTTGCAATTGTTACCAATTGGTCGCCATGGAAACAGAAGGAAAACCTATGGTGGAATCCCACCTCCTTTGATTATCTGGCTTAGAAAGCCCGAGGGGTGGGAAGGCCAAGCTGGCTGCCCTCACGCTGAGAAGCTCTTGCCAACCCCTGGCCACACTGCATTATAATTAACTAGCTTATTCATCTATGCCTTGACTCCCTACCTAGATTATATGTTTCTAAAGGAGAAATGGCATTTTTTATTGTCTACACTAAGCCAGTGGTTTGCACACCTTCTCCCCCAAATCCTTCAAGTTGGTGCATCATGTCTGTTTTTTACAAAAGAGGAGTTTTTACAACTTAGTAGAACCTCTTATTTGGCTAAACTGTGCAGGCCAACATGAAATCTACCTGATCTATAGCATGTCTGAGCCAAAAGATATTGTTCCAGCTGTAGAAACATGGATGGTATTCCCAGTTTTTTAAGTGGGGCCCTGAAATAAGCATTAGCTAGAAAATCCTCAATATACAGGCTGATGCTTTTATTTTTTTATTTATTTACTTATTTATTTATTTATTTTGCTTTTCATCTTAAGCAAGATAATTAGAAAAAGAACTTTCAACAATAATCTCGGTAAGGTGGAAATGACAGCTAGAATTAACAGGAGAATTTGAGAAGCCCAGCTTCCCACACACCTTTTTGAGGTGAGAAAGAACTTCCTCACAGAAAATGGGTGTTGCTATAGGAGAGGAACCACTACAGTTTCACCAAAATGATGAAAAAGAGGACGGAAAGTTCATGTCCCTTACACAGAACACAGCGACTCTAACAACTCACATACCATGGAGGGAACACGATTAATCCAAATAAATAATGAGCCTCAGAAATGAGTACCCAGACTGGGAACTGCAGAACTGCTGAGTTATATAGTACACTTCTAATATTTTTGAGGAACCATCATACTGTTTTCCATAATGACTCTACTGATTAACATTCCCATCTTATGTCAGAAATCTCTGATCATTTTCTAAGGTTATGAAGAATGGTTGTTTGCCCTTCTAGGAATTTCTCCATTTTACAAAGGTTTTCTCCATTTTACAAATTTGTCCATGACACTTATTCATAGTAATCTCTTATCCTTTCTATTTCTCTAGAATTGGTAGGAATGTCCCACTTTCATTTTTGATTGGGTAATTGAAGTCCTCTCTTTTCTCATGGACAATCTTGCTAACCACTTCAAGGTTCATCCAGGTCACACTGGATCAGTATTGCATTCCTTTATTTTTAATGGCTGAGTAACATACCATTGTACAAATGCATTTTACAATGTACATTTTATTTACCCGCTCATGAGCTGATACACATTTGAGTTGTTTTGTTTTTTTCCTTTTTTTGTGACATGAATAATGCTGCTATAAAATTTCATTTACAAGTTTTCGTGTTCACATACGTTTTTTAGTTCATTTGGGTATTTCTCTAGGAGGCGTACATATCATCTGGAAACTCTGTTTCAGATTTTAAAGAAAGGTCAAAGTATTCAAAGTGCCAGCATCATTTCATGGCCAGTAATATACGAGCATTCCAGTTTCTCCACAGCCTTGTCACAATAGTTCATCTCTGTCATAGTCATTCTAGTGGACGGAAGAGGTTTCTCATTTTGCTTTTGACTGTATTTTCCAAATGACGGTGGTGTTGAGGAGCTTTTCATGTAGATACTGGCTACTTGGGTATCACTGATGGAGAAGTGTTTATATTCAGAGACTTTGCAGGTTAGATTAACTGCCAATTCCATACCAGAAACAGTACTAAGCCAGCTCTGCACTTCATCTTGCATCCACTTTCATCAAAAGAGTCTCTGTGGGATCCAGGTTCTCTCACTGCACAAGAAGGGCTCCGTATTTCTCACGTGTGACGTGAATTGCCATGTATTTACTTAGCTGAGTGCCTTCTAGGAAACGTGGGCGTGTTTGGTGTATGGAGATCTGACGATTCCCCGTATCTGTTTATTGGCATTCTGTCTTGCCACAAATTATAAACATTTTTCTTTTTCATAGAAAAATGAACACAATAAAGAAGTGGGTGGTTTTGTTTTCCCTCCACGTCAACTTATAAACAATGAATTCAACTGTTCATATAAGAAAGGCACAAAAACAATTATTCTCCTGCAAAACTTTTCTGAATTGACTTTGAAGGTCTAAACTGACATAATTTGTAATTTGGCCTTTTGATATCCTTTTATGTGACATTCAGAATCATTCAAAGTAGAGTATTGAGTTCCTGTTTGGTACACAAGGGAGCTACAATTGCATCCACGTCTTTTGTCTTTTTCAACCTGTACCTATACTCACAGTACAATTCCTGGTGACATCCAGAAATGTGGAGTAGAATAATTATTAATTTAATTTTATCCCTTACTTGTTATAGAATTTGGGGAAAATACCTTCTGAAATTTGGGGAGTGTTATATAGGATTGTTTTGAAAGTGAACTGAGATACTTTCAAGTCCTTTTTAAAGTTCTGCTTAACCTTTATCTTCATTAATTTCATGCCTATGCCTTGTCGATTTAAAATCCATTTAAATCATTGTACTTTCACATTAATAAATTCCAAATCCCTCCGGCCCCAGTCTAGTAGTCACCCCTCCCCCCCTGCCCCCACCCCTGCCCCCAGACCTCAGCTGCCTGTTATCCACCCAGTCCTTTAGAACCTCAACATGTGAATCACATGAATCGAGCCCGCAAGGGGTTAAAGTTTAACAGCACTCAGCTTTTGTGGACATACATCACTTAAATACACTCTGTCCTTTTTCTTTTCTTTTTCAGACAACATCCTAGAACGAGCTCTGGCTTGCAGAACACTAATTTATTACAGCAAAAGCCTACTTGTGCTTTCACTTGGTTCATCAAACAGTATCTAGATTGGAAACTATAATGCTCGGTTATTCTTAACTCTCCGAAGAGAAGTGCCATAAACACTGCTCTGCTGTCTCCGTCCCTTTGCCAAGTCAGGGTTCTAGGCTACACCACAAACTGGCGGATCTTCCCTGCTCTTGTAACATTTATGCCCTCAAATCCCACTCAAAATGTTAACGACTTGATCCAGGCCTGACAGCCGGTAACACTGACGGCCCTTTGGCTCTCGGGGTCGGTGAGACGATGACCTTAAGGGACCTCAGAGCCCACAGCAGGACACCCGCCTCACAGAACAGTGACCGGCGGTGAGGGTGGACGGCCACACGGTGGTTAGACTGGGCGCTGAGGGGCAGCCACGTCACAGTCCTGGTCCCCGGGTCTTCTAACACTGTCAGCTACTGGTAATGACTGTGCAAGTAACAGCCATTGTGCTTTCACGGAAAGGGACTTTCAATGCTTTGGGGTTTCCATCCACCTGAAGAACCTGAAGAAGAACTCTTTTCCTAAGACGCCGTAGCTCTACATTCAGCAGAGCTCAGAACCCGGGCAGGTCTGCGGTCGTGGTTCAGGGCATGGGGGCATTAAACTCAGGCCTCGCAGGGTAACATGGAGCAACGTGCAGACTCTGACATGCACAGTGCGTGCAGCTACGAGACGTTGCACTGACTCACCCACACGCTATGGCTCATCCCCAGGGCTCGCATTCCTCCGTCTACACTGAGGGCTGTGACAGAAGCACGGCATGGGCTTCCCTCGCAAGGCAACACACATTACCTGCAAGGATACGCGAATCATATTAGGCCGATGCATCCATTCAGAACACATTCCTTTTCTCTATATTACAAACCTGCCTTCTTATTAC
The DNA here is from genome assembly GCA_004027555.1 of Craseonycteris thonglongyai. NCBI lineage: Eukaryota > Metazoa > Chordata > Mammalia > Chiroptera > Craseonycteridae > Craseonycteris > Craseonycteris thonglongyai. The sequence goes on along the minus strand of PVKE010000026.1, from coordinate 208,446 downwards.
TTCTGTGCAACTCAGGGAAAGAAATAAGGAAGAAATTTTTAATAAGACGGTTTTATCTTCGCTTTGCTGCAGGGTGGGGGCGGGGAGGGCCAGGTGTGAACTCTGTAACGACAAACTCAGAACCAAATGACAAGAACGTAAATAAGAATGAAGAGCTGGCTGTGTATATTAACTTCCTACTATTAATGCTCCCATTAGGTGGTTAGATCATTGCTACCTGGAAATTACACGAGGAATGAAGAGATTTGGTTTTTTCAGGACATAAATATAATTCTCTTGTTTTGGATGTGAGCCAAGCTTTAATCTTTTCTCTGTTTTCGTAAAACACTTGCCCTGAGAATCCAGGATGAACTGGAAGACGTTTCTCTCTATTCTTCTTCGTTCTCATCCGCACGAAGAGTGTCTCTGACGTCTGTGCTAAAGCTGGTTCCTTTGATGATTTTTTAAACTCCTGTCTACCCTCTGAGCAGGTTTTCCAGCTTCCCCTGCACTAGTATTATGTGAGCGGGCACCCGCCTGAGCTAATGGGCTCGGATGAGTCAGATCTCCATATATTTTTATGTTTTTTCCCCCTTAGTTTGTCTTCATTTCAGATTGAAAATTCCCTTTACTTAGCCAATTTTTTAAATGAACTTCATAAATCTCCTCGTGTGAAGCCCAAGCAGGAGAATTTATTTAAAGAGGAGACGTTTTTCTCCCAAAACACTTCAGTAGATTTTGCTGGAAAGGGAAATGAGTTTGAAACAGGCTTGACTGCTTTGCACAGAGAGAAAATTAAATTTGTGCGTCCCCGGGCCTCCTGCACACGCGATATGCTTTCCATGTGATCACCTACGGAATCATCACCAAGCGTGGAAACTGCTCAGGGGCAAAGGAAGGTCAGGGAGGTACAAGGAGAGCAACAGAGACCCAGATGCCCTGCAAATGCCTTCATTTCCATACACATTTCATCCAAAGTGCAGGCTTGAGGGAGAAAGGGCTCACTCACCTCCCTTCACACCAAAGCCTTCCCTGCAGCCAGGCTTCAGCTAAGTGAGGGAATCAGGCTTTCACCCTGAGTTCAGGTCACTATTTCAGATCTGCTATCCCAAGGAATAGTCTGTGTGCCGTTGGCTCCCTTGTCAATCAGAGACACTGAGCAGTAACAGAGGTGGGTAAGTGCAGAGTCTTTTCGTCATCAGAACAGAGCACATCTGGACTACTGCGTCCTTGCAAGAAATGCCAGCAGAGAAGATAGGTCACCTTGTCATGATCAGGTGCTCAGTTGCTTCAGAGGATCACTCACTTGACCAAGATGCAGAGATGGACAACAAGGAGTGGCCACCGCTGGATCTCAGATGCCAAGTCCCTCACGTCGCAGGGATGACACGTGGGTGAGGCGGCCCTTTAGGGCTCCTCTCTGCTGTGGACTCCAGGCGGGAGGACTGTGCATCCGAGGGGAAGCCAGGCCTTTGTTTGTTTGTTTCAATGTTTTCATTTAAATCAAAAATCTTTACATCATCTTTACAGAAAAGTACAGAGAAGCAAAATGGAAAAAAAAAAAATTTAGTTTCCAATACCCTGCACAGGTTCTACATTTTTGGGTAATTTTTTCCAAAAATAATGTTTGACTTAAAGAAAGTACCAAAAAATTGTATGGTGTCAGATGGGTAGCAGACTTGGGGTTATTGCTTAGTGGGGTACACAAATGTCTAATATTAATTATGTTGTTTTGTACACTTCAAACAAATTTTTTTTTAATGGGAAAATATGTAGCAAAAATAATACAGAGAAGGCTTAGATATACCCTCACTTACAAGGTCTGACAGTTAAGTCCATGAACTCATCCTAGAAAAAGTGCTACGTAGCTCATTGCTGAATATCACTGTGGTCACCTCGAGACTCCTCCCCTCAGGAAGCTGTGCATCCACACCAGCACCTAGTGCACCCCTCACAGCAGTGTTGGAACTCCTCTTCTAAAATGGCCATCAGAGCCCTTGTCATATTACCCTGAATGTCTTGAATGTCATGAAAATATCTTCCTCTCAATATTTCCGGGATACTGGGATAGCTGAACAGGTTTAGCACTTGCCTTGCAACCACGAGATCTGGGAATTGAATCCCAGTCTTGGCCCGTGCAAACCCACGTGCTGAACTGTGGCACAATTGGTAGCCGCCGGGATGGTGGTGAAGGTTCAGAATGCTGCCATATGAAATTGTGAAGTTCTCTTTCCTCTTAAGAATAACTTCTTGGACTTTGATTTTAAATATTAATCTTTATGACTGAATAAAGAAGTTGTGGTACATTTACACAATGGAATGCTACTCAGCCATAAGAAAAAATGAAATACAGTTGCTTACGACAACATGGATAGACCCTGAGACCATCATGCCAAGTGAAATAAGCCAGACAGAAAAAACCAAGAACCATGTGACTTCACTCGTATGTGGAATACGAACTGAAAGCAACAAAGACACAAAGACTCATGGACACAGTCAATAGTTTGGTGGTTACCAGAGGGTAAGGGGGAGGGGGTTGGGAGACAAGGGAGGGGCATCAAGTATATGGTGATGGAAAGAGAGCTGACTCTGGGTGGCGAGCACACAATGCGACACACAGGTGATGTCATGTAGAATTGTACACCTGGAACCTATGTAATTTTTACCAACCAACATCATCCCAATAAATTTAACAAAAAATAAGTAAATACCAATCCTAAAATCCTTTCCAAGCTATTAACAGAAACATGTAATTTAAACCTTCAAGTATATTCTCCAGGCTGATACAAAGGGCTAAGATGATGCAACATCCCAACTCTAGTTCTGCCTCCAGTAGAGGAAGAGAGCAATAGCTCAAGGACCTGGAGTTCAAATCTGTACATAGTGAGTTATTAATAAACACAAGCACTTTGAATGTGGTGAAGCCACGAGACAGCCACGTTTGCACTGGGGGTGATGCTCTCCAAGCCACGCACAAAGTTCACTCGATGAACATAATGACTCATATATTTCCTGATACACAGAAAGAAATGCGAGTAGACATTATCTTTCTATCAATTAAGCCAGTGCCTAACCGATGTCGAATGATTTGCAGCAGGGCAAATGCTGGGTGTGCACGCTGTCATAGTGCAGACGTCGTATGAGGGGAAGCTCTCGTTATTTCCAAGTACGTAGCTGCAGAGACAGCCTCCTACAAGTTGCCAAGCTGAAATGCGGCTGTCTACAGCTTCCAGCCAGCACGCTGTGAAATGAGCAATGTAAAAATCCCTCTCAAACCAAAAAGTGCGTTCTTGACCTCCCTTTCCGTCATCTCACATGATGATGATTAGAATGTAGCAATTACAGAACTTTCCAAATGGATTGTGCTTACGCTAAGAACTATTATTACCACCATCCTCTGAATTAAGAAGTAGGCGCAAAGATTTCATCAGTCTGGACTCTCAGCCAGCCTACTTGCTGTTAATCCGAACTTAAGGAGATGAATAGGTCAAGGCCAGCAACTGTACACACGGAACAGCTACTTCACACAGCGGAGACATCGTGAGAGGCTGGCATTGGGGAGGAGCGCCTGTCCAGATCAAGTGACAGCCACGCACGAGGATGCCACAGCCATGCATCATGCACCGTGACCACTGCCCCAGAGGAAATCTACCGTCCAGGATAATACACAAAATTCAGACGACAATGCCGTAGAGCAGATTTTTATGAATGACTTTTTGCCGTTGACTAGTGTTGCTTTCAGTTTAAAGTTCATGTAAATATCATCGACAATAAAAAATTAATAGTGTGTTATCTCAGGGAATTTTAGAAATATCTACAAACTAAAATCTTTTTATATAACCAGGAAATGTATTCTCACACATATCCTCGGTGAGATAGCTACAAAGTTGTCAACCATATATTTACTTTTAAGAGGTCAACGTAGAATAACACAAACTGTTTTCAGAACTTCGATGAAATAGTTGAATAAATAGACCAGTCCGAGGTTACTTAGATGCTGTTAAGACTCTCTTAAATTTCACGCCAATTCTCTTTAATTTTTAAGCCTTTTGTTTATCCAGCTCTTGTGCTTTATTTGCATGAATGAGAAAGCCCGTAATTAAAACAATTTGAAAATAGTGTAGCGTAGTCACCAAGCAGACATTTGATCAGTTTCTGACACTGTCACCTAATTCCTGGATGACCTGGCGCACGCCACTTAACTTCCCTGAACTTCAAGTTCATCATGTTTTAATTTCAATAGTGATACATTTAAAGTGCTTAGAAGAGTGTTTGGTTCAATGTAAACCTCAATGTGTGTTTGTATTTTACTCTTGAAATAAAGCTCTATTTTTCTGCTTTAGTCTCCAATTTTGTCTCGCCTTTCAATTGTACAGAGAGCACACACAATTGCAAGATAGCTATATGAAAGGAAGAGGCTTCTACATAAATGGAACTTTGGAGATGGCCTTGAAAATATATTTTCTGACAATAACAAAAAAACAGCATAAAATGATAAGAATTAGATAGATGCCTATTGAGAGACATTTTCTTTCTTAATTTTTAAGAGAAAGCTACCATAAGAAAGAAAAAAGCAACCATTTTATTACAGCTTTAGCATTAATACTGTGTGGTATGAAACAAGGCCAGGTTTTCTCCTAACCAAAAAAAAAGACATAAGCAATGGATTCTAAGCTTTATTGAAAAGATAAGAACCTTGCCAGGAAGAGGCGTACAAGTGCCAGATGTTTGGCTGAAAACTCATTCTGTTGTCCCTGATATATACGTCAAAGGCATGGCAGGAATGCGAAGACTTGGAACACCCTACTAACAGGAGACCGGGCTAGAGGGGATGAGAGAACCTGACGAAGCCTTCAACGCTCAATGGCATGTAGGGTAGAAACGGCATTTGGAGATTTGAGTAGAATTCAGAGGCTTGACCTTGGAGTAGAGAATTAAAATGACGCTCGTCAAAAAATTAAAATTACACTTAGTAATGAATAATTCTAACAGGATGGCAGATGGTGCTTCTATCTCCAATGGAGGGATAAGTCAACTAAACTAAACTAAAATTCAAGACAAAATCATCTCAATTCCCTTAGCCAAAGTGTGAGGAAGACGCTAACTGTGGCCTCGTCCTCTGTTTCCTTCTCACTTCTCAAATCTTGGTGCTCATGTCCTGCTTGACCGCAAGGGTGAGACCACATCTCCATTATTCAAAGTTTCTGTTTCTCTAGTGTTTGGCAGTTTGTTGATGAAGCAGATTTTTGTGGTCGTGTTGTATCGTAAATACCAAGGACAGGCACAGACTCACAGGGACACTCACAGAATACATGTTTTCTTTTTAATTAAGAAATTGCCTCAGCCCACTGATCAGGACTCAGGCCAGTGAGGCATTGTGGCTGGAGGCCGTGTGCTTCAGCTGAACAAGCCTGTGGACAAGATGAAATGTGAACAGGTTGCATAAACGCCAACCTGCAGGAGCTCAGCGAACATGTGTGACAGGTTGTTGGCCTAATGCAGGCACTCAAATCCGTGCTGATACTCTATCAAATAGGCTGACCAGGCATCCTGTTGTAAACAGGACAGAAAACAGTGGTCCTGTCCCATTTCACACGGCATGTCTGGTCCGCCCTCTGACACCCTGAATTCAGCCCAGTGAGACGAAGCTGATCACGTGTACCGTTTGAAATGGGACCATGCTATTGATTTCTGTCCCGTTTAACATGGGGGGGTCTGGTCAACCTACTGCCCTTGGACAGTTATCCCCACGCTCTTGGACAGCCAGTGCCCCCCAGCTTTCTAAAAGCAGATTGCAGGCTCAGCTGCCCTCTCACCCGGCTGCTAGACCTCCGCCTTCCTGCCCTTACCGTTAGGGCAACAGCTTTTGGTGGTCAGCACTCAAAACGCCAACCATCACTCAGGACATAAACTGTGAGGGCGGACCTTTTACTAAAACAGCAAATGGCATTCGTTAGCAAGCGACATACGGTGAGCTCCTACAGAAAGAAGGAAAAATGACTAGGGAAGTCTCAGTCCAGTTTGGCTGGTAACACGTCTAAAGAAAAGAACTGAAGAGGCTCCAACCTGAAAAGAAACCATGTTCCACCTAGTCTTTAAGAGACGGTTTCTAACAACTCTGTCTCGGCCTATGTATCATATCACTTCACTGTGGTCCTCCCGAGTCTGCCCTTCCTGCTTCCTCCTGACACAAACCCTCTGAGAAGGCAATTCAGTGGCATGCCCTGTCGGTACAAGCATCACTAATTTCTCCCAGGTCATTTGCTCCTCTCACACAACCCTCCAGCCTCTGCCCAAAGGGACCAGGTGGCCATGAAACACAGGACTTCCTTTCGGTTTCCAGGAGAATGGGACGCAAATCAATAATTCATATGCTCGGAACTAGTGCTTTAAGCTATTCTTAAACTAGCTTCAAGTAGCTGTGCTTCTTTCCCCCATGGTTCCCTTTAATCTGTTACGAAAGTGAAGAGCACAGGGCCTTGTAATTGTCACTCACTCCTTGTCCATGCCTACATTAATATTTCAATCATCCACTTTGATGATCAGGAAAAAAACAGTCTCTAAACAACTCTTCCCAATGGACATTACAATGGATTTAAATCAGAAATGGAGTATTACATAAAATTTAACAGTACTTGGACTGAATTACAAAAAAATCACTTTTCATGGTAATAAATTTAAGTCATGCTCACTGAAGACAATACATATTCCCCTTGTTTTCTACATATGGGATGCATAGCATTATGCATATTCCTGGATATTGTGTTGGATATAAAGTTGTACATCTTTTCTTGTCACTTGGCATTATGTTGCAAGTATTTTTGGACGTTAGTTACAGCCTCTGTCAAGCTCTCCTGACCAGCCACGCCCCCTGAGGGCCGTGGTTCTTGTGGCTGGGTGCTGTGTCTTGTGGCAGGACTCTAGGGTCACTCTCAGGAACTCTCTACAGTTTGTTAACTATCAAGCTACTTTGTCAGGTATTTTCCCTCTGGTGTCTCCAGCCACATGAAGCAGTACCTGATTCCCATGGTGTGACCTCCCAGTGCCACCAGTCACTTCATCCCCTAGCCTGTTCCTTCTAGTGACAGGTGCTGTGCTGTGCTGTGCACTCTTCCAAGTCCCCCAAGAGTGGACCCCAGAAACTCTGTGCATAATAGGACTAAGTTACATAGTCTTACTTTCTAGGCTTCCTTTTGCCATGTCAAAACTTGAATCCTGGCTCAATGATATTATTTCAGCTCCTGGTGAGACTTCCCATGCCTTGAAGTGTGTATCTCCCCAAGTCTTTCTTCATAGAGCCAACAATAACCCAGTGAGGACTTCTAAGTTGAGATTTTAAATATTAAAGTCAAAATTTATGGCTGTTGGTGCTACCCCAAAACAGGTCCAATTCACAAAAGCATTACCATATTGACATAGGGAAACAGGAGCTTCTGAACTGGATCATAGATAGATAAACAGATGATAGATATAGATAGATGACAAAGATAGATGATATAGATGGATGATAGATGATTAGATAGACAGATGATGATAGATAGATAGATAGGTAGATAGATATGTAGATAGATCGATAGATAAATTTTATATATTTGTTCCATAGCTTTCAAAGCTTTCTCTCATCTTGCCACCTCTACTTAATCAACTTGTTTTCTCACTGAGAACCAATAAGGTACCTCCACCCTTTGGGTTGCTTAACACACCGAGCTACATCCAACTTGTCCGCATGTCCCCTTCACTGTTCTACAAGTCTATGGGGGACATTTCCTTTAATTACCCAAACTTTATTCATTCTGTCACCCCAGCTCAAGTTTAAAGTATTTAAAGAAATACTCTTCTGAATACTAAAGCCTCTACTCACCTCAACTTTCTCTGAAATTCTGTATTCAATTGCCATGTGATTTATTACTTAATTGTCTTATTTCTCTAGTTACTTCTTGTGCATCATTTTTGTCTTCCCAACTATAAGATTGGGAGCACAAGTATACATTGCACCCAACTTGCATATCTCACAGCCTCTAGTTTAATGTAAGGTGAGCTACAGCTTTTAAATTAACTCCTAGCTGTTATTTATCCCATACTTTCTTTGGTTTTAAACACGTTTTTGATAAGTAACCCTTGATATTTTGCTAACAGTAATAATGTATTATGCATACACAGTTCATCTTGCAATACAAATAAATATTGTGGCATCACTCTTGTAAGTTACATGACCTAGAAATAAGTATATAATGTCAATTCGCAGTGTTTCATAAGTGCTGGAATGTAATTCTGATAAAAATGCCCTCAAAACATAGCCCAGAACAGTTCATGACTTTATATACATCAAGCTAAACACCACCTTTAGTTTATTGTACAAAAGACATACAAATTATCCAGAGATAATGATTCAAAGAGTTCACTGAACTAAAACTCATTTTTCTGTTGACTATAAAACCCATAACATGTTAACAAATAGAAATAGATCCATTATATTTGGAACCAGAAGAAGTAACTCTTGAATAACAGCCTGTTACCCTGTAAGTCAGAATAGTAATTGCAAGAATTTGAGTATACTGTATTCCCAACAGTGTAGCATCACTTCAAATAAATTACACTCTTTTTCCTTTAAGAATATGTAATGGTGTTCAATAATAAATAATAACCTGTAGGGCAAATATAAATGGAGGTGGAATGTAGAGCAGTATTTACCAGAAACTCAACTCCACAGGCTAAATTGATCTCTTCTGATTGCTTTTGCCTGTGTGATTTGCTTCTGCAGATAATAGCGTCAACTTCAACCCTACTCCCCAGCTGACTTCTCTGCTTACACTGTGTATTACAAGGCACTAAGAAGGGAGACTATATTCAACTCATGCTTCCATCTGTAGTATAAGCACCTTCCAAAAGTAACGCAATCTACTGAGAGGAAAACACGACCTCTTTGTGTTGTTACAGGCCCTGTGAAAGCAGGCGAGCATTTAGTTTTGTAACGTTCAGATCTTTCTGTAGCTGTGGTATTAGGTGGTATAACAAGACTGAACATTCATACGTCACAAGCAAATTTTCATAGCAAAGTAAAAATTTTAGTTTTCTCATATGGTCTGTAACACATCTTCTAGAATTTTTATAACGGATAACTAATTACGGGTCATTAATTCATGAAGACCTATTTGTACAAATGTTATATTACAGGTAGATCTTCTATGATTTATTTCAATTCTTGGAAGAGCCTTCGAGAAAAGTGGAAGAAAATTAGTAATATATATATATATATATATATATATATATATATATATATATATATATATATATATATATATATATATATATATATATATATATATATATATATATATATATATATATATATATATATACATACATATATATATATATAATTTAATTTTTAGAAGTCTTACATCTATACCAAACTAAGCCAATACTCTCCAAAACAATTATTTCTGACTGATACAGAAACTGTTACTTTAAAAATAGCCGTTACTTGTAAATAAGCATGCAACCTTATAACAGAGAGACCTTCTAAATTTCTGTCCCAGTGAGCGGTTATTTTTATCAAGATATATGACAGCTGAACTTCCCTCCTCCTCTTCGTATTTCCCTCACCATTGTCAAATCTCTTCGTTTATCTTCAATGCAGGCAGTACCCTATTTATGACGACCACAAGAGGCTTCCACGTGTGGATTTATGTCTAGAAGTCAGCCACTGCATGTGCAATGGCGAGTGAAGCATTCGCACCCGCTTACCTCGTGTGGACAGGTGACGACTGGCTGCTGTCCAGCCGACCTGCTTGAGCCTCGGGGGTTAATGGGGTGAGTGCTGGTCTCCCCACACAGAGCAGTCGTGGACATCCTGGTTGTAGGTGGCACGAGACGCCCTTGGCTCGTTTCACACGTGTTCAGGGACTCGGGCTGACGCTAACCACACCTTTCTTCCTCAGTGACCGCTTTGCCCTAGTGCCTCCGGTCTCCCTAACACGCACCACGAAGCCCTCTGAGCTCTGCCTTCTGGTGGCTCTTGGGCACCTGCCCTGCACCTGTGTCCTGCACATGGGCCACGCTGACCTTTCCCACGCCCTGAGGCGCTGTGCTCACTCACTAACACTCAGGTTGGTCCTGCAGGCTGTCCAGTGTGTGTGCTTCCTCTCCGTGGGCTCTGCCTCCCTCATTTGCTGTGCGGATAAGTTCTACAAACCTTTCATGTCTCAGCCTGGATGTTGCTCCCCAGAATTCCAGGAGCGGCCCCCTCCTTCCCCACTTGTACTCCCCGTGTGCAGCTGTGTTGTGTCATCATTTCTTCTTTGCTCTTTGCTGACTCGCTGAAGAAATAGAAAACGTTTGAAGAGGTGGACCACGTCTTCTACTGCACTTCAGCCCTGGGGCGCAGAGCACGACTGGCCGTCAGCAGCTGTCAGGGTGGATATACTGCATGGAGGACAGGGGACATCACTGTGTACCCTACCTGACAACAGACGTCCCACGTTAATCAGTAGTCATCACAAAAACAGACAACGGAAAGTATAGAATAAAACATATGCTGCGACGTTTAAAACTTCATTCCAAATGAAAATGAATACGTCACTTTATTAATTTTAATAAAATGAAGGAAACAAAAACTAGAATGGTTTACATTAACATTAAAAAGTTACACATAAAACCAAAAAACAGAAGGCAACAAGGAACATTTTTGCTACCAATGTGGTAAAAACACCATATTCTTAATGTACTTTCTATTTAAAGAACATATTAAAGTTTATTTAAAAACAAATATTTTACGCAATATTAGTTTAAAAACACAAACACATTAGGGAAAAATGGACATTCCTTTCAAAAGAAAAATAGTTATATATTTACAAAAACGTTGCTTTTAAAGATAAATCCTCTCGGGGAGTGAACATATAAATTGAAATAACTATGTAAGCTCTTGCACAATAAATTGGCAAATAAAAAAGAAAGGGGAACCATGGTGGCAAGAATATAGTGACACAAGCACGTCACACATTCTGGGTTGGATCAAACTTGGCCCAACTGTTTCAGAAAGAAATGCGCCCATATTCACTAAGACACTTTAAAATATGCATAACATTTTACTCCGGATTTCCAAATGCAGGAATTTATTCTAAGTCAACAACTGAGGCTGTGTTTTAAAATCAATATATAAATTCTGTTTTTAAAGTAGCAGTTATTGTAATACACATTTGGAAACCAGGTAAATTTTCGGAAGTAGGTGCGTGAACCCCTAACTACAATATAGTGAATCACACGAAAGCAATGTCGTCCAGTAACGAAGAGGCTGTTCAGCCACCTAAACGTTTTTCCAGGTCACGCAGGAGACGCGGCCCCTTGCCCTCGTGGTGCGGCCTTGGTTTCCTCGTGGGAAGCTCTGGCCCATCCGAGTTCTGCCTCCTCTCCGGGGTAGGGCCCAGCTCCCCGCTCTGTGCAGAGCTCGGAAGTCTTTTCCCTCCTCCACTAGCCGTCACCCTTGGAACAGGAAGAGAGAAACGCGAGAATAGATGTAGTCTAGTTCTACGTCTGGGTGTGGCACAAACCTTCTCCACGTAACGAAGCAGAGAACCAGCGTGTTTGACAGGAAGAAGTCCAATGGAGAAAGAAGGTAAAAAAGATGGCACCCCGGAACATCAGCATCCACCTTTAGAAAGGACTTCCCACACAGAGCTCAAATAAACATTCAGCTGTATTTCTTTCTGTGTTTATGGTATCATTAGAGTTAACTATAACTTATGTGGTATTTTTTTGATAAATCACGAGAAAATTATCTAAATTCTTTTTGGAGAAAATCAGCATTCCAACACCATCTATTAAATAATCACATTCTCCATTAATTTAAAACGTCAAATCTAACATCAATCACATAATGCCTAGTACAAGACATAGTGGTTCTATTTAAAAATTCTAATTTTGTTCCACTGATCTATGTCCTCATTAATTCCATACTGTGCTCATTAGTAATTCTTTATGATAAGTTTTTCTATTAACTATTAGATGTCAGCATAATTACACAACTCGGTATGTTGCAAATGCTTTGTAAATGCTGATAACGAGATTATGTCCATTTGCTCATGAAATGAAAACAAGGAGGTGTCCTGAGAGCGGGTTTCAGATCCGTTTCATCTTTAGATTGTGTGTCATGGGTGTGCTTGCCCTCCGTCTGGCCTACGTTCACTTTAATTTGAACATGAACTATGATTGACAGGGTATTATTGAGGTCCCACAGAAGGGTCTCCTGGTCTTGCTTTTTTGACTACAGCCAGCATTCAGGCACCTCTCCCTGGTAAGTCACACTCTTACTTTAAGTCTGTAGATTTTGTTCATTGGGCAGCCACTCGGAAACCCTAATGCAAATTCATGCATTTAGATGCAGCTCCTCCCGAATTGCTCACTGCCCGAGGTGCCCGAGGCTGACATCCGGCTCCTACTCCCTTGGACTGGCCTAGAACACCCTCCATTAGACCAAGCTGAAGGGCCCTGGGAAGCCACAGCTAGCTGATCAACTACTCTGCGGCCATCAACAGCTCCCAGGCCCCCGGGGTTACGGGCAATCTTGTAAGAAGTCTTGTTACATGTGTGCCATGTTGCACATCCTTTTCAAAAGATGCCAGAACGGCTTTAAAATGAGCACCCCACGCAGGTTCCAATGATCACATGACTAGACTAAGTGGAATGCACTAAACTAAAAATCGAGTCATGCTTCTTTCTTCCCAAGTCCAGTTCCTAACTTTCTACAAAACAAACTGTGTGGTAAGTGAGTGTCACTGAGCTAACCAGTGACAACAACAAAGGAATGGAGGCGGTGGCACGTAGCATGGCCCTGAACATTTCTGCTGTATTTATTCCTTGTGAGAGTCATAAGCTTTAGCTGCATTTATTACTCACAAGGACCCTAACAGGCAGCTCTGACCACGGTCAGCCTCTGGCCCCATTTTAGAGTGGAGGTAACGGGGTTGAAGAGGTCAAACTGTCACGGTCACGTTGATAATATGTTGTGGACCCAGCACCGGAACATGAGTCTGTCAGATTCGACATATCAAACACTGTGTAAATATTTAACCAAATACTTCAAGAGAGTGGTAGTGACATGTCCTGTCTCTGAACTGGATTGAACTTCAACTATCTCACAAAAACTAGTTTTAAGGCCTTTTCTAAAATGCCCCTTTCTATCTCTGTCGGATCGACTCACACCTTGCAATTTAGCATTCTTTCCAATATTTAATCTCAGTGTTCTTGTCGGCCTTCCAGCTTATTCTTTTTAAGACGTATCAAAGAGGTGTGTGGCAGCAAACATATGATTTGTGCCAGTAGCTAGAACAACCTCATTCCCAGTGAACGCGTTCTGAGTCCTCTGGAAAAGTGTGTGTTCAGATAAACACTGCTCCTTCTTCTTCTGAACACTACTGATGAACAGTACCGTTTTAGGTCACATACAGGAAGGGTGCTTGAGAAGTCAGGTCTGTGGAATGGTCAAAAGCTGAGAGTGAGGGAGTTTAACTCTCACAGCTTGGTACAATAAGCCCACTTATACTTACAATAACAGGAGACCAGGATCTCTCGAACCAGGGCCATGCACTAGAGCACTTACTGTCTTAGTTTGTGTCGTACCGGCAGATAGATGACTAATGAAGAAAAGATGTAGAAATAAGAAGCATGAGATGGCAATAACGCGATGTAACCGTATGGCCCAGTAGTGCAACGCATGGCCGATGTCTGTGTCAGCAGAAGATGTGAGAATATTGGAGTCACGGCCAGTCATCGCTCTGTAACAGTCACACTGAAGTGTGCACTTGGTCTCGTGTGTTAAACACTAACACTCTGTGATCTCGGGAGTGTTGTGGCTTCCTTGTCCTTCTGTTCTTGCACAACTTCTCCTGCGAACATGAATACTTCTCACTTTTAAGATCATCTTGCTCCACCCTTTGCTTTTCCACGCTCAACACCACCGTAGTGAGGCTGTCTTACTCAGCACAGGTGACCACGGCGTGCTAGGCCGCCTTAGTGCTTTCAGCCTCTGTCTGCCGCTGGCTGTTCAAGCCCACCTGAGTCTTCCTAGAACCTGGTCACCGTGGTTCTTCCCACTGCTGGTCGGTTCTAGCCCAAACTTTCTCTCCACCTGCCTCCAAAACATCTGCCACCAAGACCCAGACTTGGGCGCCTTTAGACTTTCACTGCCCTGTGACCCTGGTCCCGGGCTCTTGGTTTCCTTCAGCAGGAATGCTGTGTGAACTGAACCTTAGACTTCAGCTCAGCGTTCCGGCCAGGGCGCCCCCAGCACACGTTTCCCAGCACGCTTCCCTGTGCCCATCACTAGATTGAAAGGCTTCTTATGAAACCCCACTTCCCACGTCACATCTCCTTGCTGAACCATTGAAGTGCTTTCGCATTGTGTGTCCCCTCTCAAATCCATCTGCTCAGGCGTTTTATGCTGTTGGGTTCCCGTAGAGACACGGGAGCAGAACGGGAGATGCCTGTTAGGCTGACCAGACATCCAGTTTAAACAGGACAGAAAACAATGATACTGTTCCGTTTCAAATAGTACACATGGTCAGCCTACTGGCACCTTGAACTTAGCCCAGTGAGACTGAGTTCACCAGGGGTCCCATTTACAATGGGACAGTACCATTGTTTTCTGTCCTGTTTACAGCAGTACATCTGGTCAGTCTACTGTAAGCAGACCTAGTGCACGGAGTTAGCCGGGGAGCACGGTCAGGACTCCGGGGCGGGCTGTTCGGAGGAGCAGGACTGCTCCAGGAAGCGGAGCTATGCTCCGAAGGCCTTCCTTCCTTCTCTGCGCTAATCCGCTTGTAGACTTCAACCACATCTGCACAACCTCTTCCCAGCATCACCAAGATCAGTGTCTGTGCAACGGGACTGCAGTCTAGACAAGGTAACACAAACCTGACCGTGTATTCCAACCTGAATGAATGAATGAACAAATGAACGAACGTGCATTCACTTGCTAGGCTGCCCTTACCGTTGCAGAGGATAAGCCATGGTGGGGAGGAATTTGGAGAAGCTAAAAATGGCCAATAGCAGGCCAACAGAAATATACTGAAAAGAAACAACAGTGAACAGGGGCAGGACACTTAGTAAACTAATGAACAAGCAGCTATCCTTTCTCCTAGCTGCCTGTTTGGTATGAAGAGCAGAACCGCAAGGAAGGCTCGGATGCGTCCTCTCCTTGGACACTTCCCTTCTGCCATGTTTCTTGTTTTCTTTTTTATCGGACCTTCCCCTAACATTACGTGGATAAATTTGCCCCCAAATCAGGCAACTCAAGGTCTGGTGTTGGTATGATGGGAGCCGTCTACATTTAAATAGGTTGTTCAAATGAAGACTCCTAGCATGAACCCTGTCTGTCCTTCCAGGAATCTCAGATCCGTTGTTGCCTTTTTAGGAGACTGGAATGCAAAATGCAGAGCACTTGGAAACATACAGCCGGCTGGAGGAAGAAGACAGAAAACAAGAGAAAGCTTCCCTGCCTCATGCCAGGGAGCCAAGCGCCGGCCTTTTACACAGAAAGCCTGAGACTAATCACGTTAGAGGAGCTAATATTTAGTAATATCATTTAGTCATTTTTCCAGGGTACTTACGAGTAATTTTAATGTATAGCTCTTAACCTACACCTCATGTTCCATTATACGTAATTATTCTGCTTGCTTATTATACCTCTTAAATTACAATGATTAATTGTACACATTACCTAATTAAATTGTGAAAAATGATTAATCATCATTGTATTCTCGTTTAATTATACTGCATATTTCACTTTAACTAGAAAATGCAAAGTGCTCTAAGTCATAGGCTAGCCGGATCCTTATATGGGTGATTAGCAGGGGTTTTATTTGCAGGTTGAAGTCCCGGTGAAGAAACTTATTGAAGGTGGAACAAGATGGTCCCTGTCCTCGGTCTGAACCAAAAGTAGCTCAGAATGTGGAGCTTCTAGCTGTTTTCCACAAAACCAAACCAAAGAGAAACAGGATTTTCTCTCCAATGAATTATCACTTCTCAAGAATATCATGTGTTCTTTTCCAGAATCAAGTGGTTCCCATAGGGTTTCAGAGAACGTGGCCCAAGAGTATGTCAACCAACCACCCACTGACGTTAAACTTGTTCACACACCGTACAGACAGCCTCTGACCCTACAAGGGGCAGACAAGAAATCCATGGAATGAAGGAAACAGAGGGGGGAAAAAACGTTATTAGCTTTTCTTTTCGATATAATCAACCTAACCTTTTCAGGTATTTCAATAAGTTTATTTATACCCTAAAAAAAAAATGTTCTGTTTTTGCCCTCAAATTGCATCTTTAGCCTCTTCGCCATCCATAAATTTCTTCCCTCGGAGCTGTTTTTTTATATTTGGAAACAAATGAGTCACACAGAGCCAGGTCTGGACGGTAGGGAGGGTGGTTTAACATTTGGAAGCCACAGCTGTGAAGAACAGCCAACACAACATTGCTCTTATCCACGGACACATTGTTGTGCAAAGACAGCAGCCCTTTGGTCCATTTTGCTCTGCTTTTCTCCTTCACAGACTCTTTGAATTGTGTCAGCAGGCTGGATTAGTACTTCCCAGTTATTGTGACACCCTCATCCTTGTCATCGATAGGAGGACCCCCTCCCTATCCCCAAACACAGTAGCCATGATGTTTCCAGCCGATTGCGATCCCTGGAACTTCTCAGGGGGCGACGTGCCCTTTTCATGACACTGCATGGACCCCTGTTTTGACTCAGGCTCATCACAATGAATCCAATTTTCATCTCCAGTGACAACCTGGTTTAAAACTTCATCTCTGTTGTCTCTGCAGAGGCCCAAACACTGTCGTGAACACTCAGTGCGCTGTGGTTTGTGAAGCGGCGTGAGCATTCTCGGTGCCCATCTTGCACTGACTGGTGACATCCTTCGATGCCGGTGGAGAACATTCAGAATGGTTGTGGGTGATACTCCAGCCATTTCTGCAGCGGCTTTGTGTTCAGTCTGGCATCTTCCACTACACGTTTTCAACTTTTTTGCCAATGTCCAAGGAAGTGGCCTCAACAGGGCATCTCAGACAGAGGTCACCTTCAATTGACTCTCTGCCTGGCTTGAAAAGGCTGTGCCACTTGTAAACCATGGATTTCCCAGGACAACAGTCCCCGTAAACCACTAACATCTTGTTCTAAATGGTTTGAGGTGTCTTCCCTTCTTTGGCGAGGAACTTAACGACTGTGCAAAATTCAGTTTTATCCATACTTGGGGTTTCCTTCATGTTTGATGTGCTTCTTGGGCAATATCTGAAAGAACTTGGATGCAAGTAGGCTGACATTTGACACATATAGTAATAATAAACCACACAAACTGTGTGCACTGGTACGCCCACCTCTCTGAGAGCCCCCACATTCCATGAACTCCACAACCACCTGTGTGCAGATAGCAGCCCAGCACCCCGCCGTAGCTCCTGGATGTCTGGCTTCATAAACGGGTCTCCAGGAGATCTGTGACCCAGAACTTAACGACGCCATCCTTCTTTTGTTCTATTATAATCTCTGTCCATAATATAAAATGAAAAGAGGGGAAATAAAAAAGAACTGGTAAAAATTATTTTAAATCACCAAGGACGTGGTTAAACCTCCTCTTGAGTAAACTGCATCTGGTTTAGTTAGAAGGTCCTTTGATGGGTCTTTGGATTATTGTAAAATTAAGGCTCAAGCCTTAACTAAAAAAAGATAGGAAACAAGGAAATGAACAACAGCAACAACGCTGCCTCTGTCTTCATCTCTTGTATGAGGTAGTATTCGTGATTCACGAGAAAGTCTTATTATTGCTCAAAATTAGAATATAGTCCTGCCCACCCATAGAAGTGTGGGAAAGGAAAGGCAGTCAAATATACTTGGCTGAAGGGCTTATAGGAACCCTCTTAGTTTCTGTTGATTGTTGGTAGAGAACCTACCGTAAATTAATTTCCCCACCAAAACTCCACCCAATGAGAACAAAACATTTGTAAAGGGAGACTGGGAAGTAGTCAGAAGGAGAAATAGATGTTGGGCAGCAAAAAATAAAAACAAAAATAGATGCCCACCAGAGTCTAATCAACATGCTGGGATTGTCAGGCATTGGTATCCAGAAAAGTTAGTATTATTTCAAGAACTTTAGATGTGTGTGTGTGTGTGTGTGTGTGTGTGTGTGTGTGTGTGTGTGTGTTTATATCAAATTGGAAAGCTACAGCTCAATTACTCCTCACAGTACCTCTAGATCCGGGGGAAACCAGCTAATACATTTTTATTTGAAGAGAAGTTATAAAAACCAAGGATCATATATAGGGTATACTAACTTGCTCATAACTTATTTTCTGGTAAGCACTTCGAATAACAAATTCGGCATCTAAATGCAAACACCATGGCTACAATGCCAAGTGCGGGTCATGGAACTAGGCTTTAAAATGAAACCAGCTGATACACTGTCTTCTTAGGACAGTGAGCCGCATGTGCACGTATTTGTTTATGGAGAAATGATGGCCCGTGAGGCAAGGTGATGTACACCATTAATTATAGATGGGAGCCAGGAGATAAAGAAAAGGATGATTCTTTTTACATCCAGTTTCCTACCAGAACGCGGCCCAGAATGAGAGCTAATAAAACTGCTCAAATAACCTTGAACCCAAGAGGTAATTTACATTTTATTAGGTGGAAGAAATTTGAAATTGTTTGTTGCAGAAGATTAAAAAGAGGGGAAATAAAGAGAGAGACAGAGACCGAAACTTGAATTAGAAATGAGATTCATGATTTTCCTTTTGATCCACAGAGCAGCCACTGTCTGCCCCGCCTTATAACTTCATAGGACTTCCCATCAGGTTGTTTGAAAATTGACTCTTTAAATGTGATGATGATGAAAAAGGGAATCCAAGGAAAGGAAGGGTTCTTTTATTTTTTAACATCACTGTCTCCTGCAGCATTTTACTAATGAGATAGACAATAAAATTATATCACTCATGCATTATTTAACATCATACCCTCCGGATTTCCATCACTTGCTGTTAGATGACGCACAGGCCTGAAAACAGCCCCAGGAATTTTAGGGTTTGAATATAAATCACCTCTATAGCTTAAGAACGTTATGTTAAATAAAATACCCAATTCCCTAGCCTCAATGATATGTAAAAAAAGCTGTATTTTTGCATAATAATAACTTCATTTATATATTGCAGTATCTCATGTGTTCATTGGACAGTTTTTAATTGCATGCCCACCGCTACCAGGTGCCATGAAAAGGATGGATAAGATTGTTTAATTTAATTAAGAAATCATTACTCCTAGCAAATTCCACAGCTCCCATGCAGGCAGTGGATGGAAACACTTTGATAACTAGTTGGCATAAATTAAAACATTCAGACATAAGATGTCCATTCCACATTCACAATTGGCCAGGGCTTTAATTTGGGGGTTGCGGAGGGAAAAGGGGTGTCCCTGTGCTGGAACCACGCAGTTGACGAGGCGCTTCGTGCAGGTGTGTGCTGTAGTCGGCTTTCTGTGGCTCAAGGGGACGGTTGTGAGCAGCTCCTTTCAGATCCACGTTCAATAAAGCCAAGCTTCTGGCTGGAACGTGGCCGTCTGGAAATCCTTCGCACCAGAGACACTGTAAACGCAGCGAAACCCTGGTTTTTGTTCCGTGGTGTTGTTTTCAGAGAGCCAGCCATCAAACACCTCTCAGCAACCACTGCGGTCAGGCTACGTGCTTCACCGAACTACACAAAGACAGCAGTCTTAAAATGCAACAGTCTTTCCGTACTTTCAACGTTGCGGTGACCATATTAAAATAATACTCAAAATTACATTTAAAGCTTTTACGGTAACATAATCCAACCCTCCCAAAAAGATGATTGTCAACGCTCCCTTGCTGTAATTCTTTCCTTCATGATTAAGTGGCATTTAATA
The DNA here is from genome assembly GCA_004027555.1 of Craseonycteris thonglongyai. Taxonomy (NCBI): domain Eukaryota; kingdom Metazoa; phylum Chordata; class Mammalia; order Chiroptera; family Craseonycteridae; genus Craseonycteris; species Craseonycteris thonglongyai. Next base: position 188,543 of record PVKE010000026.1, on the reverse strand, counting down.
AATTCTTGGGCAAACACAAAGTAAGAGGAGAGAATTTTTCCTCAGCAACTTGGACATATGCCTCATGATTATAACTTTGATTTTCTTTCATTTGCTGGACTGACAAACTCTTTGATCAAAACACGTCTCATGAACCAGCATCAAATGTTCAGCCGATGTCGCTCACGGATCTGAACCGTGCAGTTTGCAGATGGAACAGCCATCATGGATGAGGGAGCTCAGCATCCATCACGTGCCTATTTGCTACACAACATACCGAAGAGTTTCTTTCCTATCCCAGCAAACGACAATGTCATTTCAGGAAGTTTTGTCATAATTCCTTCAGACGGCTCTCCTTACAGCATGAAGAATAGCGATTTGCCACAGGGCAACAAGGTTCGAACGCAGAACGTTCCAAACAGCAAAAAGCAAGCTCTGCACCACCTCTGACAACGAGGTGCTGGGCCCCGGTGGCCTTGATCATCAAAACCCTTTCCCGGGAAGAAACTGGCAGGTCTGACAAGCATCTGTCAGGATGTTTGCTGTTCGGTTCCCTGGGAAGGTCCTCAAAGCCTGGAACAGCCAGGTTCCACAGACGTGTTTCACGCTCAACCAAAGCTAATACGTGTGTCAAAACGCATCTCGTGATGCTACTGGTTACCGAATTCCTGCAGAGCGCTAGTTACAGCTTCTAAGGTTACAATGAATAGTCACTATGTTAAAGAAACATGGAAATATTACTTCTCCCAGAATTGTAATGTGCAAATGGCTTTAATCCATTTGTTAATCTAACCCAAAAGATAGTAGTCTTCACTTCTTCTTTGTTTTATTTACCCAAACCAAACTAACACCCTCCGGTAACGCTTTTACAACCCAATTATTATTCACATTTAATTCCGCTTAAAATTTAATAACTATTTTTATGGTGTTTAAATATATGACTTCACAAGCCACACGTTCCCAAGGGCCTAAAAGTAACTTTTTCGAATCTAGTTAGTTAAACTTGTAAGCACAGTGAGTCAAATTATTTTCCTTTATATTTTTCACCTTGAAATTACAAGTCTAAAATCATTGTACATGTTAAATTATAAATTTTTGTCTAATAAAGTTTCAGATAGTCTAATATGCCAAAGTCTCTTAAATATTATAAACATTTAAAATGCCCACACCCCTGACACCGAAGTATAACTGTCAGAGGCTTGATTTATTTCTCATTTGTTTTCATTTCTAAACTTCCCATATTGGGAAGATACTTAACCAGCAAGAAACCTGTCAGTCAGCTCAGCTGTGCTGGTTGCAGGGTCAATAGCTGGGGTTACTTGGCCCATGGGGTGGTCAAGGATCAGAAGGGAGAGGTTGCAAATGTCAGGAGTAGTTTCCTCCTCCACCAAAGCAGATGCCCTGACCCGTTTCTCATATTCAGTTTGTTACCTGAGGATTCAAACTTCATACTTTTCAGATAGGATGTTAACTTCCACAAGTTAGGAGGTAAAATTCTATAATTCAATATTTTATTGCACTACGTAAATATGCATATATTCTAAAACTACGCATAATGGTCTTGACTGCATTCTGTATTTCTTATTTTCTCACTCATCTTCATTTTTCATATTCACCAGTTTTTAAAGTTATCTTAATGGCACTTGGTTTTATTTTCCCTGTTCTCTGAGCTTGGCATGGCACAGCTCCAACGTCATCACTGGAGATGTGAGAGAGAGGTCAGGAAAACCACCCACACAGCCGTGCTCACAACAATCACACACACAGCTGTGGGGCTTTCAGTAGATTTTCTGCTCTCACAAGGCCACACGTCCTGCAGCTCTGGATGCTTAGGAGACACGTGGTCACCCTACATCTATCAGTGATGCCTGGGTTTCATCCATTCTTCACGCCCTTCCTTTTCACTGCTTAGAATATGCAGTAGCCTCTCCATTAACCAAAACCAAGAGGCGTGAAAGCTGTGACGTGCTTTGCGTTACTGGAGTCAGAACACCCAACCTCACCTTCGACCTGACCAGGGGAGCCCGCTGCTCACCCACGGCTCCAAAATAGCTCACAAGCACCTTGTTGGAGCTTTGCCCCATTCCGACCCATTGCGTGTATTACTGTCAAGTTCTCCATCATGTGTACAGAGGACCAGTAATCCCAGGAACCCAGGAAAGAGACAGAGTCAATGAAACCATTGCAACACGAGACGCTCCTGGCCCACAAGAGACGCTCTGGTCTGTGCATCGGAAGGCAAAGCCTTGAAGATTTGCGTGGGTGTCTGTGCTACTTCTCAGGTGTCTCGGCGCCTTCTCTACGTTTACTGACAAGCACCTGTGCAAGGCAGGTGAGCTGGGGCATGGGTTCTGTCACACTGAGGGGTACAACAGCCATACATACCCCCAAGAGGGCCAAGCCCTCTTAGAGCAGCAGGCCTCAGCTCGTCCCACACCACGAATACCTCAGGCCCACGAGCTGGGAATCCGACTCCATGCATTCCAAGTCCACCCCACACGCGTGAACTCTTTATGACCTCATTTCATGCCACCGCGTGGCCTTCGTGGACTCAGCCTTTTATTTCCCTTGGCTTTCCGGTCTTCGGTTTGGATGGCTCCTCTGTTGAACCTGACCTTGTGGCTGCACAAGCACCCTCACCACCGTGGTAGCTCTCTGTCCTTTCTCAACCAAGCTGGGTCTCTGGGACGTCTCAAGGGCATGTCTCACCTGCGGGGCACACCTCCCCCCAGGGGGCGCCCAGCTTTCTGGGTCCACGAATGGTGCTCTGCTGCCCCCTACTGGCCCCACACCACCCTGTACATTGAACGACAACCTTGTCAAAAGCCAAGCGTTGCTCAAGAAACTGTTCTTCCAAGAACTCAACCAATAGATTTATTCTTTTTTAAACTCAATCAAATATCTGTAAACTTGGCTAAAAAGAGGGGGGGGGAGAGAGAGAGAGAGAGGAGAGAGAGAGAGAGAGAGAGAGAGAGAGAGAGAGAGAGAGAGAGAGAGAGAAGGTCTAGTAGGTACAGAGACCTTGAATTCCTAGGCCGTGTACTTGGACTTTTGTACACTTTCATGATTTAATCTTCCTCATGAGGAGATAGTTACTATAACTCACCAGGTAACTTGTTTTGAGGGAGAATTGCAGAGATTAGCTAATGTGCCTAAGAAATGAAGCACACGTCCCGCCGGCTTTCGCTCTGCTGTAGCTGTTCAGGCCTGCTCTGCTCTGACCCAGGGCAAGGGTTCACCAACTCCCTTGGCTCAGAGCAAATTCTCAAACGACCCACAGTACCATTTTCTCACTGTCAGTAATAGGGTTAAAATTCAGGTATCTATGAATCGGGGCTACCGTTCACATTATGTGTTTTGTACTGTTCTGAGGACGTGGAGCCACGCAACCACAGAAAAAGTCAGGGGACATGAAGTCAGAGATCCTTGGATATAAATGTCAAGGCTGTTTCTTGAGCAGATCTCACCAGCCCGAGTCAGGGCTGGTGATTGTGGGGAGCAGAGCTTGGCTCTCCGGCTCAGCAGGGTGCTGTGTGGGTCACACAGCAGTACCTGGGTGCCTCACAGGTCTCTGTCTACGTTCCCAATAGAATCAAGCACTGAGACTTGAGTAATGGTCACTGATGACACACAAGGGAAAGAACACCGGCAAGGCCTACTGAACAACAGTATGCTTACACTGAAAATGTCAGGCAGTAACGATATACTAATCAGTATGCAAGGGAAGGTGAACACAGAAGGAAGGAAAATGATTTCCGATGTAAGAGCTTATCCAAATGAACAGGCAGAAACTGAAGTGCTTTTTAATTTTATTATTTTAATTTTCCTTTCCAAATCACCATGACTATTACCATTGCTGTCACCACTACTATGATAAAAGAAAAGAAATCACGTAATTAATTTATCTTTATATGTATAATTATTCCACATGATATTTATAAACTTCCTACAATAACATACAGAAATCGTTGTAATGGTCATACAACATGAAGTCAACTCTTTCTGGAAGTATCAGCCATAGCACCAGCTTTCTTCTCCCATTTATGTAATTCCCATGAGAATTTGTTCCCCTCTGACTAGTACTTCTTCTTATTATTGATATTTTAAAATGTAAAAAAAAAAAAAACTAAGGAAAATAAGTAGTATTATTTCAAAAACAGTAGCCCTATAAATGGATCTCTAGGGCTGTTGGACACCTTTTCTATATTATCCTGGGCTATTTTTTTTTTTAATTTCTTTTTTTAATTCTTATTGTTTTGACAGAGAGGGAGAGAGAGAGAGAGATACAGAGACAGAGAGCGAACTGAGCTGGGGGAGCTCCCAGTTTAGCACATGGTTCCGCACGGGCCGGGGCCAGGATTCGATCCTCAGTCCCCGGCGCTGCAAAGTGAGCGCTTAACCCACTGAGCCATCCTGGCTTCCCTGGGCTATTTTTAATAGCCCTGTGAGCTCTATTCTGCCTCTTATTTCTACCAACCTACTGCATCAAGAAATCTATGCAAAATTCATTCAACTGACCCACCTTCCACTTTACAACTCAGGCACAGAAAACAATGGTATTTCAAAATGAGAACATTATACCCACTGCCCCCTTCTCACACCTGTCTATACCCTCCTTCTTGGTTTAGAAAAATCTTATTCAGCCTTCAAAGGCCAGTGTCCTCCCAACATGGAGTCCATCAGCCACAGTGACAAATTATATCTGGTTAACAAGGTAATTCAAGCCTAGACTAAGCGTGTTACACGCTTTAATTATGTAATCCGGCCAACAACTGTATGAAGTAGTTAATAATACTATCCTTTTATGCATGATGACACAGAAGTACAGGGAGGTTAATTAACTTGCCAAGAAGCACTCAGCTGCAAAGCTGAGAATCTGAATTCGCGGAGTCTAGAGTGTGACTCAGAGTCCATTGGCTGTCACAGCCCTGCAGATACCACTTCTCATGTCCCAACATGGCCCTGAAACGATCCTTCAGGCATTCACCCTCACAGGGACCTACCGGGAGAACAATCAGATCATTCGTATTTCCATCTACCCACAGTGCCTTGTATGTCATAGCGTTCAATAAAAGCTTATGAAATGTTACCAAGCTCTAGTCTTAGAACTTATTTTTATAAGCAGAGCTTTTCAAGGGGAAAGTTTATATTGATGGTATGAAGTAGAGAATACATAATGTAAATCGTTCTTCAGAAAAGAATTTAAGATAAATCAACAAAAGCCATAAATAATGAGGCTATCGAATTTGCAGGTAATAACATAAAACATGTACTTATCTCAACATTTTGATGAACCCACACAACGGTCTGATGAAAAGTTTCATGAACACAGGGACTCTAATTTGTCTTCCTTGGCCATTTAGAATCAAATGATGCAGGACAAATATATCAACCCCTAAGATTGATGATTAAACATTATGTCTACTCCAAACTTCTCAGCAACAAAAGCTAAAGTACAAATGCGAAATGCTTGTGTTCCCTTCTGTAATTATGTAAACTTTTAATTAAAATCAAAGCATTTTAATAGTAGATATCTATAATGATTTCTAAATTATATAGTAATGGATATTCAAGTTATTTGGAGAAAGCAAAATAATTTAATATTTAAAAAGTATGTGTATATAATAGGGCTGTCCAGAAAGTATCCAGCCGCAAACCGTTTCTCCTTAAATAATATAATTAACAGAAAAGAGTGTAGACAGTGTTTTATGTATAAAATGATTTTGTAGTAAGCAGTATATAATTGCATACGTAGGTAGGTCCACACATATCTCGTTACATAGAAAGATCGACTTACTTGACCATGTGTTAGGTTATAGATTCTAGCACATACTTTGCTCACTGGGAGCAGTAGGTCCGGAGTTATTCCCAACAGCTCACTGTGAACACCGGATCAAGATTCTCGGATGCATTTGTTCACTACTTAACATTTCTAAATTACTTAGAGAGAGCGAACAGAATGCTGATGTCTGACAAATAATACCCATCTCGTAAGGACTTAAACTTCTACCATAAATCATGCTGTTTTCTACACTGACAGTAAGCTGTGTCCCATCAGCTCATCATGGTTTTACCGTTTTGAGCACTTGGAGCAGGGCTGCTCAGACGAATGTCAGAGAGAAGAGAGGCCTTCCCAGAATATATCCTTCCATCGGAATCAGACACCTGGTCACCCTGCAATGGGCCGCGGCAAAGCACGCCTTCCTCTGGTTGCAAACATTTACGGGTACAAGAAAAACAGGAGAGGTGTCTGTGGAGACCTGAGACAGTCTCTCTTCTCGGACCAAGACGGCCTGAACATTCCCCTCAGATGGACAGACGTCAGACAAGGTTTCTGGAACTACAGGTCCTGGCCTCCCTTTCCTTAGGGCATTTATTTTAGAAAACTTGAAGTTGCAAATTCTCTCTGCTGCGTTGAGCTCTAAATCTCCTCAGCCTCTTTCCAGGTGTATAACCCACGGGTAAGTGGTTCTCAAGACTTGGGAGTCGTTCCTGTGAAGTGTGATCATGGAGGGAGAGGAAGACGGCTCCCCTCGGGTCTCTGTGGGGGGCAAGGGGAGCTGGCCTTTCAGGCGCCGCCATCAGCAGAGCAGATGGTGTAATCATGACGGCCAAGCCCCTCCTGATGTCCTCTGCTGCCCCCCAGCCTCCACAGATCCACGAACTGTCCCACCTTTTCTACCTGGGGACGCAAGTGTGACCTCACCCCGTGACCGCAACCATGTGAAATAGTCTTCCTCGTCTGCTTAATGTGTCCAGTGCAACTTTTCTTGGACACAGCACACCACCCATGCCAACAACGTACTTGAGATTTTCTCTCATTTTCATAGGGTTACATCTAGAGACAAGAGAACTGAAATACTTTAAGAACGTGACTTCTCGGAGTTGCATCGTTCAGCCAGGGGAGTTTGTGAGCGTGTCGGGTGCAGTGAGGTTCTGAGTGCTGTGGGGCAGTCCCATGGACATGCTGAACATTACATTCTGCAGGATCTTCTTCTCTTAAACGCGTGCTTTATAAGACAAGCTGATTCCTGGTTCTTGGCCTCTCATTAATTTTTCTTTTCTGACTTGATTCCTCTGTCATTTCCTTAGCCAAATTTGTTTTGCTGATTTTGCATGGCCTTTTGTATCAATTTACACGACATTTTCTCTCCCATCTGCTGTCTTGTTCTCAGTTGATAAAATGGTTGATAGCTCTATCGTTGTGTTAGTGACAAAATCAATATAAATTGGGTTGAAAGGTGACTTTAACTTTTAAATAACTTCCTTAATTTTGTCTGGCCTCTCAGAAAATTAGAGTAGGGAAGGCAACTAATAAAAATAGATGTGAATAAGTAAAATATATATTATGTTAGGAGATGTGAAGTGCTACGTAAACAAACAATCATGGTAAGACTGGAAGAGAGAGAGAGGAAGGGAAGTAGGGATTGAGGGAGAGAGATTATCCCGTGGTGTGTGAGGGACATTTTTGGCTGTGGGACAACTACTACCGGCATGTCCTTGCATCACATGTTCTGATGATGAATGCACAGTAGGTCACGTTTCACATATAGAAATTATTATCGTATAAGCCTAAACCGCATAATATTAATAATTTAACGGTACAAGGCTTTTGGAGCATACATACCAAAACAGATGAAATGTTTAGTCAAGATGTAGCTACTATGCTATTTTAAAAGAGAACAGTCAAAACGTGTAACTCAGACATGCGACATCGAGTCAATACAATAAACTGTATCTCCCAGTTACAACAGCACTAAAGTGTCGCTAGTGGACCTTGGACGAGGTCAAGGCCAGCAGCTGTGTGAGCATTTCTGAAGCTCGTGTGCAGCTCGGGTCCCACACTCCTCGGCCTGGACACATTCAGATGCCCTCAGAGAGCGCTCAGAGCAAGCCCCCAACTTCTAATGCGGGATTCAGCAAGGCGCTTGGTGGAAATACTCCAACAGCACTCGGTCCATTACATAATAGCTAATAATATGGTTATTTTAATATTATAATAACGGGAACACTTTAAAGTAATGTTAAAACTTTCCAGGCTCCGCACATGGAAAACCATACTGTGCACTTAACGAAGCTGCACAATGCAGGGCATGCAGAGTCCTCCGAGACTTGGACATGAAGGATACGTAACTGGGCACGACATTATCTCAGCTAAGTCTGCACATTAGGCTCCAAAACCAAGAACCCCAAAGAAATGAGCAGTGGTCTTTGGAACCTTTAGTGGAACACACTCCAGAGACATCTTAGAAACAAATGAAATGAATGTGCAGATGCCAAGGTCCTACATCCCTGAAGAACCGAGCTCTAGAAGAAAAGAAGTCAGTTAAAGTAAGAACTGTACCATGGTTTTTTAATGTAAGAATTGAATCTGATTACTATCTTCAAGGTTTAAGATCTATCATGCAGTCTTTAATGTAGATGACAGGAATAACTTCAGGTTGAGGGTCATTAATTTGTCTTTTTTTTTTTTTTTTTCAGACAAACTAAAGATAATTCTCTTTTCAGTTGTTACTCCCAGGCCTTAGGTACAGTGATAACGTTTTCCTGAAGTTTAATATGTTCATCTTCATGCACAAATGGACCTAGTTTATATGTCTCCCATTTATCACAATCTCTGAACCAATTTAAAGAATATCAAAGAAATTTAAATTACATACAAGAAATAATTCTGAAAAGGTGATTGTGACTCTATCCTTTTAAAAAAGAAAGAACTATAAATTCATAGATCTCAGTGAAAAGAAAGTACAGAATAAGAGTCTGAGTTAACTGGGAGTGTGTGTGGGTGTGCGTACACGTGTGTGTGCACGCACATGTGTGCACGTGTGTGTGTATGTGTCAGAACCAGAGAAAATTGGAATCCATGGATCGTAATCCTGGGGAAAGTGAGTGAGTGAGTGAGTCGGGCATTGAGGACAAGATGTCCCGCAGGTGCTGTGGCCACGAGCGGGTCATAGGAACCCGTCACCAGTAAATAAGAAACGGGTCACCCGTGATGAGAGTCTGAGCAGACCCCTGACTCTTGAGTCACCAGGAAAGGCAGGAAGAGGCCTGAGTGGCAGCAAAAGAAAGAGGAACTTCAGCTAAACGGGGTGGGGGAGGGGAAGGGTCAGGGAGGACCAGTGACAGGAGCAGCTCTGCTGGGGGATGCGGTGCCCCACGGGGCTCCCCTTAACCCACTGGGACTCCCCTTAACCCACTGGGACTCCCCGTGCTTATTTCACTTTGCAACCTCGTTGATTTATCAGTTGGACCCTCAAAAGAACCCTAAGGACTCCAGGGTGACTCAAGATTTTAAAAGGTGAAGTATTGTCTGTAAATCGCATTGAATCATCCTGAGCATATGTCACAGTAAGTGACAGCATTTGATAAGGACTCTGTCAGACCACAAAAATAACGTCATAGGTGACGAGAACCGAAACCGAATGCTACGCAGCCTGCCACCTGCACTTACTGGAGTTTCCTGCTGGGAGGAAGCAGCACCCGGCTCACCGGGCTCCTCAGTTCACACGACCCACGTGGAATCTCCCGGCAATCCATACACAGATCTCCCTAGGGAGGCAACCAGCAAGATGCCACCACCTGTTGCAAAGGAGAAGCCAGTCCTTGAAGGGCATTACTTCTTAGAAAGCGAACAAATGTGAACAGGTGTGAAAAGGCATCACCCTCCGGTTTTTGTATTCTGCCCACACAAACGTTTCTTTAAACTTTTATCAAGGGGGTCCTAATCTTTTCTTTCGTCACAAGAAAAGCAATGAAAGTGCAAGAGGAAAGTGGCGTATGACCACTTCCCTGCACCCAATAGGGTCAATCATCCTCCAAAGTGACAGGAGACATGCAGGTAATGCAGTTTATCAGAGCTAATCTCGGGGTCTCTCACCGGTGGTCTCCTGAGAGCCATGTAGAGAGGCAGGCAGAGTGGCCCACACAGAGAAATCCGAGTGCTGATCGGAACTTTCTACGTAAACCATGTGTCGTTGACCTAAGGCGTAGTGGAAACACGGCCAGGCGGTCTAACTGGGCAGGCTATGGTCTGCCAGTCTCAATTATCTGAATATTTAATTTCATTTCCTCCATCCCAGTGTGATCACGCATGGACACAGCTGCACCCTTGTCCAGTAAGAAAATGAGGTTGAAAGACTTTCACAACCACGTTATTGAAGAAAGAACGATGTACAAAAAGCTGTACGTGCCACAGTTAATGTATATGGCTTGAACAGTCTGGAGATAAGTCTTCATTCATGAAACCATCGCCACAATCTATGTCAGAAACAGAAAAACACGCATCGCCTCCAAGTGTCTTCAACTCCCTTCTGTATTTATTATTATTACTACCTGTGATAAGCACACTTAACATGTGACCTATCCTCTTACTAGCATTTTCAGCACAAGGTTGACTAACATGCCATGGTATGTATATACCCCATTTTCTTTATTTATTCTTTCACTGGTGAACATTAATGTTGTGTCTGTATTTCAGCTATCATGAATAATGCTACAACAAACAAGAGTGCAGATAATCTCTTTGAGATCTTTCTTATTAGTATTTGTGTTTAAATATAAAAATAAGCACAAAGCCAAGAAAATGGTGCATATGTTTGTCCTTCAGTACATGTGGATTTATTTTATAACACGTAAAAGTTATAAATGAAAATCTAAGAGAGTTTTCTTAGAGAGGAGGAATTAAACTTATTTTAAAGTGGTCTGAAATTGTCTTTAAAACTATTTTTTAAAGCCACTCAGTCCAAACGGCTTTCTAAGGACACTGCCTCCCTCTATACACTTGTGCTTTAGTGTTGTTCCATGTGACAACTCTACCGGCTTGTCTACTGATCCCCAAAGAACCGCAATGCTCATTGCTGGAAGTGTGTCTGATTTGTGAGTCACTCTCTTACAACTAAGTGTTTGTAAACTGTGAGAGTAAAATGATTCTTTCTTACAACATACTAAATAATAAAGGAAAGACCATGCATGTTGCTTAAATGTAAAAGGTAAGATTTTATACTACTTCTCAGTGAAATGCCCGATTGCACATATTCATGCATTTTCTTTATTAACAAAAACATCGAGTGCATGAAGAAAAAGCATCGAGAATGCAGATAGTAGTTTTGCATGTCAAGAGATCAGAAAAATCAGCCCTAAATCTGCAGTGATAATTAAGAGAATATATCCTGTCCAGGGCCGTGCAGTTTATAGTTGGTAAAATACCAATCCTCGGGCAAAAGTCTGCTTTTCAGAGAACACTTCCTTTCCAATACGCATTTTACCACCAACTCAGGAAGCTTTACTGGTTTAATTTTCTCCCCAAAAGGAAGAGAAATGTTGATAGATGACTGAATATCTGCTAAGCCTGAACTCTGCCTACATATTATGAAGGTCACTCAATGTCCTAAAAAGGGAAAGAACATATTCAATCCTGCACACTGGACTGTTTCCATGGGCCCAATCTGAAAATAAGTAGGTTTGTCCTATGGTGTTACAAAAATGCATGTGTGTGGAAGAAAATAATTTCATAGCATCAATATTTTCTTTAAACTGTACTCTTCTATACAATAGGAAATATAATATCTATTGGCATTTTAATTTAAATAGTTCCTGTTTTCTGTTATGAAAACTGGCATATTTTGGTTAAGTAACCATGTGTGATTTAAGGAATGTTTTTCTAGTCAAATCATGTTGAAAAACAATTTGGAATTAGAAAGATTAAATTATATTTCCAAAAAACAATACTCATCTGTGAAATATTAGAAGTATATTTGGAGTTACAAAACAAACTAAATGCAGATTCAAATTAAAGATTTTGTAACATAAAGTTCATGTTTCAGTTTTTTGTAAAAAAAAACTTTTTTTCAGGTGTAAATTTAAACTTTTAGACATGATATGACAAGTATAGTACAATCATTCAGGTAGGTTTTAATAGATTTTACAATATTATTAGTTTAACTGAGTAGTTAGAAGTTGTACCCCACTTACCCAAAAATCAATTGGAACTTTAAGAAATATTGCATTATTCTCAAAACTACTTTGAGAATTTTCACTTAACGGAGATATGTTTCAAGAGATGAATATTCATTCTCTTACATGGAAACCTAGCTGTTTTCTTTTCACTTTTTTCTTTGCTGAGTGGACAGACGTACTGAAAGTATTGCTGCTAACTTCCTGCGGGAGTTGGAGTATTGAGTTATCTTGTTCCTCTTGGAAAAGGAAATTCATTCTTATTTTGCTAATCATTTATGAGTAACAGTCATCAAATATACATTATGAAATAACAAGAGGAATGTATGTGTTTGTTTTATTTTTAGGAGTAAACAACCGCTGAGTACAGGTTGGCCAGACACCCTAAGGATTAAGCTAGGAGGCTAATCCAAACACACACAGAATCCCACAAGTAAAAGCAAAGAAAGTTACCTGAGAACACAATGCCTGCTGTCCACTCAACATATCTGACAGCAGAGGTTCCCATTCAGAATCCACAGGGGTCCCAAGTTCTCCACCTCCACGTTTGAACCATACACATTTCACCAGCTTCAATGTGATAACACGGCCAATGTACATACAGTTGATCCTCATAATTCGTGCAGTCAGTATTCACAAACGCTCCTTGGTGCTAACGCTTATTTGTAACCCCCATCAGTACCCATAGTGCTTCCGAAGTCACTAGGGACACACCAAGGTGGATCACGACTGTGATCTGCTGTATCATTTGTTTTCATAACCATTGTATTATCTCCCTCATTGGACCTCTTCTAGGCAAGTGTTTCTACCAAATCAAAACACTCAACTACATTCTAACTAAATGCATCTCTGACTTTATTACCCGACTGGCTAATTTTTTTTTCTCAAATCTTCTCCTGAGAAGGTAAAGTCTAAGCTCTTTACAGGTCATTCAAGAACTTTCATAATGCAATTTATGTTTCTCCAGCTTCGCTACCATACTTCCTACCTTATACTTTTTATCCTTGAGCGAACCATGCTGCTATGCATTTTCCCACATCCACCCCGCCCTTCCATCCCTTCAGCTTATCTTCGTACATGGAATTCCCACTCCCCAAATTCATCATTGGCTGACTCAGCTGAAGCGTCATTTCACCGAAGCAACCACACCATTTCCCATATCGGTCTCCCTCAGTAGGGCCCAGATGGGTGCTTCTGAGTCCTGTACATCCTCTGTACAGTTCTGCCATTTTTCATGTCACAATACATTGTCATTATCTATTCATGTCTAAATAGGAACATTCAGCAGTCAGGAGAATTTTCTTATTTCCCTTGTATTCTTCATATGTTTCTAGTACAAGTATTTTTAAGTCAAAATTGTGGATTTGAGAGGTCAAATGAATATAACCCAGTTGTTTTTTAGGACTTAGGAATTGAGAAAAAGAGTGAGAGAGATGGAAAACTTTAATGTTTCTATTTTTTTTAACATATTTTTTGTTCATTGATATTTTATTTATTTATTTATTTTAATTGGTTTTGACAGAGAGAGAGAGAGAGAAAGACACAGAGACAGAGAGAGAACTGAACTGGGGGAGCTCCCTAGTTCAGCATATGGGCCCACACGGGCCAGGGCCAGGATTCGATCCTCTGTTCCTGGGGCTGCAAAGTGAGCACTTAACCCACTGAGCCATCCCGGCTTCCCCAATGTTTCTATTTTTTGGTAACAAGAATATGATATTGGGAAGCTGGGATGGCTCAGTGGAATCGTTAAGCACTCACTTTGAAGCCCCAAGGACCGAGGATCAAATCCCGGCCCCAGCTATATGGACCCATGTGCTGAACTGGGGAGTGCCCCCAGTTCAGTTCTCACCGGGGTGAGACCCCGGCCCAGTTCCTGCCCTGTGCAGCCCCGTGCCCACCTGTGGAATGAAACTATGTGGAAAAACCAATGATGTGCAACTATGGAGACTGTTCTGGGCCCTCCCCCTTCTCTCTGTCTCTGTCTCTGTATCTCTTTCTCTCTCTCTGTCAAAAACAATAAAAATAAATCTTTAAAAGAATATGATATTATCATGTTCTGTGCTGATGACTATAAAAGAAAGATCAAGTCTGGGTAACAGTTCAGTAAGAGATTTCTACATTGTACCTAACTGGAGATGTACAATAAGAAGTGAGATACAGAAGCCTAAATATCAAAGAAAATGAAGAAAGACTATCTAGATATATAGAAGTAAGACTTTTCCTGTAAATTTGATGCCTCCAAGAAAGATTTCACAGGATGAGAACCTTTCATAATATAACCCTGTTTTTCCAGGTAGAAACACTTTCATTTAAGGAATGTGTAGCTAATAAGAAGTTTAAGTGAAGACTTGATATAAACAAGCCCAAAGTAGGATGAAGCGATAGAATCGGGAGTCGCGAATCAATTGCCCGGCGTCGTCAGGATGGAAGGGAGCCTCGTGGAAGATTTCTGGTCATGTGGGGTCGTCACGTTTACTTCTGAGTTCTGCAGCTGACACTCTGTCTCAGTGTCATGAAGACACAAAGGATGGGTTCCCGAAAATACAGTACTTCAAGGGGACACGACTCTTCAGCACTATTTGATGATTTTCAAATAGAGACAGAAAATCTTTGTTGCCCAACATTGCCACTTGTCAAGAGAAACTGCAATTCCAGATTTTCATGCTAATTCCCTATTTTTGAATATTAGACAGTTCATGAGACAAACAAAAGACATCTCTGGGCTAGATTCAGGCTGCTGACTACAACTTTGGAAATTCTATCTTCCTGGATAATGTCTATGTACAAAATGCTATGGAAATATCTGATTTAAATAAATAAAGTTCCAAATACAGGCAATGATTTTCTTCACATATGTGTGAAACACTGAAATTTATGTAACAGTAATATAGCTGAAAGCTGAACAGCTTGGTTTTCAGAAAACCTATTAGTTCATTTTGATTGTATTATTTAATAAATATATGTGAACATCATTTACCCATCATCTTTGTGATGGGAATAAAATGAGAAAAAGAAGACGCTTGGAAAGTCATAGATATTTTAAAAATCCATTGCATTAAATTTAAATTGTACAGTAGTAATGGTTAATTTGAAGCCAATAGTTATAATGGGCACTGTATAATTCATGGCAATGTGTGTATATGTAATAGATACAGAATATACAACGAGTACAATAAAAATTTGTCTCCCTCCTTCCTCCTGTATAAGCAGCAACCCTAACAAAATGCTTCGCATCCCACATCACCACTTAATGAATAGGGACAATATTTGGGGGAGAAGGTAGTCCTAATAGGTAACTGTATTAAGTACTCTGCAGGGTAGGGTAATTTATATTAATATACTTAATTCTCAGTAGAATAGTTCACATTACCATTCATCAGTTAGAAAAATGAAGATGACTCACATTTGATCACTTCTAGTAGATATTTAAAAGTGCAATGCATTCCTTGAACTACATATAGTTAGTCACCTACTAATAAAAATCCCAAATCACAGAAGAATGATTTCTGTATGACTTCAATGTCATGTTTAGTAAGCTACAACTAGATGGAAAATATTCTCAAGCTTCAGAAGAATTAAAGAAGAAAGACTTCAAAGAGCAAATGTAATCATCTGAAAAAGTGTGATAAAGTATGCTCATTGCAATTGAAATGGTCCTTGGTTAAAAAGTTTAAGAAAGTAAATGAAAATGCCAAGCAAAATGGATAACTTCAGCAATAAAGAATATGCTTCACTCTCACTCATATGGTAAAAGGAAAAGAGTTCAGGCCAATGAAATATTCATGAAACAAAAGATCAAGACTTTAAGTGTTAGATCAAGTTCAAGATTGGGCAGAAACTGATGAGCCAATAGTTGATGTGAATATTAAAACATTTAGTACACGAATAATGTGGAACTATTCTTTGAAATGCATTCCATGTTCATTTCACTGACTGATAGTTAAGTTTACCGATTCTGAGAAAGAAAGTGATTGACAGTATAATTGTATCCAAGAACATATACTGAGCGTTAGTCAACTGATGAGCTGCCCTGAGTTTCAGCAGTAGACTCACTGAGTAATTGTTTTTATCCTATTGTAGGGACAGTTGTTCTTTCCTCAAATCTTCCACCTTCTCACACATACAAAACTTACATATGGGCTGATAGGCGGAAATATATATATGTGTACATGCAAATTTAGTTCTTATACTTTGCCCCAAAACTTGCTACAAACTGAGTTTAAAAGGTATTTCTGTGTTTTATTTTAAGCATTAGTCGTTAGTGAGGAAGACACGGCATGCATGAATCCCTTGAAAACTCTGTCCTGAAATCTCTCAAGAAGCAGGTGTAAGCAATTTAATTTCAAAGGAGTGATAGAAGAGAAATACACCCAGGGAAGCTCTGACCCAATTGAAATCCAGGGGAAATGTGAGGTGACTCCAGCCACCGGCAGAACGCCTGCTCCCAGTGTGCATAAGCCTGCAGAAAGTGCAGCCCTCCTGCAAAGCAGCTGAGAGGTCCAGCAAAAATAATCATCCTCTCTTCAGACCGAGTCGACGAGCGCCGCGGGTAAGACAACGCTCCAGACTTTAAATCCCACCTCTCAGAAGCTGGCCTGTGACCACACTTGCCCCAGAAGGTGCCTTGCCCATCACTCCTATCTGCTCAACCACAGCGTCTTATCCATTGACTTATTTTCAAGTCGTCAACGACATGTTCAAACCAAAAGCAGACAAAGCTTCTTGGACAAAGCCTCAGGGATCTGTGATTCCTTTTGAGCAGATGTTTTTGCAACACTTCTAACAAAAAATCTCTGAGTACCGATATGTTGGCTGAACCAAAATAAGTCCTTTCAAGTACAGACCAGAGTATTATGATGAAATATGGTAAAATATAAGAAAGAAAAATACTAGTGGGATTGGAGAGGCTAGGCGGAATATATTAACTTATGATTATTACATGAGCTCATTCTCCTTTGCCTGGCTTAGTGTTTCTTCATGGAATTAGTAACTTTTACACAACAAGATGGTGTTTGAAATTAGACCATGCACTTACTCTAAAACACTCAAAGAAAAAGTCAGTGAGGGAAGAATGAGCATGTTCTCCTCACAGGCCTCATGCATCTTGTGATAACACCTGCCTTAGTTCCTGTTTACACTGTGAGCATCTTGTGGGTGTGGGTTCCAATACACTTCTCAGTACACACAGCACATTTCAGTTATTGCTACAAAATGGATATTCAATAAATGTTTGCTGAGTGTTTTAATGAAAAAATTCTTTTTGATCAAAGGATCTTAACGTTGAGTCAATAGAGGATATTAACAGATCATGAGCCCATAAATGGTAAAAAAAAGAAAAAAAAAGTGCTTGCGTTGATATAGTACAAAAGTCCATTTTATTCCTGTGGAGAAATTCCATTTATTTCATCATATTTCCCAAAGACATTACTACTTCCCTCCTATAAATGATTAACTTTTCTTTAAAAACTATAATGATGTAATCTTTTAAAGCAATACGGTGCAATAAAGGGTCTAGGACTTACCAAACTCACGGAGAACCTCGGACTCTACAGCAACTTGTGAGGGGCGTGCCTGTTAAATTTAAAAGACACGGATATTGATTAGGACCATTTGTTTTCGAGACTAATGAGAACATATCCAATGCAGTCACCAAAAAATATTTTAAATAAGAACGGTAATAAGAAGTGTAAAAACTAGGGAAGCCGGGATGGCTCAGTGGGTTGAGTGCTCACTTTGCAGAGCCGGGTACTGGGGATCAAATCCCGGCCCTGGCCCGTGTGGACCCATGTGCTGAACTGGGGAGTGCCCCCAGCTCAGTTCTCTCTCTGTCTCTGTCTCTGTCTCTGTCTCTCTCTCTCTCTCTCTCTCTCTCTCTGTCAAAAATAAATAAATAAATAAAGATTTATAAAAAAAAGAAGTGTAAAAACTGAAAAGAATTGTAAACAATGGTGTTATTATATATAAGTGATATGATCATCTATCTAACAAATATATGTCGGATAATGATGTGTAGACAATAATTAAAATTTATATGATCACAAGATCAGTATTTTAAGATAAGAAGAGTTTCAATAAATTACAGAAAAAAGTAAAGAACATAAAATTTAAAAGATTCATTTACTAAGAAGCATAAAGTATAAGAACCGTATATCTAGCACCAAGGTACATTTTATAGAAAAATGTACAACTGTATTAATGAACATAAATACTGAATAGTAATTTCATAAAATTAGTAGAAAGTTCATGTAGTCTTTAAACAAAGCATAAAAACACAAACTCTAATAGAAAGTAATAAAACTGACAGTAATTACATTAATGATTCATTTAACAAATGACCCATAAAAGGAGTCTACCCAAAGGAATCAGAGATTTTCAATGTATATAACTGGTAAATGTAAGAAATCTAGAACATGTTCAAAATGCTTACAAATCAATAATATTAAGAACATGTATGAACTCAATATATAACAGTACAGACATAAGAATAGATGTAGTGACTATCGTCATCATCGTCATCATCAACATCATCATCATCGTCATTGTCATCAGCATCATCAGCATCAACATCATCATCATCATCATCATCATCGTCATCGTCAGCATCATCATCAGCGTCATCATCATCAACATTAACATCATCATCAACATCATCCTCATCAACACCAGCAGCAGTGGCACCAGCGCCACCACTAGTTTATTAACCTGGCTTGACCTACGCAATCTTCTCTTCTAGTCTCTTTGTTTTTAAGACATAATTATCTAACAGTCCTGAAACTTCTCATCCACAATCACAAAGATTGAGTAAACTAAAGTGGTTGTTTTTTCATCTCAAATCCAGATTTCAATCCAGTGTCAACCCAATACTTAATCCACTGACTCCAATTACTAGATAAATAAATGCTTTTCTGTGCGCACACTGGAGATTGGCCCACGCACTGACTAAAGGGAAACCCAACACAAATCAAAAGGGAAACCAGTGTAGAAAGATTAGCAGATTCAGACATGGCCACTCATGCAGAAACAGGCAGTAAAGCAAAGTGCAAAGTGAAACAGTAGTGACAAATGTTTTACTGTCATGTCAATCAATGTAACCTCTTTATTATCCATCACCTCCCACAGTCACCAGTGTTTCCCATGGAACCACTTTATTTTGGCCTGAAATACGTCTTTTAGATTTTCCTTTAATGAAGATCTGCGCATAGGAATGTTTTTCTGACTTTGTCTCTTTTAAGGTCTCGTTTCTTTATCCTAACTGGGGACATTCATTCTCATGTCCTGTGGAAGTCTATATTAGCACTCCTTATTTTTCAGCACACTGAAGAGAGGTCTTCGGCTCCCGTTGTTGCTATTATTGATCCTGAGAAGTCAGCTGTCGAATGGTAGCTCTCAGAAACTGAGGATTGGTCTTTCTTTACTTCCAAAAATATCTCAAGCATTGTTTACACCGATATTGCTGTTGTTCCTTTTTGTCTCTTCCTTCCCCTTCTGGAATTTCAATTAGGCAAATATTAGAATTTCTTCTGTTAATATTCCATGGCTTTCTATCTCTCTTTTATGATTTCCTTTTCTATCTACCTGTTTTGTATTACAGATGATTTCTTCTATTCAAACTCATAGTTCACTCATTTTTCTACTGCTTCAGCTATTTAGCTGCTAAAGGCATCCATTGAGTTATTGAATTTTATTTTCAATCATTGTACCTTTTATTTCTTGGGTATTCTTTTGGGTTCATTTTTAAATCTTCCTGTTAGCCGCATTCTGAAGACCTTGTCAAACTTGCCTTCTTTCAAAAATACCGTATTTTCCGGCATATAAGACGACCGGGCGTATAAGACGACCCCCTAATTTTACAGTTAAAACATAGGTTTAGGCCTATATTCGCTGTATAAGACTACCCCCCCCCACTTCCGAGGCTGTATACATGCCTGATAGCTCCAATATTTGAAATCTTAGCAGCTCAACCTCTCACACCAGTGTTTCAGTTCTGTTTTCTGATTCTTGCTTGTGGTCAGCTGTTCTTTTTCCTTGGCCAGTCATTTGTGGGAATTCTTTGAGGTCTAAGCTTAGTGGGCCTTCTTCTAAGATCCCTGACATTTTCTTTGCCAGGCACCATGAGACACCCTCACCTTACGTGAAACACACCCACCGTACTTGGGGCAGGCTGGGTGACATCACTGGCAAGCTTGTGGGCAGTGTTTTCTAGAACTTTTCCCTTTTCTCTCCTCTGCTCAGTGAAGAAGCACTTCCCCTGTGGCACTTGGGGACACTGGTTCCCTTCAGGCTTACACACACTTAGAAATTGAGTTCTTCCAGCTCCACGGTTGCTCCCAAAGCATCCTCTTCTCTGGTCAACAGAGACCATCTTTCCTCCTCACTCTTCCTCCCTATTCTGACTACAGACTAAAAACTTACACTCCGATTCTCCAGATGTGGCCAAAGCCTGTAGGGTAAAATTAATTTATACGCTTATCAAGACAGCCTGGCTTCCTACTTTATTACCTTTCTCTCTGACAATGCCTTAGCAGCTGGTAAACTCCCCGGTGTTGTAAGATGACTGGGAGATACATGAATATTCATAATTCTAATGCTTTCAGCAGAAAAGTGTCATGTCCCTGGGCAACAGCAAGCACTGTCGCTGTTAGGTCAGCCTGCCACTGCCTCATGGAATGCACTGGAAGGAGACATGAGCCCAAAGGGATTTTGTAGCTCATTATAGATGCCACAGTAAGTGGCAGAGCTTCAGGTGCACCCCGGTTACCTCAGCCCCCCAGTCCCTCGGGTGCTGCACAGGAGGGGCCAAGCAGAGGGCCCCGTGCAGAAGAACGTCTCAGCACAAAGATACTCAGCCTTTGACAGATGTGAAAACCTGCCCAACTTTCACCCACAGGGAGTCATTAGCTTCCTATTCCCGGTCAAGAAGGGAGATCTGTCCTCTGACCTGGAGAATAGTCTCTAGCTTCCAAAATGTCTGCATTGCAAATATAACTGACAAAACCTGCCACAGCCCGGGATCAAAAGACATAAAAATAAAACAGAATATTCTCACCACAGAGGGTAGGTAAGTCCTCATACTTGGCCAGCCATATTAATAACAACATGAAGTATCTTTTTTAAATGTAATACTGTCATGTACAAAAAATATGCAGACATACAGGTACCTCTTAAGGCAAAATAAAATAAGTAACACTCGTGTCTACCATCATCCCAGAATTCTGAAGGAACAAAAATGTTCTGACCAGAAAGAGAGTGACATCTTTGAATTCAGCAAAAGTCATTTCAATCCGTCATAAAGTTAAGAAGTTATTTAGTAAGTTCCTGCATTGTGCTAGGTTCTGGTGATAAATGCTTGGAAAAGTATTTATCAAATAAATATATAAATAAGCATTGAGGTACAACAAAAAAGAGAAACACAGTTCTTTGAAAGCACAATAAGAAATAAATGAAGCTTGCGCTAGCCTGGGAGGGTGTGAGGCTGTCTACAGAATCTGAGAGCTGGAGGCTGAGAAGCAAACAAATAGCCTCGATTCTTCGCCCACTTTTCTGGACATATGTAACTTACGGCATTTTAAAACGAGAGTTTCAAACTGGGGGTGATGACCATTCTGCTAACATAGCCTCAATTTTTAGACCTCGATATTTTGATGATTTGAACAGTGGCCCCCAACCTCTTTGGCACCAGGAAGATAATTTTTTTCCACAAACTAGGGTTGGGGCATTGAGGGGTTGGGGGGGAATGGTTTCAGGATGATTCAGACACATTACATTTATTGTGCACTTTATTTCTATTATGATTACATTGTAATATGTAATGAAATGATTATACAAGCACCGCCTCAGCTCCACCTCAGATCATCAGGCCTTAGATTCTCATAAGGAGCCACAACCTAGATCCCTCGCATGCACAGTTCACAACAGGGTTCACGCTCCTGTGAGAACCTAGTGCAGCCGCTGATCTGACAGGAGGCAGAGCTTCAGGCAGTATCGGGAGCGATGGGAGTGGCTGTAAATACAGACGAAGTTTCACTCACCCGCCGCTCACCTCCTGCCATACAGCCCGGTTCCTGACAGGCCACAGACCTACATCAGGGGGTTGGGGACCCCTGATTGAGACTACTGTCCCAGGACCCCATGGGCCTGGGCTTCTCACACGCAGGACTTTTCTGATCATCTCACACATGGAGTGAGACCGCCTTGCACTGAGTGGCACCTCCTCCTCGGACCTCCTGTTCAGACCAAGTTCAAAAACAAATGTAACATTTGATGTTCTGAACCATTCTGCAAGGCTGACTCTTACCTGATGTGTTCTAATTTAATTAATAATTTTATAATAAGGATCAGTGCATCATGTTAATTTAATAGATAAAAATAATGTACGTAGAGTTTATATTTTAAAAGCACAGTAATCATCCAACATCAAAGACAGGCCAATGACACATGGCATATAAAAGGAACAACATAAATACCACACAGTTTAGGCATGCCTTGAAAACCATTCTTGTGTGTATTCCAAAACAAATAAACATTCTTTAACAATTGTGTTTTCGTTCACTAGATATAAGGTGATGGAAGGGGAACTGATACTGAGTGATGGGCACATAATACGATGCATGAATGATGTGAGGTGGACTTGTACATCTGTAAACTGTCTAATTGTTACCAACCAATGTAACCTCATCAAATTTAACAATAAATTAAAAAAAAAAAAAAAAAAGAATATTAATACTAGCACTGTTTCTAATAGCCACAAACTGGTATTAACTCATATGTCCATAACAATGCAATGAAAAATAGAAATTGTGGAATAGTTATAAAATAAAACACTATACAGAAAGTAAAAAAAAAAACAAAAAAAAAAAAACTACTTGGCTAACTCAGGCAAGTTTAGTTGAGCCAAAAACAATGACCTCAAAGTCTTCAAAATAAGTAGTTCAAATGTAAAGATTTCTGTGCAGAGAAAAATAGTGAAAATTTTTCAGTGTATCCCAAAATAATTCATATTTACAAAGATAACTGAAAACATTCGTGCATTTTTATTTTTTTGTTTTAAACGTTTAATCATTACCTGTTGTAACCCTTATGCAGTGCACATTCCTGACAATTTGGAAATACTGATGTGGGGCATCTGTCTAGACATAGTGAGCCCAACAGAATAAGACAACCATTTGAATTGCTGCACTGGAGTGACGGCCGTGCTAAGATTTTTGCTCTTTTCCTGTAAAAATCTGGGCGCATTAAACTGTTTAGTGTCTTCCGGACCATCACCTGTCATGAGTAAGTGGAGTGGCTTGACCGATTTTATGAATGTCACCCTGCAACCACTCTGTAGGCCATCCTCTCATCTTTATTTTCCAAAGAGAAGCAAAACAAGCAGGCAGGGAAATGAATAGCTACGCAGAGGCATGGAGTATGAGTGGATGAATCCATCTCTGTCTCATAATTTAATGTCACAGTGAAAGGTCAGCCCGATGGCTGTCTCACCTTATCACATTCCAGCCAAGTCTTTTATTTATATTCACATTTTATACTTCGTGATGCACTCGAAAGGATCAGAGTGGCTTTCAAAAATACAAGTAGCACACAATACCGAGTGAATTTAAAACAGCTGAACATCTGAGACAGATAAAAACATGGTTGTGCAAGTCGGATTGAAAAAAATGTTTCCTATGAGATTTCAAAGGACAGACTTTGTATTATATACACTGAACAATATCAGCAACTCAAAATAAATGCAACTTTGACCTTCACAGAGAAGTCCTCAAACTTATCCTAGTGTAAGATGATTGACACTTCACCAAACAATTGATTAGCAGGCACTGGGGTGAGAAATCAACATGATGCAGAGACACTCAACTCCCTGAGACTCCTGACAGGTACTTAGAATATCTAGAAAAATGGGTGATTCAGCTATACTTTAGCAAATAAAGGTGTTTTCAATGTGATTTTTATAGCTGTTGAGCAACTCTCAAGTCTAGATTTTACGCCCTGGTAGGGATGTGAAATACAGCTATACATCCTTATTACGTCCACTGCCACACGCGTTAACAATCTGAGAGGACAGGTGCTCTCTTGGGAAGGTAAGAAGTTTAACAAGTGTACCCACTTCCAGAGGACCTCCGGAAATGTTTTATGTACTCTCGCACTGACGAAAGTAAGCCATCAATCATTTTAACTATGTGCAGAAGGTCGGTTTGGGGTTCTACTTTGAGAGCCCTGAAGCTCCACGTGACAAGGGAGGGGCTCACAGAACTTCTTCCCCAAGTTCTTTTCAGGAAAGTATAGGCCTAGAATCTTCATTCAAGAGTGGTCTTCTTCAGGGGAAGCCGGGATGGCTCAGTGGGTTGAGCGCTCACTTTGCAGCGCCGGGGACCAGGGATCGAATCCCGACCCTGACCTGTGCGGAACCATGTGCTGAACTGGGAGCTCCCCCAGTTCAGTTCTCTCTGTCTCTGTATCTCTCTCTCTCTCTCTCTCTCTCTCTCTCTCTCTCTGTCAAAAAACAATAAATAAATAAATAAATAAATAAAGAGTGGTCTTCTTATCTGATGGATAAGATCTTTGTTTCATGTAGATTTGACTTGATAATCTAATCCTTTGTGTTAGCTACAGTGTGTACGATGTCTTAGCAATTATGGGAATTTTTTTTAAGATTTATTTTTATTTTTATTGTTTTTATTGTGTTTGAGAGAAAGAGAGAGAGAGACAGAGACAGAGAGAAGGGGGAGGGCCCACAGCAGTCTCCATAGTTGCACATCATCAGTTTTCTACGTAGTTTCATTCCACAGGTGGGCGTGGGGTTACACAGGGCAGGAACCAGGCCAGGGTCTCACCCCAGTGAGAACCACACTGGGGACACTCCCCAGTTCAGCATGTCGGTCCACATGGGCCAGGACTGGGATTTGATCCTCATACCCGGGACTGCAAAACAAGTGCTCAACACACTGAGCCATCCTGGCTTCCCCATGTGGGAAATTTTTAAGCAAAACAGTAAACTGAAAGGTGAATAAGAACATAAATTATTATATTTAGCCAGTTGCTTAAAGATATTCAAATTTATTCATCAGTAAATTCTTACACCAAAATTCAAGTTCTCACAGAATGCTTGTGACTTAAGGACTTAAAAGAACTAATTTTATTAAACTTAAATTAACAAAATTCAATTCCTAGCTTCAAACACAGTGTCCAGCACATCAAAACTATTTAAAAAAATGAAAAAACAGAACAGACATAATAGAAACAACCAAAAATCAATTAAATGAGGAAGAATCAGAATAGTAATAATCTTAGTTTTAACAAGATTGTAGAGTGACTGGCAGGCCATAAACCAAAACACATAAATGACAGGATTTGAATTGTGTATGTTGTACTTATTTTCACCTATTGTGGTAGATTGGCAAGTGCTAGTATCATAACCAAGTGTTAATTAATAAATCATGGGAGGCCAGGATAGCTCAGCAGGTTGATCGCTTGACTTGCAATTGTGAGGTCCAGGGATCGAATCCTGGCCCCGGCCTGTGTAAAACCATATGCTGAACTGCAGCTCAGCTGGTAACCTGGTAACCGCTGAGATGGCAACAAAGATTCTCGCTTCCCATGCGGGAGGCCCCCAGTTCAGTTCCCACCCCATGGGGCCCCACACCCACCTGTGTGGAATGAAACCGTGCCACAACCAATGATGTACAACTATGGAGACTGCTCTGGGCCCTCCCCCTTCTCTCTCTCTCTCTCTCTCTCTGTCTCTTTCTCTCTCTCTCTCAAACAATAATAAATCACAATTCTCACTATGGGAGGCACTTCTTGACACAAACACTAATCCTCAAGAACAATATTTTTAAAATATAAAGTCTTCTCAAATCTATAAGCTAGAATCTCTAATAAAAAGTCCTCCTATTCATTCCATGATATGTTGGGTCTCCAAAAATCTTTAGAGGGATACAAGTTTCTTACAGGTGGAAAAATTCTGATTTTTCCACAAAGTAAAGTTTGTATCGATTGAGAGATCAAACTGAAAATAGAAGCTTATCTTTCAAACTGTCAAGATGGTATGACGCCTTTCTCCTTATTTCTGATCATTTTAGGACATGCCCCATGCCCGGGGCAACAGTGAGGATTTGGGTCCATACATGTTGAATATTGACTGGAAACTTGCGCTCCGGATAGCTGTAACCCAACCCCAGCAATCTCGGGGACCCTATCCGCATACGGTAACCATTCTTTTGTTGTGATACTCCAAGTTCTACATCAAAACTAAACTAACTTTTTTCCTCATGCCTTAAGACATTCTTCATCTTTTAAAACTATTTTCTCAAAGCTTCATTCACTGTAAGTCAGATGACAACGTAAATCTCATTCATGACTTGCTTGAGTGGAGTCTGTTCGCACGGTTCTCTTTGCACTTTCTCCCATACGCTTCCTTTGTTAGACTATGAGCTTTCTGAGTCAACACATACATCCACCCAAATAGCATAGTCCTCTTGTCTACGTACCCAAAACTAATGATGAGTTGTGCGGTCAATGAGCTCACCTCGCAAGTGACCTGGAGACCAGTCTCGTGACTTTTTCGTTCATTAAAGTTAGGTTGTGTAAGTGCTACTTCAACTCTTTTTTCAAGTGAGTGGAAGAAGTCAAGGTGTGGATAGAATTCTGCTCCGAGTTATACTCAGGCACAAAATGCAATCAGCTCTGAGCAGGAGGAGAGCGTGTGTCCTGAGGGACGCTACTCACCCCTGTTTCGTGATTGTCGGTGGTAGCAAGAGCACATTGCTGGGGAAGCCCCTACCCAGCCTCCATTCTTCCTAACAACCCAAAATGAGCCTCTCATCGACTTATACAAATGAAAGTGTTTATAGGCAAAGATGCCATTGGCTTATCCTCAATACACAACCTCATGTGACAACAGTGTTCTATCCCTGCTTAGCGTCAAGAAGCTCCTCCCCATCCCACTCAGGCCACTCCAGTCCTAGATGCGTCTGCAGATGAAGACGCTCTGAGAGTGGCCTCCAGAGCTGGTCTCTGCATCCGTGGTGGAAGCGACAGATGTGTCCAGTGCTGTGCTGTAAGCTCAGCCCTTTGCCTCTAACTTGAGAACAGTAACACCCAGTTTCCTGGCGTAGCTGTTACTTTCCTCGGACCACCTGGTGCATGGATTTTAAAATACAGAGTAGCATCTTCTCTGCCAATACCTCCAAGGTCAGAGAGCAATAAGGTGAGTTTTTCCAAAATAAAAAGCGTTGCTAATCCACTGAAATTATAATTCCACCTGTTTAAAAATTAAATTACAGGATAAATTGTCAATGAAGGACAACCCTGTATTTTAATGCCAACCTGTGGGATCCGGTCACCCTCCTGTACTTAAGATCGCTTAAGATCAAATTTACTCTGAAGTAGGGAAAGTCTTAGAAGCAATACAATCCAAACCATGGTCATCACTCCATTGCCCTGTGGGTCTTCGCAAATACAATGTTGATATTCCTTTTTGATATTTCATGTGATGGTCATTAGTTGTGAATTTTCAGAAAAAGAAAATATTTGAACAAATTGTTTGGGAATCCCTTCCCCATGGGTTTTGAAGCCCCCAGATCATCCAGTCTGCAGAATGAAGAACTTTTAGCCACAGAGAAGAGGTGGGAAAAGGCAGCAGGAACAAGGAGTAGAGCAGTGAGAATGGAGAAAAATAAAACTTTAAAGAAAGGTTTTGGAGCTGAGGAAAAAGTATGTTAACTTATAAAATTAATTTCAATCTGCTTCTCATGTAAGTAAAGCATTTTTTTAAGAAGAGACATTATTTCAGTGATATCATTTAGCTTAACCTAGTTTCCAAAATTCTATCCAAACAAAAGAAAAAACCATCATGTGTCAAGATTACATGTGGACTTAGTATACATACTTCATATATATATATATATATATATATATATATATATATATATATATATATATATATGAATGACTGTTCTTGTCACCCTGTACTTGTTTTTAACTAGTGATATTGAACATCATCCAAATAAATATATTTAATATTTAAATAATTTCCCATTTTGAGATACAGATAATATCTACATTATGATCTACCTCCCATGTACCTCATCTTGATATATATTTACATCTCAAAGGGGGAAACTGAGAAAAGAATTAAGGAATTATTACAAGTTAAAGAAACATGAAGGAGAAAGAAGATTAAAAGACCATTTACAGGTTTATTTACCAAACCAAAAGTACCTATAATACTGACAAAGGATGACTCAAATTCCAGTTGAAAGAAGCCACTTATAATAAAGAAATTATGTTTACCACCCCCGGAGAAATAAAAAACCCAGTAGTCATCCATCGATCCTTTTTTACACTTTGTGCGTGTGGTGTCTGAGAGACCTTCATCAAAATTATTATTCTGAGTTTATTATTTCACCAAGAAGGGATGCTGGGACGAGGCTTTTGTTACGAAAGAACGTGCTTACAGCACGATAACTTATGTCTAGTTCATTAGGCAGGTGTTTTGGGTAAGATAATATGGGGAAATGGCGAATAGGACTCACCATTTTCCATCAACCCCCAGGCGCCGATTCTGATGCGCCCCTCTGAAGACTAATCCATTTTGCCTAATGCCCGATGCCGAGTGTTTTCAGATCCTAGCTCTGGGGGCCAGAAAGGTTTTATGTTTGAAGTACAAGAAAAGCACGCAGCAATTTTGAGAACTTAGTCATCCCTTATGAAAGCCCGCTGATGAAAGCCAGTAGCATCAGAAGGAGAAAGACTTGATACGGTCCGTGTATGCCAAGCCGGGACGATTTATGCTCTGTCACTGGAAAGGATGCTGTCAATTCCTTGTCATCAAATTGAAGGACAGCTTTTATTTTGTTTTAATACGACTGTTCTTGTCACCCTGTACAAAGTTCCCTAACCCCTAGTTAAATTTATTTGAAAGAGTGTTATTTAAGAAAGATGAGATTAAAAAACATGAATATGATTATTCACAGTATTGAGACTAAGGGTCACAGGATCACAAACCACTTCGACTTCACGGCCGAATGTTGCTCACAAACTTGCTCTGTATCACTTTGAATTTAAGTGGATTTGCGCATCACACATAAGCTCCCGTTTGCCACAATTCTTGGCAATCCTGCTATAATGATCCCGACTCTGCTTTCCTCGTTTATTTGGTCTCTTTAATCTCCACAGACGTTTGACTCTCATCTCAACATTTATCTCCCCAACTCAGCGTCCCCTAACTTTCAATTTGGGCCTTATATTTTTTCCTAGGATTCAGCATTGCAGAATTTAGGACTGTTCACTCTAGTCTCAAATGACCTAGATTCAAATCTGAATCAACTTCTTCCTACGCGGACTAGTTCCTCGGCCTCTCAAAGCCTCCCATTCGTCATCTGTAAAATGCATTGTCTGACCACGGCCCGGCTTCCCAAGCACAGAGACCCTCACTGCCAAGGACCACACACTATGGTGTCAACTCTTAAATCTGTAAAGAGTTCTGAATGAGGAAAGAGACTAGCATTTTCATTTCATATTACAACCCGCAAATTATATCAACGTAACAAAATCCCATGGGTTGTCAGATATAATACATAAAACTACAGGAATTCAAGTAATATTATGGTGAGCCATGTAAAAGTGCAATATTGGGCTATGTTTGATGTACAAAAATTGCAATTTTTTGTGATTCATAGTAAGATAAATGCCTGTATGAAAAAGACAGTGAATGGGGAGAGGTTTAGCACTTCTTATAACCGAGCACATCCATTACGATCAGAAGTACTTTGCAGGTCTTTCCATCCCGAGAATTGAACCTGGCGCAGGCGGTAGGTACAACAGCAGCTGCCTGGAGCCCCTACAAAGACGTGGATGGCGGATCGGCCGCCTTCTCAGCCAATGGGGACAGGTGTACAGGAAGCGCGGCTACTTAGTTTCATCAGCTCAGGACACGGATGGGTCCCAGCAGCCACAGGAGGGAGGCCCAGCCATCTGTGGCCCCAGGAAGATGAATCAATCAGGTTCCGCCGCCTGCTGCCACTCTGAATACCATGAGAACGTCCCCTCATTCTCTGTAGCCTAAAACAATGACACAGAAGGTATTGTTGCCAACTGTCACATGCGCTCTACTTGGCAGGCAGTCGAGGGAAAGAAGGTGGCCTTCCCTCCCGCTCAATGTCCCCAATCATTCTGTTCGTTAAGAAAAGAACACAACATAGAATAAAATGAACAAGGAAGGGTAAGCACGTGTCAGATCTCCAAGGGCGTGCTAAAAATACTGCTAGATGAGAGTGGTAACGGGGTCCTTTTTAAATAGCACTTCCTGTTCTGCTATCGTTTCACTGTTCGTGGTTGGACGTGGGAACGTCTGTTTTGGACCCTGCCCACCGTGGGGAAGAAGCCGGCTTGCTGTGACAAGCCGAGGGCACCCCTCCCCTCACTCAGGGCTCCCCAGATTACGCATCTGCGAGGAGAACTGCCTGTGGCCGCCCCCAGCTCGTGTCTGGCCTTCTTGGAAGGGAGCTACCTTCAGGGCCCTGGCTGCTCCTCCAGCTGCTGGTTTGACGGGCGTCTCAGGGTGGCCAGAGGCAGCCTGTCTTAGTCCAGCCCGGGCAGATGATGACACCTGCTCCTTCTCGGCACAGGGCTGCCCATACACACAAGGCCTGTAGGAAAACGCAGGGGCTCCTGCAGTCTCCACATGCGCCCCTTCTCATCTCACTTCTTGATTCGTTCAAGATCTCGGCAGAGGACCCTTGAGTGCCTGAACATTTGGCACAATTGCCGTTGCTGAAAGCACACACGCATGGACCATTCAGAGCTTGGAGAGCCCTCACGTCTCGCATGTCTACATTGTTGGCATTCACGCGGTGGGTCGCTCACGGGCCGGCACCTTGCGGTACAGCCCAGGGGTCTGCGAGAAAAGAGAACTTGGGAACCGTCTTGTCGCAGCCATCTTCAACATTTCTTTCTCACCTTCCTAATGGATCAAAGGAGGACGTATCGTCTGCCATTGGAAACAAAAAGCAAAACAAACAAAAAGCCCCACAGAGCCACCCTGCCTTTGGACACCAGGTGGTGAATCCTGATGGACTGATACCAACGAAGGCCGGCGAAACCTGTCTACACTGGCGGGGACACCAGACGGCCGTGTAGACTCAGCCAACACAAGCATTCTGAGGACACAGAACTTCCCTTGCCTGCCTTTCACTGTCGGGAGGAGACAGTTATAAAGGAGTATTCTGCTCAAATTAAACAGCACTCTGTTTCCACACGAGCCAGGTAAGCATGAGATTCTAGAATGCATTTAAGGGCGAGCAGCTGGAGGACTGAGCAGACCAAGCGGGTCATATAAGCCACACTTGCTGGCCTGGGTCTTTTCAGCTGCACAGAACCCAGGATATGTGACAAGCGACCCTTCTAACTCCTCTATTCTGCCCACATCTTCGGACTGATATTTCTTACGACTCCAGCGTCTCACTATGTTTCTTATGGAGCTGCCAGGAAAAAAAAAGATCATTTCACTAACGAGGATAAAATGAACAGAACAGACTCTTTGTCACCGGTGTGAATGAGAGGAAAAGGCCATGCGATTTCAAGACCTGCGGAGGGAAGTATTTGCAAGCATTTCACCTGCGTCAGCACGCGGCCTCTGGAAGGGAGGATAAAGAACTAGCATTTCATAAGCAAGAAATGAGGAGCAGAGAGATCGCCTGACACGGTTGAAGCCACCAGGTCATGTCACAGATGCACGGTGCCTCTGTGTTCGAAGGTCCTAATGCACAAAAATCCAGCAGCCAAACCACTCCCCCATGAAGTGAACCCACCTGCAAATTAGGAAATAACCTTTCAGGGCCACACAAACACGTGGATCTTAAGTACCATCGTCCGTAAGAGAAAGCTGTGAGAATTGCTGAGATTTAAAGTTTCTCCTGACTGTAAGAGTCTCCGTGTCTGTTATCTGTTGACTGGAAGAGAAGCAGATGGAACTTGGGCACTTCCGCTGAGAGAAATGTGGAAGTCAGTGCTCATGAGAGCTCAGCATCTTATGGAAGGAAGTCTGGTTATTTTTCATCCTGTGCTATTTAAGTAATATTACCAGCTCTTGATTCCAAAAATCTTCATTTTCATTGCTCCTATGTAAATATACCAAATAAAGACGAAGCATTTTTAAGTCCTACTTATTAATTTTTCCTCATGAGAAAGCTGCTACATGTTGTTTTAAATACAAAGACTCACAAAAGGAAAATGAAAGCTATCTACAATCCTATCACGCAGCCTTAACCACAGTGAACGTGGATGTGAAATTTGAAATAAGCTCTCAGAGGCTGGCTTACCAAGGGGTCCTGAAGAGCTTTGAAAATGGGTCCCTGTGCAAACTTGTTTGACCCCATATTCTCAGCGGCCACATTGAAATTGGCACCGTGGGAATAAAGAAATCACTTCCGAACAAGTATAATCAAGGTCCAACAGCCCATGCTGGGGAAATGGTACAGTGAGCCAAGAAAATGAACTTCTGCGGGACAATTTGCTCAGCAGAATGGACTAAAAAATGGAAACCCCAAGTTAGAGATCGCGCTTCTTCATTACCTGTTGGGGGGCACAGCAGCTCCACTGGTATAATCGACCAGGCAGAGATGTGGTTCATGCATTCGAATGACTCCTAGGAGTGGCTAACTGGGGGCTCCCCTCACTGACCTGGAGCACCTGCAGTTATCGCTCAGCCTCATGCCCAGGGGCCGGCTCTGTGGTATCTGCTGACACACACAGTGTCCTCACGGCTACGCTGTGGGGATTGCCCAGGATGTTTATCAGGGTTCACTCTCCTTCACAGCACCTTTATCAAGTACTTGCACATCTGACACTGCAGATCCAGAGTGGTCGGCGGAGGTGAATGATGCACTGTGAACTGTACTAAAGAGTATATGCTGAAAGGGAGCACCGTCAGTGCATAAAGTACCTATTGTGCAGCCCTGAAATTATATGTTGGAGGCCACATTCAGCTAGCGTGGTAAACTTCTACTGATAAGAACGACAAGGAAACACAAAATGTCAACCGCAAATGAGTTTAGTTCTAATTATCCAATTAAATGTTAACTGCTAGAGAAAAAGATTCTCTATTAAACCTGCTTCTTGAGACAAATAACCATTAAGACCACAGTTCACATGGGGGTAAACAGTATGGAAGTTTCATTCAATTCAAGTATCTTACAAGCTAAAATTAAAAGAAAAATGGGTCTTAATGCCATGACCTGTAAAGTCTGTAGTATTTTTATGACAAGTACAAAATATACGAAGGCTTACTGCTACCTAATAGCCACTGAAAGACAGGCAGCACTTAACCATTTTTTTTTTTTAATATCCACAACAGGCTTTTGTGGCAAAAACTAGTGCAACTATTGGTTTTCTCTCCTAAACTCACCCCCAGCAAAGTGACAGATCAACAGGGAAACTGATGGATCTGAGAAGCTCATAGGGTAGCTTTTCAGAAATGTTCTTTATGTCCATTCGCTAGAGGCAAATGGCAGTCCAGAGTTGAGACAAAGACAGAAGGACAAGTTCCCTCCATTGTTCCGTCCTCCACACTAAGCTGCGTGTGCTCAGCGCACTGAGTCTAGGCTTCCCTCTCTGCACTACACTGAGTATGCTCCAGGTACTAACTGTGCCCCAGACACAAATGCACACAACTGGGTGATTCCAGGGCAGCTGTCACAGGCTGGGTTTTGCTGAGGCGGATGCTGAGCTACAGTCTGATATCAGTGCATTTATTAGAGACCAATGCCTAGCCCAGAAGGGAGGGTTCCGCAGGGTCAGGCAGGAAGAGGGCAAACCAGATGCAACCTGACACACGCTTGGCTTAAGTAGAGAACGGAGCAGGTCCTACCATCACAGGTGCGAGAGGCCCCTCTCTCCTCCCAGCTGGGCAGCAAGTACTTGCTTAAAGGGGTCTCGGTGGTACCCCTCGTATCTACTACAGCGGTCTGGTGGCCAGCGAGGATGAGGAGTAGACAGCAGTCCCTGCAGGTGGACCCGCCCTCTCCTTTCAACCTTACACTTTATGCTCTCAGGATTAAGTTGGCCTAGTTAAGAGAGGTCTGGGAAAAGAAGCTCTGGATCACATTTACCAACAAATATAGAAGCAACAATTATAAAATGCGGCCTAATGCATCTTTGGCCTAAGGAGAGAACTGAAGAGGAAGTGTGTGTGTGTGTGTGTGTGTGTGTGTGTGTGTGTGTGTGTGAACTCCAGTTGTTCGAATGACTCACGCACAATAACCATACGCCTTCTGCAGCATTTCCCCCATGATGAGAAACTCGCATGGCAGCCATATTTATTGTGGAAGGATTCCTCAAAGAATGAACAGCAAAGCTTAAAGAAGCAAATAAACAGAAACCCAAACGTACAAACCCAGTAGAAGTTGGCAACAGTAGAGTTTCTGTTGCTAGCGGCTTTTAATGTCAATGATATTTAGTTAGTCACAGATTTGCTGTGCCTATGAATTGGAAAAATACACACGGCAAGCAGGCAAGTGAGATAAGCAAGTTGCCAAAAAACCACTACCCAGTGAGGACGTAGTAATAGTAGAAGTATTTGGAATTGTTCCTATGAGATCAGATAGAAAAATCTTTATGAACCTCATTTGTGTATGTGGAGTGGTTTAGAAATGAAATCCAACTGTGAAAGTGGATACGGGAATAAAACATATTTGATAAGGCCCAAGACAGCAATGATCCTAAGCCGTGTGTAAGCCGTGTTGTCTTATCTTCACACTTTGGGGTTATAGATAAGCCCTCAAGATACATCCCTTTGTATCAAAATCTCTTCCAGTACTGGTCTACTTGACTAGGGTGTCAGGGGTCTTGAGGCACAGGTTTTTTGGGAATAGATTTCTTCAACCGTTCATCAGCTGTATGACCTTGTTCAAACTACTCAGCTCTTCAGTTTCAGCTTCCTGATCTATAAAATAGTTAAGTGGTATTTATTTAGAATCCTGTGATTATTAAGTGAAGTAATAATAATTTTCCACCACTTAGCTCTATCCACATTACTACCTCCTATTCCCTAATCACTTGCAAAATTTTGTTTTTTACATGAGTATATCACAGTTATAAATTTTTCCCCCTAATTAATGTCACCAAATGTGTCCAGGACTATCTAACAGCTCTTACCCCATTTAATTACCTATGTGTATTATTTCAGTATCTCCCTAGATATAAATTAGCCAGTTCTGGATTAACTTTTTCAAATTCTTAGATTATCAGCACTTAATGAAAAAAGAAGAATAGAAAGATAAGAATCTTAGGAAAAATTATTAGTATATTAGGTGAGAAAAATGTCTAAAATCTTCTCCTAAATCCAGTAGAGCTAAAATTATATTTCAAAAGTCTAAGAAATGTGGGCTTTTAATGAAATATTATAGAGAAACTTAGTATTTTTAATAACTCCATTAGATTCATGAAATGAATGATGTTTAGATCCTATTATCATTTTAGATTAGGAGAGTAGCATCAAATAATTCATCATACTCATTTCAAATTCACTTCCATTTGTAAAATAGCCCCAAGGACAGAATCCTGAATCCAGTTTACTTACCGTATAAAGGACTAAGGAAATTCATTCAGATATGTCCAAGTTTAGGTACTGAATGTAAAACTAGTGTAGCCTGTAGAAGACAAAAGCAATAAAAACTTTTTTCATTAAAGATGAGTTTGGAATGTTAATGACTAATGTTAAACATAAACAAAAACTGTCTTTGCACTTATATGTCAGCGTATTTCTTCTTTAATTCTGAATAAGCTGTAACTTGGGAGTTATTCCAACATAAATAGCAGATGAACCCCAGTACTAAAAAACGAGATAGCAATCCAACTTTCTAGGCAAGTCTATAATGCATTTTCCAATGACAGAAGAGAGCTAAACAGTAATGAAATTAGATTTTCCTAGAAATATATGTCACTCAAATCTATCATTAATTTTGCACCCTCCCCAGCACAATGGAGTGTAGTGAAGAGTAGAGCCCATTGGATAATTGAAAACTCATGCAGTGTCTTGAGCTTCTCAAAGTGAGAGGCCATATAAATATTAAATAGCAATAATCATGATAACGATGAAATTATGATCCCACTCTTCATCGTGCACATGCTGTAAGTAACACTCAGCCACTTTATCACTCGGCCGTGTGCACATACACACAGCCAGGAGGGTATTTCCTTTAAATCAATGGGAGCTTTGCAATCAGTTCCACTCAGCAAAGGACCGGCAGATGAGCAGTCGAAAGAAAAATTACACTGGAAAGCATCAAACAAGGAGAAATTAAAAAACAAAGTTCAATGGTTTGAAAATTATTTTTAAAATGAGGCAAGGTTACTATTTTTAATTTCTTTTAATTCTAAATATTATCTATATAAAAGTATAAAAGGAATAAATTAAAAACTTGGAAAAAACAGCCATATACTTCCTTGTATAAGAAACGAACACATTCCATTCTCTTAAATAAGAACCCAATGTGTTCCTTTATGCTTCTTGCAAGTTCCTAAGCCTTATTTTGGATTTGGAAATCTCTCTTCTGTATCATATTTTAAAATCCTCTCTCTGTCTGCTGAAATTGGCTGCTGTATTGGTCCTGAAAAGAAGGTGATCACTTATATGAAAAAGACAGCCTTCTGCAGTGCTGAGAACGACTTCAGAACCCGTGGCTGAGAGAATCAGGAAAATGGGTGACTTCAGAAGGATGGGAGAACGTATCTTTCCTTAGAATTAGACCAGCGGAAACTACGAACGTGGTCATGTTTAATATTGAAAACGTGGTGCAAGATGTAGGAAAGGGATCTTCATGAACTGTTCTTTATACAGCTTAAAAGCTCTCTCGTCCCTCATTTTATCCTCAAACCCATACTTACCTCAGAGATGGAAACCCTATTTATAGAAACAATTTCCTTCAGATTCTTATAGATAAGAGAGTACGAACCAACACCTACAAATTTATTGTTTACTCAGCGCGCCTGTAACCATGGAAACAGATTGACCACTACAGGAAGCTCACCCTTCCTCCCTCCTGAAAACTGCTCACAATGTAATCTGATTACTTTGTCTAAGAATGTATTATCATTCAAACAACCACCCGGCCAATCAGGACTGTATATTGAAAAGTATTTGCTACATAAAAAGGCTTAAAACACGTCTAATGCAAAAGTTTAACAAAATCCTGTTCACAGAATCTTCTTTTGTTGGAGAAAGACAGAAACGAGGCATCAGGAAGGCTCTTGAGCTGCCTGCCCATTCTGTCCCTTTATTTAATCCCACACTTTATTGTCCTCCGTGCCCTCAAGCCTGCAGCCTCTACCCTGAGTGTGTCCTTCATAATATTGACTTCACAGCATCCTCAGAAATGTGTAAAGAACAATGACTGCTGACAAGTCTTTGAGAGATGAGATGCACCGTGAGTCTTCAGTCTTCGAAGTGACAACCACTTATGCTTACTTCATATTCTTATTCCAAATAACCATAAACACTACATTTCCTACTCTGGCATATCTCACAGCTTACAATAAAAATCTCAACTACACTATTAACGTGGAATCTCCTAACAGCCCTGCCAGAAAGACATCATCATGGTCACTGGAACTGAGAGTTCAAGAGCGTTCCAAAGAAGTTCAAATACAAGAGGTGATCAAGAAATTTGGGGAATGAAGGGAAAGGGGGTAAGAAAAAAATTATTTATTATTTTTTCTTTTCCATATATTCACCTTGAACACTAATACACTTTTCAGATCTTTCAATAAGTGTATTTATACCCTCAAAAAAAAAAAGTTTTGTTTTTGCTCTCAAAATTGCATCTTTAAACTCTTGTCTGTAAATTTCTTCCCTCAAAGTTTTTTTTTTTTTGTAGTTGGGAGCAGATAATAGTCACACAGAGTCAGGTCTGGACTGTAGGGAGGGTGGTTTAATGTTTGGAAGCCACAGTCGTGAAGAGTGGGCATCGTTAACATTGCTCTCGTGCACGGGCGCGTTGTTGTGCAAAGCAGCAGCCCTTTGGTCCATTTTCCTCTGCTTTTCTCCATAACAGATTCTTTTAACTGTTCCAGCAGGCTGGATTAGTACTTCCCAGTTATTCTGACACCCTCATCCTTGTCATCAATCGGCAGGACACCCTCCATAGCCAAACAAACAGCAGCCATGATTTTTCCAGCCTATTGCGACCCCTGGAACTTTTTAGGGGGTGGTATGTCCTTTTCGTGCTACTGCATGAACCCCTGCTTTGACTCAGATCATAATAACAAACCCAAGTTTTATCTCCAGTGACAGTCCAGTTTAAAACTTTGTCTCTGTGGTCTTTAGAGAGGTCCAAAATTTGTTGTGAACGCTTGACATGCTGTGGTTTGTGAAGCGGCGTGAGCATTCTCAGTACCCATCTTGCACTGACTGGTGACATCTTAGATGCTGGTGGAGAACATTCAGAATGGTTGTAGGTGATGCTCCAACTATTTCTGCAGCTGCTTTGTATTCAGTCTGGCATCTTCCACTACAAGCTTTCAACTTTTTTGCCAATGTCCAAGGAAGTGGCCTCAACAGGGCATCTCAGACAGAGGTCACCTTCAATTGACTCTCTGCCTGGCTTGACAAGGCTGTGCCACTTGTAAACCATGGATTTCCCAGGACAACAGTCCCCGTAAACCACTAACGTCTCTTCCCAAATGGTTTGAGGTGTTTTTCCTTGTTTGGTGAGGAACTTAATGACAGCGTAAAATTCAGTTTGATCCATACTTGGGGTTTCCTTCATGTTTGAAGTGCTTCAGTGATATCTGAAAGAACAGATGCAAGTAGGCCAAAACTTGTCACGTACACTAATAATAAGTCACACAATCAAACTGGGTACATCAGTACACGCACCTCTCCAATAACCTTCCATTCCACGAGTGTATTGACCACCCCTCATGTCTTATCCAAGTTAAAAGCAAATGAATAAACAAAATACACATAAATAAAGAATTTTATAGGAGTCAGGATTCCAATTTTGATCTTTAGACCCTAAGCCTTTCCTTCACTCTATACCCAGTTTTTCAATTCACAGGTATCCTAAGGCAAACTAAACCTTTCTAATTAACCATACTTAATCAAAACATCAGTTTCTCTGTACATCTGACTGTCATCATACATCATTTGTTCCCCTTGTGTGGCCAATAGTGGTTATGAATTGTATTATTATGGCATAGGTATGTAATCAAATATCAAAGATTCAAAGATTACACTAACAAATATCATCAAACTGACAACTCTCCTTTTGTTGTTGCAAATCTCCTATTGACATAAAATACATATTTTAAAATCCTTGGCACCTTCTGTCCATGATACTGAAGGTATAGTTACCATGTTAGAAAAATTAATCCCTTAAGATTTCAACAATACGTACTATAAATTCAGTGCTTGTACTTTCACTATTTAAAAAGTTACAAAACATGGAAAAATAAGTGAAGAGTAATATACTTGTGTTAGTCTTTTTTATTAAATTTATTGGCGTGACATTGTTTAGTAAAATCACATAGGTTTCAGGTGTCCAATTCCACATGGTACCTCATCTGTGTTGCGTTGTGTGCTCACCACCCGGAGTCAGTTCTTCCATCACCTTACTGGAGGTATTGTTTGTGAATCTTTGTTTCAGTTTTTACTGAAGAAGATTAAAAATTAAATTATATCCTATTCATATTTTGTTATTTATGATAAAGTCGGAATTCAGAAAAGTATTGCCTGAGGCATCTAAACAAAAACAGCAAAAGTAAAATTCCTTTAGAACCTCCTCTACTACTATAAAATTCCTATATGCAGTTAATCAAAATTTTTCATTACCTTGGCATATTTCTTATAAAAATCTATCACATTTTGTATCTCATCTGTTTCTATGTATCTCCTGAAAGGTAGAGGCCACAAGTTATTCAACATGTACATACAATGTCAGCACAGGGCGTGACACGTCATTCCATTTTTAAGAGTTTATGAACAATATAACTTAGCGATATATTATAGGTGTTAGGCAAGGCCAAAGATGCCCCTGAGGTTGGGATTGGTTTGAAGTCTGTAATAGGTTATATATATAGTGTGTGTACATTATATATAAATCTATAGGCACATAAATGTTTAACATGAGCAAAGACATTTTCCTTGATGTTATTTAAATATTTTTTTATTGAAAAAGAATTTTTCAGACTTTGCTTTAACAGATTAAAGTGGAGAAATATGAACAATTCAGAAATCTTAAGGCGCAGCCCTGCAAGTTACTTACAACCCTGATTTCTACCAGGCCAGTGGTAAATGGATCCCACATGTGAAGTGAGTCAAACTTTCAATACATTATAAGAGTATTAAAGGAAAGGGGAACTGTACTAGAGTTCACGCTGCTCCACAAGACTTAATTTTTCACTGTGGGAAATATTTATTTTCTCCGCAAGAGTGACTTACTTAACCTAGCTCACTATTTTGTCAGACATGTTTGAACTGGAGCGACACCAAGGTGCGTGGTGTAAGGACTGAGTTACAGGAAGTGCGCCAGACACCACCTGGTCCGTTCAGGCCATTGACAGAGCGAGCATGTCCTCACTGGCTGCAATCTGCCTTCAGACAGTTCTATAGGAGGGACCCAAGGAGGACTCTAACCTTGGGACAAACTTGTATTTCTTTTATCATGGAAGTTCCTTAAAATGTTAAGCATTAGGTGCTGAGCAAAATGTTACCATATGACCCAGCAATCCCAGTCTTCGATATAGCGCTAAAACACATAAAAACACATATCTGCCCAGAAACTTGCACATGAATGGTCCCAGCAGCCTTCAAAGTAGCAATAAAGAGTAGCAACATCCCTAATATCTATCAATTTATAAATGGGCAAATAAATGTGGTAAGTTCATTTGATAGAATATTCTCTGGTAATGAAAAAGAATGAAGATACACTACAATGTGGATAAACCTTAACATTTTTCTGAGTGAAAGAAGGCAGACAAAGAAAGACCAGATTATACTGATTCCATGGCTGTGAAATGTCCGCAATAGGTGACCCCAGAGAGACGGAAATTAGAGTCCTATTTGCCTAACAATAAGGGTAGTGGTAAAAAAATGAAATGAAAAGGAAAGGAACTGTAAGGGGCATAGAGTTTCTTTTTGGAGGGCAAAAAGGTCCTAAAGTTAAAGAGTGATTGTTTTCTGATGGCTGCATAACTCTGTGACTGAACATACTGAAAAACACTGAATTGTATATTGTAAATGGGTGAATTTAAATGGGACCATTGTCTGATATATGAATTGTATCCCAATAAAGCTGCTGGAAAATATCAGTAGAATAAGCCTATCTTTTTATTGTAAGAAAAAAGGAATATCAGACTAAATCAAGAAACAATATCCACGTTTTATGCCGTATTTAAAAACTGCATCTAAAAGAAAATGGCTCAAAAATGTCCCAAGTAACAGATGATGCAAATAAACATCAGAAAGAAACAAAAGAAAGAGTTCATAATATAATACTATCCAAGGTTGGACTCAAGGCAGAAAGGATTAACAAGAAACTTTTCCTTGTTAATAAAATGCTTCAAATACTTAAGTATGTAGTATATATTACCTGTATATTATATGGATGTAGTATTATATGAAGAATACCTAAGTACCTTCAGCCCAACTTTTGCAAATAGTTGCTTCAGCTTTTATCTTGCTTTCGATTGTTCTGTACGAAACTCAGTGTGTCATATTCCCTCCCCTGTTTCTCTACTCCCCACCCTTACCGTTCCAGGTCCCATCTCTCTAGAGAAACCTCAGGCAAGGTGCTGCTACAGCCATGTCATTCAGGAAAGAACATGGATGCAAACAATACAAATTTCTCTCAGGGTGTATGTTGGGGGAGATTCTTGCAGCTGAATGTGTTACAGAAATTAAAAATGAATGAACTAAGGCTACATCTATCACATTCAAAATATAAACACATTAGTAAATGAAAAAGAAAATTAACTTGTTTATGAAATGTCCAGAAGTCCACCAAGTAAAATAATACGTAACGTTTGAAAGTCCATAACAATATGAAGCGTTGCAAACCAGTGAAGTAACGATACAGCGTGATGCCGACACAGAAGACATTTTCGTGAAGTCAGAGCGCCCGTTGCCTCCTTAATGGATTGTGCTTTCTTCCTCTTCTGGAAATTTCTCTTGCCAACCACTAGATCATAAATACAATGCCAATATTTTCTCCTAAAGGTTGTCAAAGGTTTGCTTTTCTGCATGAAATTTTCTTTTTATTCTAGCTGGAATTAATCTCTGTGCATGGTGCAATTGGAATCAAAATGTATTTTTCTGGGTAAGATCAGTTCATTTTCCCAGAACCGCTTACTATCTTGCTTCTCTACTGAGGTGTCATGGCCCATCTGTCATGAGTCAGGGCTCCGTATATCCGCAGCCTGATTTGGAGCTATTTTGTTACACTGATCTATTTTTATTTATCTCCACCCCTATACTACTCTGTCTTTATCGTCTTAGGTTCGTAGGAAGCTTATATTTGATAAGAAAACTTCCTCCAGCTTTAAAAACGTCTTAGCTCTGCTTGAGCCTTAGATCATACATATAAATTAATATTAGCTTGTTGACATTTTGTGAATCTTGAAGTTTCGTGATTCCTGAAGTGGCGTGTCCCGCATTTATTCTGATTTTCTTTTCTATCTTTAAATACTGTTCTATAATTTTTTCCATGCACATACTGTTACCATTTATTAAGTTTATTCCTAGATACTTATTTATACCTTCCTTGGGGATATATAAAATCTTTATCAAAGTATCAGGCAAACAGTAAATACTCAGAAACTGTTAAATGCCGTTATTAATGTGCTATACTCCATTAGTTTCCAGTGTTGTGTAGGGATGCTTTTGAGCCTCTGCATGTTGAGTTTGTATGTAGGAAAACTTGCTTCACTATCTCAACAGTTCCGGTGTTCTTTCTGTGAATTCTCCTGTTTCTGGCTTTAATATATTTTATTACTTTTTGAATGTACTCTTCAATCTCTAGTTTCCTAAGAGATAAAATTTGAGCAAATGTTAAATTATTCAACCACTTTCCCTTTATCTTTCTTTAATATATTAATACTATTCCGCCACTAGTTGGATTTTCCAAGACGAGAATTCTGTGATGGAAGCTCACATGTAGGAAGCTGATCAGGACTGAAGTCTTGGCATCGTCTACGGAAGGGAGAAAGCAGGACTGGGCGGAGGGAGGTGTTAGGCGGTAACAAATCTCAAGCCCACACCACAGGAAGCTCCAAAGCCGAGATGCGATGGGTATCAGCCTTTTCCTAAGTGGGTGGGAGGAGGCCACGTCCTCACACTCCCTCGTGGACCGATCACTGGATGCACGTTCTAGGAAGAGGGGGTTGAACTTGGACGTGGGAACTCTACATCCAGGCTCTTCTTGACCGTGGCCACCTGCTGACGGCATTCCTGGGCATCCGGA
The DNA here is from genome assembly GCA_004027555.1 of Craseonycteris thonglongyai. Lineage (NCBI taxonomy): Eukaryota > Metazoa > Chordata > Mammalia > Chiroptera > Craseonycteridae > Craseonycteris > Craseonycteris thonglongyai. The sequence continues at coordinate 145,158 of PVKE010000026.1, read as the reverse complement.
AAGCAAGGCTTAAGTCCAGCAGAAGCACCTAGTGGGACGGCACAGCACCCACTGAGTCGACACCACCATCATCAATCTCGTGGGGCTGAACTTCCTCGCATCCCTGGGCTCGACCACGTTTGCTCATAACGTGATTTCTTATGTATACACTGAGAAATTCGGTTTGCTAATCCTTTTATGCTATGTTCTCTCCTATCTTTCAGCTTACATTCATAAGGGATATTGTGCTACACTTTTTCTTCAGTCACTCATGAAATATTGATTGAGCGCTTCCTGTGTGGCATCCACTGTTGGGGTGTTCAGGATATACTTTTTGAGAATATAATCCGTTTTGTTCTGTTTTCACAGACGCTAGGCATTAATTTGACTTGCTGAACATCCACAACATACTTACTTTAAAGTCTTTATCAAAATATTGTAGAAAACTGTTTTCATCCAGGAGAGATGGTTTTGTCTTCTTCAGCCCGGTATGCAATGCACTTTGAAGCTGCATTCTGAGGCTCACATTCGGGGGAAGCATTCTGCTGTTAACAGCACTGCGGGTGCTCTCTCCCCACCCCCACCCTGTGCTTTGTCTGATGCGTGTCCCTGGTGCTGTCGTGGAGACCACGGCTCATGCTCCGTATGCCGAGGGGGACAGCAGAACCAGCCACAATGCTCTGGCCCGGCTCTTGGAGGTCAGCACTGCTCCGATGAACTTGGAGGCAGGCCTCTCCAGCCATCTCTTGGGACCGGGGTACCACATCTTCCTCTCTGCTTCCAACCAATTGTGTGTTATTTGAAAGCCCAGTATTGACTATATTCTCTATGCTGGGTAGTCCCATGTGGGCACTAGACTACCTGGGGGGTTGCTGCATAAATTATATGAATGTCTAACCACTGTGCTGTACACCGGAAACTAATATAAAATGATACTTCATGTCAGCAGTAACTCAAGCGAAGCTAGGGAGGGCGGCAGGGATCCAGCAGCGGAAACCACTTCGGATGGTCTATACGGCCAGGAGCTAACCTCGTGGCTTCCACAGCCCACTCATGAACCCAGAGCCAGTGGTCCCACAGTGGGCTGGGCTCAGCGCTGCCTCATGTGTGAGCCTAGCTATCTCCCTGCACGTGTTTCTACCATGTTATGTGTCATGATCGTTTAGATGGACATTCTTTTTTTTAAGGTCTTTTAATTTTTTTTTTTAAGTTTATTTATTTTATTAATTTTTGACAGAGAGACAGAGAGACAGAGAGACAGACAGACAGAACTGAACTGGGGGAGCTCCCAGTTCAGCACGTGGTTCCGCACGGGCCGGGGCCGGGATTTGATCCTCGGTCCCCTGCGCTGCAAAGTGAGCGCTTAACCCACTGAGCCATCCCGGCTTCCCCTAGATTTACATTTAAGCTGTAACTCACTTGACCATCTTGTTCTAAAACATCTGAGCAGTGCATTAGTGATAAGTCATGTAGGACTGCCTTGACCCTCAGTGCAACAAATAATAGTATCTATCACCAGACGTAAAAGTATGCAGAGAGAAACAGGAAGAATACATTGGAATCGAATAAATCAAATCATTGGGTGGAGCTAACAGTGACTTGTCCATATCTCAGTTGGAAATGCAACTCCTTTTCCTAAACATGTAGAACTTTTACATTACTGTATCCGGTACTTTTACATAGTACCTTATTCAAGCCTCAGAACAACTCTGATGTCTACACCATCATTCTGTCATTTTAGAGATCAGGAAATCAACACACACACAAGTAGTGGCTTTAAAAGACACAGCAAGCTGGTAAGCTGAGAAGCGAGGATTCACACCTACGCATCCGACTTCAGAACCTAACTCTTCATCCTGAGATGGCCGGGGACCTTCCGCCAGCGATGCCCAGTCCCCACGTTCTGGAAATGAGGATACAAGAGTCACGTGTATTACTGATGAGGATGCCGCTGTAGGGGTGACAGGCTACGTGGGCAGGCTGACAGCATAGAGGGAACCAAAGGCAGGACCGCGAGCACACCAGGGAAGGTGGAGGTCAGGCCGAGAACAGCCAACTGAGCAGTGACCACCCGGAGGGACGTCTAAACGGGGGACAGACGTGTCTTCCAAGAACCCAAAGCGTCCTGCCCGGAGCGCACTGTTTGGTTTGGAGACTGTGGAGATTGTGTGTTGTCTTTTATACTCCCTGTTAGATGACACAGAGTTAATTTTCGTGATAATAAAATTCTGAAAAATAAAGTAACAATTAAATAGATCAGATGATTCTAGTAAAGTTCAGAAAGTAGAATTTTTCAAGGATCACTCAGAATTAATTAAATTGGCTAAGATTTTCATTTCACCTACGAATTCAAATGAATTAAATACCTTGAGATTTAAAGTACAGTCATATAAGAAATATGTTAATTTTCCTGGCATGCCATGACCTATAAGATTCAACTTTAATAAATGATAATGTATTAGAACAAGATTTAATCAGAAACTTCACTGATCTGGATCGGCAGTTAAGTTTAAATTCCTAGTGTGAGACGGTTCATATTACTTCAGAAAACATTTAAATTGAGATTTTCAAACAGTGTTCATGCTAATTATTTGCTACAGCCTGGTCGTAGGTGCAGATGCATGCCATTCTCCGGTTGGTACTCACAAGTACAGTGAGAGGCGCCTTCGCTCCACTGACCAGCACATACGACTACTATTAAATCAGCACGTTGTGTGAACCGAGTGATGCCCACTTCCTCCAGGAGAGCAAGGCCTGCATCTCTGTCCCTCATCTGCGTGTCCTTGGGCCCCGCACTGCGTCCATGTCACAAGAAGCGCTGACTCGCTGGTTTTGAATAAATGAACTGCGATCTACAGAGACTATTTGCCGGCGTATTTCAGAGCTACTCTGGGGGAAATGCTGCTACACAACGCCCCTTCTCCCTCATGCCGCAGTGCACTTAGATGGAGCCCAAGGCCCAGTTCAAAGAAGCCCAGCAGATGTGCTCTTAGGAGGGGAACTCCTGCTACGTCTACACAATGGTAGAACCACTAAGTACAAATGAAAGCATCGCCTTCTCTGGTGACCCATCTATCCAGTTCTCAGCGACTGAGTAAGTAATTGTTCCAGCGGCGGAACCGGTCGCTCATTTGGTCAGGAAGGCACCTGGGCCAGGAGAACTGCCCTGAACAGAACTTGTGAACTTACTGCCGACGTCCATGATCCGGGCCCGGAAATAAACTCAGCATCTTTACTGTCTCCTTCCCAAACCTGCTGATTCTCCCCTTCTGCAGCTGGGTTAAAAACTTCCTCTTTCTCCAGTCATTCCAGCTGGGATCCAGAAATACCCTCCTTCATGCCCCCATTGAATTAGCTACAAATTCTGCTGGTCACACCATTTCAAAGTCCCTCTCCTGTGTCCATTTATTCTTATTCCCACTGCCTCAGTCTTCTCGCCTAGACTATCTGCTAGTTCACTACTTGCTCTTAATTCTAGTTTTAGGGGAAAAGATTCCTTGGGTTAAAAATTCAGAAACCTGGGTTCTGTAATTTCTTGTACTATCAACTTTTGAGCCTCTTGTACCGTGTTAAATTACGGGACTTGGGGACTCTCAAAATTCCCCTAGGAAGTCATATTTTCCCCCAGTTAAATCTTCTCCCATTTAGATCCTCCCTTCGCTTTCCCTGCAATTACATTCCCAAAACTAAGATGAAATGTCAGCTTCCCACTCACGTCCTCCCACGGGGACTCAGGGCTGATGGAGAAGCAGCGTGTCACTGCGGATGGCACTCAGCCCTGCCTGACATTGGAACCAGCTGCCCTTTCCAGTGTTTTCTGGCACTTTCTCCTCGTAAGCACATGCACTCCAGACATCGCTGATGTGTTCGGTCTCTTTGCCCTACATTGTCCCGCTCCCTCTGTGAACCACTCTGAAGGGACCCCGCCCCATACAATCCCACCCATGGCCAGCATGCCCACTGCCCTCCCCACTGGGCCAAATGCCACCTCCCAAGATTCCTGAGTCCTGCCTGCACTTAGCCGCTCCCTCCTCTTTATATCCCTCATGATTTGTTCAAATGTTCCTTTACTTTTCTTTGTTTAATCAACTCTTTATCTTAGTAGATCCAAGACCCAATTTATTTTTATTTCTCACACTTACTGCTTCATCATGAACATAGTAACCAATTGAAATCCATGGATAAAAATAAGTGTTACAACTCCTCATTTATTTCTCCCCTTTTTACCTTTTTCATTTCCTATGACCTCTAACTTTAATAATTATTTTTCTTTTTGGGAGTGCTTACACTTTATATCATTTTCTCAGCACATTATGTATGCAAAAAAGTGCTAAAATCACATATGCAAAGGTCATTCTTTGATTAATTTTCAATGAGTTGGTGAGATTCTTTTATGTTATTGTGAGGAACAGTAGATAGTTCAGTAATTTTCATAGTTATAGTCATATACCCCCCCAAAAAAACCTGCTCTACGTGCAGACTTGGACAGTTTCTAGCTGGAACACATTACAATCACCTGCTATGAGCATTCTTGCGTGTACATGGTGGTGCATTCATTCCTCTTTGCAAAATACCTGGTAGTAGAATTGGATAAGTAGACTGGATGATAAGGCAGCTGATGTTTGACTTCAGTAAGTGCTGTCAGATACTCATAGTTTTCCAAAGTGGTTACACCGGTTTACAGTCCTGCTGGTAGTAAATGAGACTCCTACTTGCTTGACATTCTTGCCAAAGCTTCGTAGGGTCGGTCTTTCAGACTTTAGCCATTCACATGCCAGCCTGTGACATGCCAGTCAGGGACAGCCTAGATCTCCTGGCTCTGATAGCCAATGGCTTGCAAGCTTGAGTCACAAGAGACTATGGCAAACAAAGAAGCCATTCTAGTGAGCACTCCTGTGAACACTCGCCTAGACCCTCACCCAGCTCAGCACACAGGGTGCAGGCAAAAATCCTCCTCCAGTCTTTCCCTGGAAGGGTTGACCGTATGCTTTGCAAACTGCTGCCTGAGGGTCCCACTTCTAATTCGCCAGTGGGCTCTTCCACGGCCTTCTTTCCCAACCAAGAAAACCATGTCACCCACATCTCCAGAAGGAACTTGTCCACATGCCTGGAGCCCTCACATCTTATGGTTCCCATCCATAAATGAACAAATAAATGAATGAATAATAAATATGTCCACTGATGATCTGTTGTATTACTTTTGTCTATTTCTGGATTCTCTACTATGTTCCAATTAGACCCATCCCGTACTGTCTTCATTAGCATGCCTTAACTAAATGTTGTTTTTCAGGATTTTCTTGGTTGTACCTCGTCAAAGAATTCTTAGTCTATATGAAATAAAAGATTAGCTTGCAGTTTTCACACACAAAAGGCATAGTACAATACTCATTGAGAATCAAGGGAATAAAGGATGTCTTTACAATATTGAGTCTCTATAAAACTAACTACAATTTTTAAATCTCTGGTTCAAAAGAAATGAAATAAATTAGCAGAGCAGAAAGAAACAAGAAAGGATGCATTTGAGATAAGAAAAAAGAAACAGACAGTGTTGATCGTATCAAGATGAAGAAGTTATTATCAAAAGTAGAAGTTGCATCTTTTATATCTCCTGTATCATCTGATATAATCTCTGATTAGATAATTTAGCTAATTCAGCAATCTGTTGGTCCTTCATTATCAGAAATTAGAAGAAAGCTGAGATGAAAAGTTAATAGAAGGCAACAGAACAACTCATAAAAATAAAGGAATACCACTAAATGTATACCAATTAATTTAAATGATATCAACTGAAGGACAAAGCACCTAAAATGCTTACATTTACAGATTAAGAGAAAGAGGATTTGTTTCAAGATAGTTGACAGATTGCCTAAGAAGATCACTTGAAATTGAATAAATATGTGGTCAATACTTTTTGTTTGTTTTTTTAAAGTATAGTTGACATATATTAGTTTCAGGTGTTCAATGTAGTAATTGGACGTTTGTATATCTTATAATGTGATTACTACACTAAGTCTAGTAACCATCTGTCACCATACAAAGTTATAATAATATTATTGATTATATTCCTTGTACTGTTCATTACATCCCCATGGTTTATTTATTTATAACTGTAAGTTTTTATTTGCTGACAACATAAAGGGCCATTTTTATCTAAGTGATCTTCCAAGAAAAATGGCAGAAGTCCAATACTTAAATAAGTTAAAACTAAAGATTTAATGCAACAAGGATTTTATGGGTATAATCTTATTCTCAGTATCTTTATTTTTTCTGCATCCTTTTCTCGTGTAAAGCTTTCCAAATGGAACAATTGTGAGAAAGGTTTGAATGTAATATCTATAATAGCTCTATTCATAGTGAAGCATATGACATAATTAAATACCTCTAAATCCAGAAGTAAATTGTCTCATTAACAAAATGCCTAAGTAGTCCAAGATGAGAAGAAAACCTTCCATCAGAGCATGAGTGGGTTTAAAATAAATATTACTGAGGCTACACTTCCTCCTAATGAAGTAGTTGTTCAGTATCCTCAATGTGTCAACTAAAGGTGACTTTCTGGTTTCAATAAAAAATCAGTTATTATATTTTCAGATATTCCTTATGTTAGAGATAATGTGTATGAAAATTATAAAGCTAAAAATGTTCCAAAACTGAGAAGTTACATTTTTTACTTATACAAATATGTTAAGAATATATATATAACAAGAACAAATAGCAATAAAAATAGTAATAGAACCCAATGATTTTCATTAATATTTCCAGAAGAGTGCTTTGTAAAAATCTATGGAATTTATGAAAATTATGATAAAAAATTTACATGTGGAAACCTGAGGAAAGAATAAAAAGTCTCCCTCAATTTGAGTGTTCTGCAATATAAAATATCAAATAGTTTTCATGCAAATGACTTCCAAAGGCTCAGAAGACCAACATCTTTGTTACAGCCTCTAACAACTACTGTTCCAATATCATCTCCCATTCCCCTCACGCTTGTCTCTCTACATTCTAAAAACACTGTTGCCTTTTCAATGTCTTAACTTACAAAGCACATCCTAGCCTCAGGGTTTTTGCACATGTGTGTCCCTTCCCTAGAGGGTAATTCCTCTATATTCCCAATCCAGCTAAATCCTACCTGTTTCCATCGTCTCAGAAAAATCATATAAATATCACTGGTTCAATGTCATCTCCAAATTTACATTAGGTCCCCCAAATGGTCTCTTCTAAAATTTCCTTATTTTTTATCTTAACAAATGTTATCATATACAATGATGTATTTGTTTATTATTTCTTTTTGTAGTCAAGTGAACAAATATTCAAAAAAGGGTAACTAGAATTACCAAGAAATAGAGAAAATAGAATAACAAGATTAAGACTTTCACTTGGAGTGCTTACCATTGAGAGGAAACACGAGGCTATAAAACTGAGACTGGCAGAAGATAAACAGAGTTTTCCTTGCAAAATTCTATAAATTGAGAAAACAAGTTTTTTTGTTCCTATGCCACCATAAGCCCACACAATTCATTGGAAGAATCAAAACTACTCCAAGATATGGATAACTGGAGAATACTTAAATGTTTAAAAAGTGACTTCATAGACAATTTCACATATATTCTAACTTCAACATTGTGTCAAAATATTCTGTTCTTTTCACAAGATTCCAAATACCTCCTGTAGAGACAAGATAGGAGATTGAATCAAACATTAATCCCACCCAATGTAGAAATATTAATGGTTTTGATTCCTTTTTTAGAATTATGAAATTCTAGCAAGATTTCCTTCTCTTTGATTTCATATATTTACTATATATTCTAATTACCAGAAACCTACAGCATATATAGTGACACAGAACAAAATGCTCATGATTTGCAAAATACAAAAGAGCACACCAAAACTTAGAAAAAGAATAAAATCTAAAAAAGTCTACTTGTATGTTATGATTGTTTTCTCAAAGTACAGAGAAATAAAAGATGACAAATATCCCACTGAAACAGAAATAACTCCAAGCACTTTAAACGTGAAAGACATGACTTGGAATAACCATAAAACATTCAAAACATGGATCAAGATGTTTTCATATGCATGAATGTTAGGATAAAATCTCTGGTGTCTTCAAAATTATTGAAGCTAAATGATTATATTATCTTTTAAATAACTAAGAAATTGTGATAAGAGAGACTATGCTTTGTAAAAATCTCCTCTATTTTCTTAAAATGTACATGTGTCTTTCCTATACATCTAAACTTTCACAAACCAGTTTTAATAGTTTTAGTGGATTTAGCATCGTGTTTTTCAGAAACGCAAAGTCATGATTAGAATAAGAGGCAGGAATGTGAAGTAGGAACATTCAAGTATGAAAAGAGTGCCCATCTTACAGTCTAAGCAAACGATTCTTAAAATATGTTTAAGAATAACTTCTGGGATCTGAAAAACATGAAATATTGCCGTTCCATGCAGGCATTTCGTGAGAATTACTGTATCGGTAAGGATGAGTAGAGAAGACAGAAATATCATAGTGACACACAATGCTTCGGTACCTATCAGGGACTTTCGTGGGGTCAGATGGCAGTTACTCACGGTACAAATGATTTAATGTTTTGCCTAAAGAGAATTTTAGAGGTTTCCATCCATTGTAAAAACTACCAAATTAGTGAAACAGGCAACACAACAGACTCAGAGGTGGATCTAAATTCCTAAACATTTTTTGGTTTTTCTTGTGTTTCCTATGATTACCTATAATTGCAATTCTATTGTACATGGAGAACTCCACATTTCCTTGTCTCCCATTAATATTAATAAAAATGGCCTCCACCCTCTGGTTATTAGTCGGAGGCTAAGTTATCAACGACTAAGTCATATCGTCCATGAATCCTTTCAGGCCACTGCCTTGGCTGATAACTTTATAGGGACCTATTTGAATAGAAAGGGGCATGACGTAATAACTATAGAGAAGAACCTGAATATCCCAAGGTCTTTAGCACTGCTGGGTTTTGTCTGAAATTTAGCAGTTAAAACTTAAGTCTATATGAACTACATTGTAAATTCTTCAAGGGAGAAGTAATATTTCAACTGTTAATCATGTGTACGTTCCTGTAAATAGAAAGTCAAATGACTGGCTTGTTAACAAGTAGAGAAAATATATATATATACAGATTATGGGCTCCTAAGAGAAAGAAGGGGTGTTTGGAGGCTATAGTTAATTACTAGCTATATCTCAAATTTTTCTGTGAACCCACTACCAAACGTTCAGCAAACAAAACCACAAGGGAAAAACTGACTCTGCAATTTGAGGTTTATATTTTGTTCCGATTTGCAGTGGCAGGGGTTGGAGGATAGTTTCCCGATAAACTAGAAAGTTTGCGCATTCTCTTCAGGTAGCTGAGAGATCAAAGAAACTTCAAAGCAAAGAGGAAGGAGGAAGGGGGCTGCTGAAAATCTCACAGCAACAGAACAGGAGGTTCCACCTGCAGGGACGCGTGGTACCGCAGGCCATTCTTGTGCTCAGCCAAGATTAAGGATTCGTCACAACCCAAGATTCAATTTTCAGGTAAGTGAAACTGAAAAGGACCCGAGACTTCACATTCTGCAGCGAGAGCCAACATTTCCACACGACCAAGGGTTCAGACTGAATCCAATCAGACGAGGGATGGAAACCGAGTTCAGTCATTGCACACAGAAAGCCCCACAGGTTCTCTGTTCCTGGGGACTGCTGCAATGTCCCCTGCTTTAGAACATCAAGTCCTCCTCTCCCGGAGTCCACACTGCCAACCTGGTCTCGCTCCTCAGCTGTCCTGCACACCCACAGCTTCTAGGTCGCCTGGAACTTGTTAGAAACGCAGAACACTGGGTCCCCCTCAGGACCCACTGCCTCAGGACATCGTAAAACTAAAGTGCTTTCGATTTGCAGGCACTGAAGTTTGAAACACTTGACTCTGAAACCGGCTTCGTTGAGATGCAGAACACGTCTGTGGGAACTTCCCTTAGGGAACACAGAACCCTGTGTGTACACAGGGCAAGCGTAATTGAACATGGCCTTCGTGACATGTGGAGTGATCCTTTGGAATTCGTGTCTACAGATTCTTAATGTGAGTGGAAGGAACAAAAATCATCTGACATTCTCTTCGGATAGCACTGAACGTTAACTGTCCTCCTCCTTGTTCTTTGCTCTTCCCTCAATTCTCTTATTACGGATCACTGAAATGTTGACACTTCAAACACAATCCAGCCAATGATGAGGGAAGTACTTACATGTTCATTTCCTTACCAACACATGAGATATTTTGTAATTATAAATAACATTATAGAAGGTATAGCTAGTGTCACTAACATTCACAATATTAAGGTACGCGTACGGCAGAATTTTGAACGTGAAATTGGTCTTAACTACAACGTACTATTGTTTTCTTGTATTCCACATTAAACTCTTCCCACAAGACAAATTTCACATGATCAACCTTAAAGCAAGCAAAAACTCTTCTTTAGAACACAAATTTCTCTTTTTTACTACCTATGTTCTCTTCTTTGATTAATGGCACCTCCACCCGCACAAGTCATTCTGGATAATAATGACACCATGCCCAGTTCTATCAGCCACAACTAATCTGTAAATTCTGCCTCCTTTCCATTTCCCCCTCCAATACCCAAATCAGACTCACATCCCAACTCAAATGAACCACGGTACTAGCTACACGAACGTCTTTAATCTCTACCTTCTCTCAAACTAACTCCTTACCAATCAGTCTTAAGCTAAAGCACAAGTCAGATCTCGGTCCTCAGAAATGTTTACCAGGCTCCATTATTGATAGGGTAAAGTTTAAACTTTTCACAATTACACGTTTCCAGACTCATCTCTCACCACTGTTCCCATATACCCTATTTTCCAGCCACTTTCAACTTAACATATTTCAGTGTTCAAATCTATTTCACTCCCATGCCTCCCTGACTTTAAATGTCCTTTCCCTTACACTAGACTTCATCTCTTTACTCTTCATCTGCCTAGTAGTACTTGCCCATTTTCTCAAGGCTGAGCTTCATGACCGTGCCCTCAGCCCCTGTCTCCTTGATTTTGTTTTCCCTGTTTTTTCTTCCCCTGGGTTCCCTTATTTATCTTAAAGTTCATTATTTTGGAGAATCTCACCCAGTCAAAGGTTTCTGGAAAAATCTCTATGTAATTACTATAGTAATTACTATGAATGTGTGACACAGTACTTGTACCACCTTCATAGTAATTACTTTGTAATACAATCATAGTAATTCAAAATAATTGTTGAATTGAGTTGAATATTCACCTTGTTATAACAGAAAATGTAAAGCTGTCATGAGACAAAGGATATTATAGAAAAGGATGCTATAGATGCTATAATTATCTACCATATGAAAAACGGCCCTGGAGGTGCAGATTTGTGGTTGAATATGCTAAGTTAATTCTGACAAGGGTTATGCACTTTTTTTTAATTTTATGTTGCACAGAAACAATTCTATGTGATAAGAACCATAAGAAACATTTAAAATATCCAAATATCACTTCTACTGGCAATGTAATAGTGATGTCTTTTGATGAGAGATTATCAGATACACATAAATAATTTTTTTTCTAATCCACGTAAGTCCCGGGAGTCATAGGCCTGCAATAGGAGGGAATTGCCACCAGAATATAAGCCAGAAAAAGTCCGTTTTATTCTACTGTACCCCACCTACATGGTATAGTGCCTGACCGAGAGCCGGTACTCAGAAAATGCCTGTTATGTGAATTCATCACTGTCTATGAGTCAATTCGAGGTCATTTTTATTTGTTTTAGGACTACTAAGTAGGGAAGGAGAAAGTCAATTTCAAATACTAACAGTGAAGTAACATAGATGGAAATAAAGGAAAATGCAGAGTAAGTGGTAGGAAGACTTGTGCTAGACTTCCTCCTGATATGCTTATATGTTGTTCACTTGTATGAAATCACAACAGGAAGTTGAGTTGTGCCTGAGAGAGGGATGCATGCTCTCTCCTAGTCTCAAAGGATCAGCGGAATGAAATAGGAGGTCCCAGATATTGTATGTGATTCTTTAATTCTTCAGCAACGGATAGTGATGATCCCATTCAAACGGTCTTCGCACTGCCATCCAAAGTCATCAGCCATCCCAATTCTCCACAAGTTCGTAGACATTAACTAAAAGCTGGAGGACAAACAAGGAACAATAAGTCATCATTTTAGTCAATTACGTCTTTTCAAATTAATCAAGGCGTCTTTTTTTTTTGTTCATTTTCTTTTAGCTTGGTTTCCTGCATGTGTTAATATAGAATTTATAAAATTACTTTTCTGATGAAATAATGATGACTATAATTTTATGTTTTCATCAATAAAACAAATGAAGTTGAATATGGTGGTTTTGTTTGTTGAATTCAGATTGGATATGACTGGTATATAAGGAATCTACTGAATCTTTTATGTTTTCTTTATATTTAAGTGTTGGTCATTGTACCCTAACAATGACTGCCATGGCGAACAACAGCACTGTGCTCACACCTTGCCAGCTCATCTTAGTGTCTGAGGTGTGTCATCTCATTTAACCCTTTCAGCGTGGAGGATGGGCACAAGTAGGCTGTGTATTTTAACCTATGTGGAACTTGGTGAAGTTGAGCTATTGCCCAGCGTTAAACAACTGTCCACATCAGCAAATGGCCAGCTCGATGTTGCCCGTCAAACATATGTTCATCACTACACAAGCTATGTATCTTCTTTTACCATTTCTGATGATTCTGTTGCCCAAAGATACATAGATACCTTGTTTGTAAAGAACGAAAGCATTGCCTTCATTTTGGAATATTTATTCCTTTTAAATGGTGCTAAATGAACTAGCCAGATAAACAGATTAAAATTAAACATGAAGTATAATGCAGATTTTAAGTCTGAGATATATATTGTATACAGTTTTATTGGATCAAGGTTAAAATTCTACTCTTTCTTGTGTTTTGAGCCAGAAGTGATCGTTATATTCAAATTGTACATGGGGATAGTTAAATATATTTCCATTTAGCTCTGTTAATATGAAGAATTTGATTAATAGCTTTCTTAGTATTGATCCATTCCTGCATTCATGAAATACACCCCAGTGGCCAGAGTGGGCTAAGTTCTATAAAGACAGCTGGGTATCATTTGCTTTAATTCACTTGCTATTTTTACATCATTATTCATTATTGAGGTTGATATTTCCTTTCTTTACTCTCTTTGTTAGGTTTCTGTTATCAGAATTATAGGACAGCTATTCTTCTTTATGTTCTGGTAACATTTAAATAGGCAGCAAATTATCTGTTTCTTGAGGATTTGAAAAAAGTATCAGGTGAAATAACCCAGATTCCACACTTTCAGGAGAGAGGGTAACATTTTCATTTACTTCAGCTTTGTACGGTTTTCTATAATGACTTCTGTCAACTTTGATAATTTCCTAATAATACTTTTAGGTCACAAAAAGACCCTAGAAATTAAGATATTTAAATAATACATTTATTTTCACATTTCTTTTATGTCTTGCATATATTTTCTGTCTTCTGCAGCTGCCCAAAATATTCTAAACATCTGTCCCCCAGTTCAAATCACCAATAAAATAGTAAAATAGTAAAACTGTGCTGTGGATGTCTGTGGTAATTTGTTACAGCAGAAAATAAGAAGCTAACACCCTGGTTAAGGAATGGACTTTGGAATGAGAGGGAACAGTGATCACAATACAACCTATAAAGACGGCACGCTCTCACAAGAAATTCAACTTTAATTTCCCATCTACAAAATGGAATAATAATGTAAGAAATTCTATAAATGTGTAAGAACTGCCCCATGGGGAAGTTATAAAAACTTACATGATTCATGGCATGGAGTTGACAAATATAATATTTGACACATAACACTCATTAAAAAATGTGTCAGAATCCATTTTCCCTTTATCAATTTGATAGCCATAATTTTCTTTGTATATCATTCTCTTTCTCTGGATTTTCTTTGTTTTATTTTTAGTGTATTCTAGTCTAATTTCTTGATTAGCTATTGATTGGCTAGTTTACTTTCTTATTTTCTATGAAAGCTTTAAAAGTTATGGTTTTTCTTCTAAGTATAGCCTTGGTGACATCATATAAGTTACGGCAAGCAGTGTTTTCATCATGCTTAATTGTTTTTAATGGTTTTAACTTCAACTCCAAAATTGAGAAAGTTTGGTATTGTCTTAAGTTTAAGAGTAGTTATAATTTGTTTCTGTTATTGGTGACATTTAAACACTTGACAATAATTTCCATCTATATTGCACACAAATCAGAAAATGTGTCCTATATAATTTGACTTTTTGTATTTATAAAATTTGTTTAAGATTTTGTTAAATAGACATTCAATCTCATCTGTTTCTACAATAATTAAACTCTAATAGATTATTTCTAAATCTGCAAATATATGTATATATTTATGTCTGCTTATTCTGATAAAAGATAAAATTTTTAATGTATTAAAACTATTTTTTATTATTTCCTAAGGTTCCTAGAAGTTATTTTTCTATATATTGTCATTCTCTGTTATTTACTGTATAAATCATGTCATCTTACCATCAATGTCTGTACTTTTGTTTTTTTTCTATTTAAAATTTACATTTTTTTTCTTCCAGGGCTTTTATTTTGATGACACTTTGCCTTAAATAAATATTAAATATTTTTATTTGCATTTACCACTTCAACATTTGCCCATTCGTTTTGCTTTTCGTGTGTATTTTTGTAAAAAGCACATATTAGAATTGTATTATTGTTTTGTAAACAGCTTATATTAGAATTTTATTACTTTTATTCAAGCTGTCCTTTTATTGTCAATATAAGAGCTTAAGAATTTACATCTTTAAAAGAATTTTTAATATTTTGACATACACAGTTCTGTTATACAGAGGCTCACGTATTTATGTGCTATAATTATACTACAGGGGTGTTCATGTTATTACTGGTGACATTAAGAAGTTTTAAAAACATCCCTGAGGCCACCTGTATGAACATGACTTAGATAAGCCTGAAGGCCACGTATAGCAACATGTCATCTGTTCTTAAAAACAACTCAGCCTATGAAAGATAAGGCTGTAACCACTGTCTAACTTCTCCGTTTCACTCGGGCAATTCCCAGGACCAAGTATCAGAGGCTCCATCTGCTCACCAGGGTAAACATTTTGCTTATCAGTCAAGACTCAGTTCAAGAGCCCTGCTTTGCTGTGTCCAACAAACCTTAACGGTGATATCGTGACTTTGGGTCTGTCTCCACCAAACGCCACTTGGAAAGCCCAGCTTTAAAGCATTTGATTCTAGATTCAAAGTCTATAAGCCTGTCGCTTCAGACGACCCCTAACAACAGAGCGGAGATTTTGTGGTAGAAGTTCTAATAAATTTATCTTTATTAACAGGTCTGGAGATAGACCACAACAGTGAATAATATCAGAACCAAAATAAGGTGCCATCTATTTTCTATGATAAGGAATTTAACACCCTTGATTTTCCCCTGCCCGTTCCCACATTACAACATTTCCTAAGGTAACATGATTTACTCCAAGGTTACTTCAAGTAATTCCACATTTCTCTGGAACAATGTTTTACATTTAATTTGCATTGTCACATTTTTATACTTGGCTTCTCCAATTATGAGCATTTCACTTCGTATTATTTTTAGTTAGTTGGAATATTACTGAAATACATGCTGAAACTTTTAAGCACTTTTCAAAGTAATCTGTAAGTGAACCTTTTGTATATTTGAATAATTGTTCTATTTCTGTAATATATACACACACACACACATGCACACACAGAAACTGTAATAGTATTTAAACTATTCCTTGCTTTTTGAAAAATTCAACTTATCTATGAGTACATGCTTTTAGCAATACATGACAGATAGGTAGAAAATATAGTTATATTTTCATATCTTTCTTTTCTTCTCATTGTTATTTCTACAACATTATGGAAAAAGCAGTTAGTTTGGCAGGAGGAGGGAGGCTAAGCCACTCTGGTATTTTTTAATAATCGTCACCTTAAAATTGCATGTGTTCAAACTGCCACACGGCCTTCAACTAAAGCATTCTTCTCAGTCTCTGCCTCATTATAATGACACTCTGGGCTCAATCTCTCGACCAGATCCGCACAGAAGCACAGAAGCACAGGACTAGTAACCAGTAGCCATGGAAACCAAATTCCAAATGTGTTTGCACAGAATAGAGGTTATAATGCTGTGGAATTTCATTTAAATGAAATTTTTTTAACTGTTCTATCAGGTCAGATTCTTTGGAAAAACAAAGCATTTCTCAAGTCAATAGGTTATCTATCCGTCAAGTGCAAAAACTAGGATCTCTATCTGGGAAACTGATGGAATTCCAATAATTTCAGGATTTTACAAAGAAATAGAACAAACTATTCCAGCTGAAAATATTACTTGTCAAGGAGCAAAGAAAGGGCTCTCTACTTGCTTCTGAGCTGGAGACGGTCGTCCTGAGGCTAGGACCGCCATCGAGAACGAAGGAACTGTTACTCACTCCAGCATCAGACCAACCCCATCATGTCCCTGTCGCCCCAGTGACTAAACAACATGCACAGAGGGAACTTCAGGTGTGGCATTTAGACTACAATATTGTCTGCTTTTGTGCACATAATATATTGATCAAAAATGTAGCTGCAAAATTAAAGCAAATCTGTTCAGCTGAATAATAAAAACTATTTTGGCTTCAAAGATGTTTCCTCTAAATGATTTTGTTAGGAGAGTTATGAAAGACAGTCGAAGGTAAGAAGGCTAGTGATGACGAAACAGTATTGGTAATCCATAGATTCCCATGTAGTTCTCTATCTAGACCTTTTCTTCAAGTCAGTTTGTAAAAAAAAAAATCTGAGAAAGAAGTGAATGCTCAATCTCTTCCCCTCAAAATGTTTGCTCTACATTCTCGTCTCCTGTTGATTCTTTCAGATATATTTGGTTTATATCAATACCCCCCAAGCATTGACATTTTTTGCAGTTTTAATTATCCCTGACAACAGAAGGTGCTACAGTAAAACTATCTCTCAGGCCTAACACTGAAAGATATTTCAGAGTAAAAGTTTGAGATATGTATTTGACAAACAGAGCAACAGCCAACGGTAGAGATAGGGGGTTCCTGGCAGGCCCTCCAGAAGACCAATTATTACAACACCACGGACCAGCCACTCAGAGCCCATCAACGTATGACTTTCCCAAGTAAACACTCTCAGAAACTGTCCAAACCTGTTTGGCTGTGAGACACGGCTCACTGGTGTGTGCTCTGAAGACCACATAGTCCTCACCAGTAATTCGGGTACCAGGAGACGCGGTACTCAAAGCCAACTGGGAATAATCAGATAGTGTGGAGCACTTACACTGTGTCCAACACCCTGCTGATGCGACGATGACATTAAGATGCTCGTCCTCGAGGATAGTAAAGCGCCGTTGGCTCACCCCACACAAGGGTGAAGGGCACGTGAGAATGTGCGACAATGGAACAGACAACATGACACGGGAGCTCAGAAGAAGAGAATATAGGTGTAGGACACAAAAAACATAGAATACTTCAAAAGGAGACTTGAAATGTGTTGTAACAGGGAGGTAAGAGTTCAAGAAGCAAAGCTTATTGCTCTTAATGTTCAAATAAAGATACAATTTTTAAATAGTGGTTATTAAACAGGAATGTATTTTAAAAGCCTATAAATTCCAAAATGAGAAGCCGTGAATTTTATCTTCATGTTTGCAACACTTTACACATGATCTAGGAAACTTGAGATTTCACTGAAAAAGAAACAGATGTTATAACAATTATTTTTGTTATATTGGATGTTTTAGAAATTTAGTGTAACGGTTGAATACTGTAATATTTGGTACCCAGATTTGTTTTCAAAAGCAATACAATGACAAAAAGAATGTAAACATGCTGAAAAAATTGTAATTACATATGAACTCTTTTTGCTGATACTATTTTTATAAATCTTAGATTAAAAAACAGTTACACTTTTTAATGCTTTTCAGTTTTAGCCACCAAAAATGCAGAGCTGTTAATTTAAGCATTCTTTGTTACTTTACAATTCTTGCAATAAATCAAAGAAGCCTAAATTAAATAGCATTGTTTCTGCAAAAATCACATGGCAGCCGGTTTCATAACCGTTTTCACTAAATTGATACTGAAATTCAGAATATTTTATTCCATTGTAGCTGACTCTTAAGAAACTTGGTGAAACAAATCATGTTCTTTAAATACCTAATGCTTCAGAAATTTCCTTCATTACTAGATAAAAATTAGTAATCAATATATCACAAATGCCCCTAAATTTAGTCATAGTTTTTCTTTATTCTTCCGAAGTTGTAACCTCCTATTGACTGAATTAACAGACACTGTGGTTCATCACGTACAAGGACTCTTCAGCCACAACCCACAACCACTTCGTTCTCACATCCTTCTTCTGCAGAGTCTGAACATCAGCATCAGGAACTCACCCAGATGTTCACGTCCCCGCTGGGCTATGCCCGTCACTTAGCACAGCTGGGAGACAAGCTGAGCTCTCTCTGTGCCAAATCAGGTCTCCTCTGTTCAAGTCCCACCAGCAGCCCTTCCACCGTTCTCTGCAAACTTGTCAGTGCTTCTGCACAGTGGGTCTGGCACTCCCCTGTTTCTCCATTCCGTGCCCCCCAAGCCCCCCATGCACACAACCAAGCTCCTCCTTCATAGACAAAACGACTCTTCTTAGATGACAGCAAAACTAGAAAGCAAGTGGTGGACATTCCCTCCATGCCTTGCGTCCACTTACACGTGAATTGATCTGCTCCTGCCACTGCATCGCCTTCTACTACTCAGTGAAGAAGTACCAACTTCTCTGGTCAAAGATTGCTTTGAACCTAGTAAAACTCTTGACCTCTTCTAAGATCTTCTACTGCAGTCTCTTCATCCCTTTCTTCTGTTTTATTCCCTTCATTTGTAAGTATCTCTGCTACGTTTCCTCTTTAAAATTTACTTTTTTATTTTTATTGTTTTTGACAGAGAGAGAGAGAGAGAGAGAGATACAGAGACAGAGAGAGAACTGAACTGGGGGAGCTCCCAGTTCAGCATATGGGTCCGCACGGGCTTGGGCCGGGATTCAATCCTCGGTCCCCGGTGCTGCAAAGCGAGCGCTTAACCCACTGAGCCATCCCGGCTTCCCCAACGTTTCCTTTTTAAAGAGCGTTTTTCAACTCTACATATTATCTTATGTTTCTTCTTTTCTTCACTATTAATCCCCAAGGAAAAAACAAAAAACAAGGAACGACGTTCTCCCTGTATTAGATGTGATCTCCCTCTGATTCCTCGTTACCTCCCACCTGGCTTCTATGCCCACAACTCCACCGAATCTGCTCTCAGTGAGCTTAGTGCCATTGTCCTGAGTTCCAGACGCGGTGGACACTTCTAAGTCGGAGGGGGGCCCAAAATAAATCGGAATTTACCTATACAAAGGCATGTCCTTATTCTTACATGTCTAAACTTCAGTTGCCTTGAAGTCCTCTCGCCATTGAATGTGATGCACCTGTCAAGACCCTGTGTCCACTGTTCAACACAGTTTTTGAACTCATCGATTTGATGCCTTTCAGTACCTGTGCCATTTTTTGTTTCACCTCCTCAACATCAGCAAAAATGTTTCCCTTTGGGGGCTTTTTTTCATCCAAGGAAACAAAAAAGAGACACCGGGGATGAGATCAGGTCCACAGAGTGGGTGGAGCATGGGGGTCATGCCGTTTTGGGTCAAACACTGCTGACCCCTCAGCGTGGTGTGGGCAGATGAGTTGTCATGCCGCACGTTGTTTGTGCAAATCAACCATCATGAACAAATGCATTGAAAGAGTCTTCAAAAAAGTTCACTGAAGCTGAATGCAGCCTCTCACAACCATGCCAGCTGGTGCACTGAGGCGGAGGGGCTCCTAGTACCCTCACCCAGCAGGCTACGCCTGTGCTCCAAGGGCCCGCCCTCCAGGAGGCCGTTCTGGGTGTTTTTTTGAGTCTCCCCATCCTTGTTTTACCTGCTCTTTCCTTACCGTCTGATTAACTCCTCTTTCTTCCCCTGGCTTCCCAAAATACTCCGGCCCCTCCTTTTAGTCTTCGTTATGAGACCTTTTTCTGATTTCATTTTAGGAATATTAGGAATATAACTTTTTAAAGAACATTCCCAACATTATAATATGAAACGTCAATATGGTAGTTTTCTTCTGAAAACCATCCAGCCCATGAACTGGGTGAGAACACAATTCACCAAACCAGCTGAACTGATTTGCTTTACACAGGCACTTATATGCTGAGAAATAAAACCTCTATTCTTCAAATGTGTCCTGAAAGAAAAGTTATGTAAAAATCTTCATAGTGATATAATCAGACTATTACCACACAATTGTACCCTAAAGAATGCCAGTCATGGATAAATCATAGAAAATTGCCTGACAATTGCAACATTAAAATGCATCAATCATAGATACAATCACACAAATGACTACAATCAGTCGTAAAACTTAAAGCAATTACAACTTTTTAAGGAATTATTATGTGGAAAAATTATTTAGCAATACTGTGCTTCAAACTTTTAAGTACATTCAAAAGAAGGTCTCTGATATGTGAAGGCTTCACCAACAGAATGCAATAACCTCCCATTTCTTTGAAATGTCCCAGTCACTTAACTATCAATGTATCTGAATGTCAAATCCCAGTTTCAAAGAAAAGACAGCTCTTAAAGTGTAAGGAAAAAAAGATGTACACTGGTATTAGAAAATTGCAATAATGTCCTATAGAGAAAAAAGTGATTTCTAATTTTATAAGGAGTTGGTATCCAAATTGTAAGTCATTTAAATAATTAGTTTTGCAAAAGTCACTTTCTCACTGTTGCAAATAGATGTGAGAAATCAATAGCACTGTATAAAAAGCAAAAATGTCATGGAAGAGAAAATTATATGACCGGTAGCTTATAAAGAAAATAAAGGCATGCAAACCACCCTATTGCTCACATTTGAGATGATGTCTTGAATTTTTTCTTGCTGAATGCATTTTTTGCTTTTACCTTTTTCATTCCTACTGGCAGAGGTCATAAACTTAGGTACACTTAGTGAAAGCTTCCTTATTTTTGACTAAAAAGACAATTCTACTCTGTTGAAATACCCAATGCAAAATGGCCGCAGGCACAATCTAGCCAGAGAGCATCTTGGTGTCAGAAGCTTGGGGTCTAAAACTCCCACATAGCTCTCCGGGGTTTTCAACAGACAGGGAGGCAGCCCGTCTTATGATGAGTTGATTTATGCTTCCATTCTTCCTGTGTCTAGGCTTGACAGGAGTACTGACTAAAGACACTGAGAAACTTAGATCTTCACATCTGGGGACACTTAAGAAGATATGAAGGGTAGGATCAGCTTAGAGACAAGAGACCCCCACAGAACACTACTTCAGAGCACAAGGTGGGCCAAACATGTCAAATGTTATCAAACACAAAGCCTGGAAAAGAACCAATTCAATATTTATTTTAATTATCACCTCCGTGATCTATGACATGCAAAAAGCGATGAAAAATTTAAATAAGTTAAATGTTATTCATCAAGACATCTAGCAAAGAATCCAAACCATCTGACTTGTGGAGTAACTTTCCCTACAAATATCTGAGTTCTTCACCCGAGAGGAAAGAAAAGTTGCGTGTGAATGTGGCAGGACAGGACAAGCTATTACAAAGCCTAGGTTGTGACAAGTTTAAGACCGCTGGGAACAGCAGGAAGTAGAATAAATGACCAGAAGGAATCACGGAAGGTTGCCAAACTCAGACACAGCTGAGGTCAAGCTAATTCGTGGCATGTATCCTGCATCAAGCAATCAGCTACAAATGTGTGCTTGTGTGCTTGTTCCTCCTGCTGCAATTGAACCCCTATTCCCACAGCCCAAATTGAAGCCATTACTCTTATTGTCAACTCACCTACATTGATTGCTAAATGGGCTTTCTTGGTGTACCTTAAGGAAGTATGATTACACAATAGGCTTCTAAGCAATATATTGCATATAAATACACGAGTTTCAAATGAAACTACTAGGAACCCTTGTTTTAAATTCTACACTATCCATAAGAAATTTCATTAGCTACGATTGCTACTTCAAAAGGAAATATATTAATGACATAAGCTGAGATTATTTTGCTTTGGAAAATTACACATAAAGCCTTATACACTGAAAAAATGAGACATTAAAAAGACTAATGCTTAAAACTGAAAAACAGAAATGCTTCTAAGGCTTTGAATGAAAAAAACTCATTTCACTCACTTTCCTCCTTTCCTGAATATTTATTGGTGAATCTTTTATTGAATGCCACTGAACTTGCTTGTCGGTTTTTCCATTTTATTTCCCATTAGAAATATAATTATGGGTCCAACTTTTTATCAAGGTTTGTTTATATGCCAGGCACTTTGCCAAGTGCTTCGCAGCTGTGTCCTCATTTAAGCCTCCCTGCTACCCCTTAAGAATCCAGCATTTCCCTTCTTTAGCGCATTAGAAAAGTGAAGTTTGAAGATGAGGACAACTCATTGCAGGAAAGGTAGAGTTTGGATCTAACCCTGCTGACTCCAAAGCTGAATGCTTCACCTGGACACTGAACAGCTTCCAGAAACCGCACCAGTAGGTCTGTTTAGCTTACAAGAAGAGCAGGGCGATCCAATTAACATAGGAGTTTCTAGGAATCTGAAAGAGTTCATTGAGCATCCTTATAACCATGTAAAGTAACCCAAATTGAGCAACATTGTACACAGTTACTGGTCAGTTATCTTCAAAAATGCCCATGTTATAAACAACAAAGATGTTCTGAGGAATAATTCCACATGAAGTGAAACTAAAAAAAAAAACACCTGACAACTAAATATAAGGACTTATCTTGACATGGACTCCAGACTGGAGAAAAGAAGTGGCTATTAAAAATAAAAACATTATTAGGGGTATTTCTGGTGAAGTTGGCAGAATACATAAATGTTGGGCTTGCCTCCTCTCAGGACCACATCACCGTTACACCTAAATGATCAAACAACCATCACTGAGAACCCCCTGGAGTCTAGCTGAACTGAAGCCCAACATCGCAGGACACACAGAAGAAGCCACCTCAAGATGGGAAGGAGGGGCAGAGACACGAAACCGGCTGGTCCCACACCCTCGTGTAACCACTAAAAATCAGGAGGCACAACTCAGCTGCAGGGCTCCCCCCATTGCAGTGAGGGACCCAGCCCCACACCAGGCTCCCCAGACTAGAGTTCCAGTGCTGGGGACGGAAGTCCCCATAACTTCTGGCTGTGACAACCAGAGAAGATGGTGGCTCAGTGAGATGGACAGTGGCTGCTGTCCCCTGTGCCCCTCTTAAAGGGCCTGTGCACAGACTCGCTTGATGATGGACTCACTGACTCTGAGCCCAGCATTGGGGCAGTGGCTGAAAAGGCGCCGGGGACGTGGGGGAGGTATTGAGTTGTCTGGCTTCAGGACAAGGGCTAGGGGAGGAGCTTTCTCCTGGACAGACACAGAGTTCAAAACACTGGTTACAAGAATGCTCAATGAACTCAGGGAGAACTTCAGCAAACAGGTGGGAAGCGTAAAAATGGAGATAGGAAAGATTTAAAAAGAACCAGTCAGAAATCAAGAACGCAACAGCTGAAATGGAGACTACATGAGAGGACATCAAGAGTAGGTTAGATAGGGGAAGCCAGGATGGCTCAGTGGGTTAGGTGCTCACTTTGCAGCCCTGGGGACCGAGGATCGAATCCCAGCCCCGGCCCATGCGGACCCATATGTTGAACTGGGGAGTGCTCCCAGTTCAGTTCTCACTGGGGCGAGACCCCGGCCCAGTTCCTGCCCTGTGCAGCCTCGCGCCCACCTGTGGAATGAAACTATGTGAAAAAACCAATGATGTGCAACTATGGAGACTGTTCTGGGCCCTCCCCCTTCTCTCTGTCTCTGACTCTGTATCTCTGTCTCTCTCTGTCAAAAACAATAAATAAATCTTTAAAAAAAAAAAAAAGAGTAGGTTAGATAAAGCAGAGAATCAAATCAGCAATCCAGAAGCTAAGGTAGCAGAAAGCATCCAATCCAAACAGCAAAAAGAATCCAAAGACAATGAGGATGGGCACGCTTGGATAGCTCAACGTGTTGAGCGCTTGCCTTGCAACCACAACGTCTGGGGATCGAGTCCCAGTCCCGGCCCGTGCAAACCCATATGCTGAACTGCGGCGCAGCTGGTAACTGCTGGGATGACGGCGACAGTTCTCGCCTCCTACCCAGGAGGCCCCTAGTTCGGTTCCTGCCTGTGAGGCCCCACATCCACCCGTGTGGAATTAAGCCATGTCATGACTAATGACATACTACTATGGGGACTGCTCTGGGCCCTCCCCCTTCTCTCTTTCTCTCTCCTCTCAAATAAAATAAATCTTTAAAAAAAAAGATTTTAGCAACAGAGAGTATATTTGTAAAGCTTTAAAGAACATGCATTCATTCATTCATTTACTCATGCGGCTATTCATTGAACAGATGCGTTTCTACCACCACCTTTGTACTCTGCTAGGTTTTCAGAATCCACTCGCACTTTTTCCAACAAAGTGGCTTAGCACAGTGGAGCTTAGCATAGTGTGTGGTCGGGGAAGTCATATACTGTACAGCAAAAGCCCACTGAAGTGTCAAGTACTGAAGGTCCCCTGCCAAGGACCCTGCTGCTCCGCACTTAGTTAGTTCTTGGAAATTGACAATTCTTTTGTGACTGATGCCACTACACTACTATGGATGTCGCTTCCGATACAGACAGAGAAAAGTCTGTGAATCTGATTGAATTTTGCCCAACGTTAGCTTAAGCCCCATAGTGTTTGTCCAAGCTAATGGTTTCAAATGATCCCAAATGAACTCTAAAGTCTGGTTAAATATAAGCATATAGGCAAGTAGGAATAAAATAGTATGCAGTTTTTCACTATCTACGTGTATGTAAATGATTTAGAATAACTAGAGCATGCAGAACCTTTCTCTGTCTGTGTACATGCATGCACGTGTGTGCCTGTATCAATCATTAAAATCAATGTCTTATCAAAGAATCCATCTTGGGTTACTTATTTCTGACACATACAAGATGGCTCCATGTGTCAGAATTAAATGACACTGGATAAACTATGTTGTGTTATATCTCCAGTTTCTACTTTAAATGCCATAAATCTCTTCTCTAAGCAG
Source organism: Craseonycteris thonglongyai (assembly GCA_004027555.1). Taxonomy (NCBI): domain Eukaryota; kingdom Metazoa; phylum Chordata; class Mammalia; order Chiroptera; family Craseonycteridae; genus Craseonycteris; species Craseonycteris thonglongyai. The sequence continues at coordinate 119,970 of PVKE010000026.1, read as the reverse complement.
GGCTCAAAATAAGATAGAAAGCCTAATGTAAAACAAATTCATTCCATGAATACATCAGAAAAATGGAATCACAAAAATATGAAAGATACAAGTTTTGCAGAATGTTATGCCATTCTGCTGAGTGTGCAGGACCTCCATGTCCTGAAAACGTAGAGTCCCTCTGTGCATTATTTAACTTTCAAAGCAGTAGATTGTGAGGACTAGCGTTGTGGAGTGAATTATAGGAGTCTGTGGAATGAGACAGAAGTAAAGGGCAAATGGAAGAGAAATTTCTCCCATGTTCCCCTCTCAGTAAATGCGTATTTCTAGTGCAGGGAGAGCGCTTAGATGAACAATCTGTAATTATCCTATTGGTATAAAGTTCATCAGAGAAAGGTAGATGAAAACTGGAATGCCCTATTACACTTCCTCTGTATTTTGTGTCGACTTTTGATACTTGTATTTTTCTCTAGCTTTAGATGATTTATTCACGGTTAGTAACATATTAGTAAATTCCTATCATTTAAATATTTTCATTCCTCCTAGTTCACAGCTTCCTTTGAGGTTAGATAGATGGCGTCCTGTTTCCAGGCCTGACCCATACCAAGGACATGCAATCCTTCGTACCCCCAGCTGGTGGCTCGGGCATTCGGTCCAGCAGTGGACTCTGAGACCCTCGGAGATGCCAGAGCCTCTGAAACACTGTAGGAAACTGTGCTGACAAGTACGTCTGACCCACAGAAGTGCCTGAGGGAGGACAGGTCCTGCTGCCTTAGACCACTGATGTTGGGGTTGTCACAGTAACAAGCCCACCCTGACTCCTCCATTTCCCACGACTCTATGAAGCTCTCTTCTCTGCTGAGGGAGCCCCGTGGTGTGTTTGCGTCATTATACTTCCCATCATGGGCTTCCATGTGGGCTTCTAGGTCCGCGTTTCAAAACTGTAGGATCTAAGAAGGTAGAACGCATGTCTTTCTCTTTTAATGCTTATATCCTCACAAGTTGGCCCTTGATGGACCTTTTTAAAATAAGAGCATGGATGAATTACTGAGTTTATTGATCCAAAATATCCATGCAGCTCCAAGTTGACGCCATAACACAAATTCACTGCCACACATTACCAGGGTTGCAATTCCTTAATCATGTCTTAATTTGCTACTTGTATTTGTTTTCCTTGACTTTCTCCTAATTGCTACAATCCTTTTGAGTTATTGAAAAAAAAATTTTTTTTTCAATTCTCTTCCAGCACATACTTATTAAATACACTATGATATGTTTTAGGACCATAACTCTTCCTTATGAAATACGTTCATTCCAGTGCCTTTTTCCCCCCAGTGTTAATAAGCATTCTTACTTCCTTTCTATTTCAACCAAAATAATAAGCCTTAAGTTCTATCCTTTAGTTAAAACTAACCCTCTGCTTTTAAATTTCTAAACCGTTTTAATTGATTTTTTTTTTTTTAATGAACAGCAAATACTCCGCTCATAAGCATTGGAAACAAAGAGTGCATTCCGTTTTTCCTTAGCCCTGATGCCTTGCTGATTTCTAAATTCAGCTTGGTGTCTTAAAGTGCCATGGAATAATTAGAGTGATCACAGAAGGCTAAAGCTCTCATTGGCTAGGGAACAAAACGTGTCAGGTCACCATATGCTGCCCCGACACTTCAGCACAACCTTTGCAAAACTCATACATTCTCAACTTCAGCGTTTCTAAGCAACCACTTTAATATTTTCAGCCACAAATTGGATGAAGGCCCCAGTGAAAGCACACAAAGAAGAATTCATGGAAAGAACCCTAGGAAATGCCATGTATACTCAGACCGAAAGGAAAGAACAGTATACTGTGTGTGTCAGGGGGTTCTGCTCTTCACAATCAGTGAGGGTTGTTCTGTAGCACAAATGCTTTAAATCTCCTTAGTTATTAAATGAAGCTTAATGCTAAGCTTTCCGCATACCCCATTGCTACATTTATGGTTTTAGTACGTTTAAAAGGGCAAATGACTTAAACACGTGGATAGAAAAGAATAACTTGGGGGATGCCGCGATAGCTCAACAGGTTGAGTCCTTGCCTTGCAACTGCAAGATCCAGGGATCGAATCCTGACCCAGCCTACGCAAAACCACATGCTGAACTGCAGCGCACTGGTAACCACTGAGAAGGCGGTGAAGGTGCTCACGTCCCACGTGGGACGCCCCAGTGTGGTTCCCATATGCGCAGCCCCACATCCACCTGTGGGGAATGAAACTAAGTCACAATTGTGCAGAATGCTCTGGGCCCTCCCCTTCTCTCTCTCTCTCTCTCTCTCTCTCTCTCTCTCTCTCTCTCTCTCTCTCTCTCTCTCTCTCTCTCTCTCTCTCTCTCTCTCTTTCTTCCCTTCTCTCAAACAATAAATCTTTCTTTCTTTGTAAATAATAATTTGGCCCCTAAATCTAACTAATATTTTTCAGAGAGGCAATTTTATAAGCACTTACGATTTGTTTATTCATTTACTCACATAGTCAACAGATTTCTGAATTTCATTAATCAGCAATTTAAAATAACAGCAGACATAGAATATCCCACTTTTAATTTCGTCACTAGGGTTATTGAACATATAACCATGAATTCCTCTGAGAGACATTGAGCAGAGCAGTGAAAATGTTGACATGAAGACACAGTGGCCCAAGGTTTGGTGTTTGTGAATCAAGGGAGCAGGCAAAGAATATGACATCCAGCATTCGACTCATCTAGGTAAGAATTCTAACCCACTACCTGTTTTCCCGTGCTCCTTGGTCTAGGTATGAAAACTCTCTCCACTCTAAAACGAAGATTATAACACCTTATCTGAATTACTGCAATGATGGAATTACAATATAAACTTCTGAGCTACTAGTTAATGGCTATCATTATTATGTATATATTATTGACTTGCATTACCCCTCTAATCAATTATTTAACTCAATGGTCCCCAACATTTTTGGCACCATGGACCAGTTTTGTGGAAGACAACTTTTTTCAAGGACGTGGGAGGGAAGGAGAGGAATTGGCTTAGGGATGATTCAAGCACATTACATTTATTGTGCACTTTATTTTTATTATTATTACATTATACTATATAATGAAATAAGTATGCAACTCACTTGCCAGTATAAAGCCTGCCACCAGATGTAGCTTGATTGTCACTGGCCACTCATGGATAGGGTATTGATAGGAGTCTGTAAGCAGGTGGTTTATTCTGGTCTCTGTGCAGTCAGACCTCTCTGCTCACGTTCGTCAGTGCTAGCGTCACCGCCTCAGCTCCACCTCAGATCACCAGGCATCAGCTTCTCATAAGGAGCCACAACCCAGATCCCTCGTGTGCACAGTTCACAACAGGGTTCGTGCTCCTGTGAGAGTCTAATGCTGCTGCTGATCTGAAAGGAGGCGGAGCTCAGGTGGCAATGGGGGCGGTGGGGGGGCGGCTGTAAATACAGATGAAGCTTTGTTCGCTGTGCGGCCCAGTTCCTAACAGGCCATGAGCCAGGGACTTAGGGCCCATGATTTAACTCTTCTTTGGGGAGAAACCGTGTGAAAATATTTCATTTCCTCCAAGAAAATCAATCTCGTCCTCTCTGAGATCCTTCAGGTGGCTGCAGCACTCCTCGGGGCTCTTGCTCACCACTGACTCTCCCGCGCCGCTGAAGCGCTGCTTGCTGCTGACATGTATGGTGCCCTGCAGATCAAAGGTCCCAGGTCCTTGTAGTTCCTTTTTCCTTTTTTTGCCTAGAGACTCTCTGGCCACAGCAGTAATCAAACCTACCAAGTGGGCCAGTCATGAACAGAAACATCGCGTGCTCAGCAGGGAGTCACCTCTTCCTCATCCCCCGCCAACCCTTTTTTCTGAATATGTTTGACTCCATTGAATGTATTCTGTTAGCAACGAATACTAGGACTTGGATAACGCTTTTGACTCTTCAGTATCTTTTCACACAGATTCCACTGGGTCCTCAGAGCCATCCTGCAAATAAGACTGGACAGGGACTCTCAGACTTCAAGACGGTGTGGCTGAAACTCAAATGACTTACCAAGGGCACAAGGTGTGAAGGTCTGACCTGGTCCTCTGCTGTGAGGGCCGCTTCTATCATGTGATTACATGTCTTAACAAAACAGCATCTGATCGATAATGGACAGCTGTTTCTTACTATGCCTGGAACATTTGGTATAAGTTGAGTTGTGATTGTACATGGTTTCTAATAATTTGATGTTCTGTATAATCAAATTGTGCATAAAGGTAGTAAACAGACGGCAGCAGGCAAGCACTCATTTTGATGGTTGTCATGAGAACCATGTCATGCGTGATGAATCACGCATGTGACCTGACATCTTGTGATGCTGTGGTTTACAAGAAGCACACCCTTTTTCTTTGTCCCCACTTCCGGCATAGAGCTCCTAAAACCATCAGAATTTGCTAAACGCTGAGCGTGGTTGGGGTGTATTTTGTTTGTGTTAATGAGATCACTTCTGGAAAGCACCCAGGGACAGGAGGAGCTGGTTGCATTAGAGAATTGGAATCTCCAGTTCCACCCCTGATCTCTGCAGAGGGGAGGGGGCTTCACTGAGTTCAGTCACCAATGGCCAGTAATTTAACCAGTTATTCATATGTAATAAACCTCCATAAAACCCAAAAGAAAAGGGGTCCCCAGGGTTTCTGTGTTGGGGAACACATGGCAATTTGGGGACAGAGGCACACTCAGGGAGCACGGAACCGCGACATTCTTTGGTACCTTGCCCTGAGTATACCTTCCATCTGGGGGTCATAAACCAGTCATGTCGTAAGTAAACCAGCGCCCAGAGTTCTGTGAGCACTCTAGCAAATTAATCAAACAAGAACCTCCGATCTCTAGTTGGTGGGTCAGAAGCAAAGGTGATAACCCAGGCATGCGAGGCTTGGGGCTGGGTTGGGGGCGGCCTTGCACGACTGAGCCCTGAACCCGTGGGATGTGCCCCTAGCTCCAGGTAGATAGTGTCAGGATCGAGTGGAATTGCGGGACATGCAATGCCCACTCTGAGCATTGCTTAGTGGTACAAAAAACTGTCCAACCTCCTCCCCCGACACACACACGTAGTTGGAGTCAGAATTTTACATCTATACACTTCTATAGGTGTTAAAAAAAGAAAACCTCCATAATCAGTACTGTTGCACTTGGAACATAATCATAATGTTGTGAGGAAGGTAAGGCAATTATTGTTGCAAGATAAATATTCAGTATATCTATGGTAAATGAAGATTGTCAAGAAGTGAACTCTCCCTGTATTTTTGAGGAGCTGTTAGCTATTGGACTCTTTCCTCTTGAAGCCAAGTCTTTCTACCCAGTGCGAAGGTTTCTTTCCACTACGCCCGTTTCTGACCGTAGCTTAACAGTCACCCTCGATTTTCGGCATGGGGCAGACTCGGTTTCATGGCACTGCGTAAGCCATCACACCACGAGGAGACGTGGCTCTGCTCTCTGTGACCTGCAGGCGTACGTTCCAACCACAGCACACCGGGGCAAGCAGATTGTGGACCAAGGCAGAAGCACCCAGGTATTCAAGAGCAGTGTGTTTTCCGAGCTCCACGTGTGCCCAGTGGTTTTGTTTAGCACTAGGAATGGATCCTTCATGTGGAATCCTGACGGGTTAGACGCTGAGCTCCCTGGGAACGTCCATGAACAATGAGCCCAGGAAGCAGGTGGTGGGACAGCTCTGTGCTGGACGGGCAGAGGGCGGTTGGCAGATCTGGCTGTCATTTGGGAAGGATAGGAAAGAGGTGAAAACTTGGAGCTCCTTGAATAAAAGTTGAGAAGCTAGAGTGGGGACGGAAGTTACCAGTTAGAAGAGCTGCTGCCACGCTTCTAGATGACCAGCGCAAGCGCCTTGGTGACACTTCTCCCCAGCGACACTACACTGCCAGCCTTCCAGCTCTGTGCCCTGTGCTGGCAGGGAGATGCGGTGACTTAGTCAAGTGGTCAAGCAGACTGTCCCCTGGGAACACAATTCCTGGGCTTTAATTTTCAAAAACCGATTCACCGAAAACCGAGTTTTCTTAGTGTTAACTTCTTCTGATAAACAACTTGCCAAAACTTAGCCAGAAACCAGTTTCAGGCACATCAGTCCTATTTCCCCGTGGCGGGCCGCGCTCGTCCTGGAACAAGGACGTGCTTGTAGCCGTGACTTTTGGGGAAGAAAATCTCCTTTCATTTTGGAAGGTCGGGCATTTTATTTCTCCCAGGTGAGCGAGGTTTTATTAACCACAGGACAGGTTTCTGTCCTTCAGCACCAGTGCCTAATACTTATTGGTTTTATTAACAGAAATGCCCTCCAAAAAGTAATAAACGAAAACAAACAAATAAAACCCAAAGCCTATCAAATGTAAAGCTAAGATTTTTTTTTTCTCACTCCAACTGAGGTACCCAGAGGAAACCATTTATTTTAATAATAATTTTGAGAGTTTTTTTTAATGCAGCTGTTATCTGATAACACCTTAAAATGACTCATAATGGTAATTACCATTATTATTATAAAAAGATGTGTGCACTTGGCCATCAAACAATGCAGAAGCCAAAAGATAGAGATTAGATATAGACATATAAGAGATATAGATGATATCGATATAGGTAGAGCTAGAGATGATAAATGAGTAAGAGAAAAATCTCGATTTCTGAAAAGTACAAGCAGGAAAATTTTCAAGGAAAAGGAAAATATCAAAAATTAGGATATAAAAGAGTCAGGTGGATAAGTATTATTACATATAGGGAAGCTCAGATGGAAAGAAACCTATTATAATTTGAAAAAGAGGGGAAAGAAATCATGGTTGTGTTTCCCCCAGAATTTAAAAAAGAAAAAGAAAATGTAATCTCCAGAAGGAAGCTTTCATCACAAAACAAATAGGGCAGATAAGCGGGGGAAAACAGATTTTTAAGAAGAAACAAAGAGACAGCAAGAACTATCCAAAGCAGCAAATTATCTGCAAAGGAACAGAAACTAACTCTGGCTACAAGGTTACAATATTGTCAGAGTCCTGAAGGAAGGGATGTTTGAACCTAAAATTTTCATGTCTGCTTAAACTTCATTTAAATGCAGAAACAAGATAAAGTGTGTCCTCAGATGCACTGGACCCAATTTAAAGAACGGTTTTTGAGACAAAATTCAGAGGCATCTAGAAAGAAGTATTAGGTCACCCCTAGCACAGTAATGCGGTCATTTATACTAAATACATTTACGAGACACGCATCAATAAACAAAACAAAAAATGTGGCTCTTTGGAGGATATACGCAGTAAAACTTCTTCTAGCACCAAAACAGATGGCAAGACGCCACTGAGTACAAGTAGGATAAACACTCTAGCAGCTTCCTGAAAAATGTCTGAAAAAAATGAAATCTAATAAGGCCAATCCTTAAAAAGAAGAAAAACTTGAAGATAAAAGACAGTAACAGTAGGAAGCAACATATAAAGGCCCACGTGACTTTTCAGTTTTGCTTCAAAAGAACTTTTCGAAGTTAACTCCTTGGCGAACAAGAGTCCTAAGAACCAGCTGGGTTGGAAGCTGTGATGGACGTTATCACACAATAAATTCTTTTTTTTTTTAAAGATTTATTTTATTGATTTTTGACAGAGAGAAACAGAGACAGAGAGAGACAGAGAGAAGGGGGAGGGCCCAGAGCAGTCTCCATAGTTGACATTAGTTTTCCGTATAGTTTCACTCCACAGGTGGGCACAAGGCTGCGTAGGGCAGGAACTGGGCCGGGAGCCTCCCACATAGGTCCCGGCAAGAACTGAACTGGGGGCACTCCCCAGTTCAGCATGTGGGTCCGCATGGGCCGGGACCAGGATTCGATCCTCGGTCCTCAGGGCTTCAAAGCGAGCACTTTACCCGCTGAGCCATCCCAGCTTTCCCTAAATTCTTAAATTATTTTTTTCCCAAGACAAGGAGTAGGAGGTAGAATAATGTCATTTTTTCTTCTATCACCAGGTAGTATATATCTCAGTGACATATTTAAAAAGGCGTAGGTATTAGCTATTCTATTTAAAAGAGAACTATTGAATTGACAGTAGCAGTAGGGAGGGAATAGGGAAGCAAATTACCTCTGAGAGTCCAGGACTTTTTCCCATGGGTGCTTTTTTTGCCTTAACTCTTCGGTATTCAAATAGACCTAACTATGCTCCCAACTTTGAATTTCAGTGTACTAAAAACGAACAAATAAATGAAAACAGGTGATATTTTACGAAAAGAACAAAACAAAGGCTCAGAACAAAAATGTCCTCAGCCTGGCAACAACACAGATGATTTTTTTTAATCCACAAGATTATAGAAATAACCTTGCTACTGCTACTGACACCTCAGTGCTTCGTTCTTGCCTTCATTTCTGAGCTGTCCCCTCCACCATCATCCAGGGCTAGGAAAGCTGATTTGGCCCCACGTAAGAACCACATTTACTCTCTCAAGTCCCAGACGTGTATCTGATGATTCCACGACAATACCTTGTCCATATTCAGACCATTTAACTCACTTTCAACTAATAGGATTTGAGCATCTATAGGCCAGGCAATTGAACTGCTGCTTGAGATAGGAAAATCAATAAATATGATCACTGCCCAACAACAGACACATATTTATTCTAATAGTTATCAAGATGTTTAAACTTCGTCAACATTACAATACTCTGCTTCATGTTAGGTCTGTGAAACAGCTGTGTGTGTGCGTGTGTGCATGCGTGTGTGTTGTGCGCACATGCGCGTGCACACACATAGGTATATGACCCAAGTTCCACCACGTAGGACTGACTACGTGTTGCTATGTCTCCCTGAAATCCATTTCATTTTCTCTAAAACGGAGTAGTCATGATTCCTCACTAATTGTCAGGAGATTATATGAGATAAAGTGTGTCCACATTGCCTAGGTCTTAAGAAATCCTCTGTTTTAACTATTATTGAGTCATTTAAATGCACAGAATGTCCTGGAATCATATCATCTTAGAGTTCATGTGCTTCTTTCATGGTTGCTCTAAGCAATGAGTCATTGACAATTCCAAAAACACCATTCAGGATTCTTTATCCCGCTCCCAGGAGCTACCTTCTGTCAGTGAGAGATGGGTGGACGCCCCAGCTCACAGCCTTCAGAGGGGCAATTCTGAGGTCCCTTCTATGTGACTTTCCAAAGGGCCCACAGAGAGATTGAGCCCCGATGCCTAGAGTAAACAGATGCCGCTTTCCATTGGCTTTCCTTCACCCCACACCTTCACTCCAGCATTCTGGGGTCACCTCTCAAAGAAACTACCTGTGTAAAATCAAAATCTAAGGACACGTTTTGGGGACAACCCAAACTACGACAAGACTGAAGTTTTAATCTCATCATCTTTGCAATACATTCACAGTGTTCTTAATAAGTGGATAATCACATCAGTTGCTCTGAAAGTCAATAATTCTAATCTGTTTTCAAGTTCATGAGTTCCTTCGGTTATCCCCAGAATTAGATGGCTAATAAGAAGATAATTACACACATCTCATCATTTTAATCATGAGACCTCACTCTTTTTGTCATTAGAAAGAGGAGAACTCTTTTTTGGAACATCTGTTCAAATGTTACAAAATATTATTGTGGAAACGGGTTAATGACACTGGAGTAATCTCAAATTTCAAAGGAAATGCATCTCAACAAAAAAAATGATTTAATCTTGAAATACGGCTTCCTTATGTTTGTATGGGATCAATACAGCTCACACAATATTTTACTCAAGATTTCTTCAGCGAAAGAGTTATAGCTTAAAAATGTTGTTTGCTTTCTTTCTCTGTCAGGCTGACTGCTGACATCCCAGTGATGAATAAAATGAATGTTATGTCTTCCAGAGAGCAGTCTCTGTAGTTCTCTGTTTATTGGTTTTGTCTGTTGCAACTTAAAATACAGGATCTATTTTGCCCCAGTGTTGCTGCCGATATTTTTCCTTCGTGAACTAGAAGATAAACAGAATGTTCTTATTTACAAGTGAACTACTGAGATGTCCTTCAGACGCACTTGGGATGCCCAGTAAGCCCTCCCTCCGCACCTCAACTCGGAAGCATGCATCAGAGCATCTAGAGCACAAGTGGAGAAGTTTCTTCAGCTCTCCCCACCGGAGCTGTAAAATACAGAAGTTGACTTCCAGGGTCCACAAAGTTATGTCTCTGAAACCTCTTTAAGCAGCTGGCCCTGAGACAAGAAGACCAATGGCATCTTCAAAGCAGGCAGAGGGCTAGGGAGGCCCCCCCAGCACCTGGGGCTGCCGCTGACATGCAGGAGAGGGGAGCTGAGCTCACGTGCATGGCCGGGGACAGAGATGCCCTTCAGCCTGAATCACACACGTGCACATGAGTGTGTGCACACACCTACACAAACACTGCCCATGTATTGCTGATTTGAGACGATCTCGTGCCTTCTCAAGATGCGTGATAACCAAACAAAGGATCCAGTGTGGGATCTGGGGCAGAATCCACAAGTGACAGCAGGAAAGGGAGAGAGATACGAGGACAGTGGAGGAAGTTTACTACGAAGCCGCTGAAAATGGAGGCCCAGGATTTCCCCGGTCACTCAATCAACAAAAACAAATGTGTAAGTGCGTTCCGTGAAAAAGAGCTCCCAGCCCAAGGGCCACAGCAAAGAATGGCGACAAAAAACGCAGACAGAATAGGAGCTGGGGTCACAGTGTGAGCCAGGACATGCAAGCTCACACCGAGCACACACAGACAGGTTTCACACCCCCCACGGAGTGCTCACCGTGTTGTCCACACCCTCATGCTACTTGCTGTAAAATACACAAGACACACAACCGGAGGCCTCCTTCTGTCACCACTTCACGTAAGGGTAGGAGCCAGCCTTCTACACAGACCTGCGCTTCTCCCGTCTGCACAACTGCTTAGGAGAACGTTCCGACTGCGTCCAGAAGGCTTAGGGGACACACACGAGGACCAGTGCTGGGTTGTGTTAACCTGGACTCCAATTTGGAAACACGGGAGTCCCTGCGAGTGACATTAGGTTTCGGAAGCCCGGTCTCACCCAGGATGTGACCGCCGAGTTTTGTTCATCCTGTTGTGCATTCTCCGAGAGCCAATGGGACAATAAAAAAGCTGACCTTCCGATCACTTCCTGGGTTTCTCGGGGTGTCCCAGGCCACCAGCCCTGGCTGCTGAGCCCTTGTGATCGAGACAGAGAGACATAAACAAGCAGCCACCACCCCTTGCCTGCCCTCCACGTGGGTGCCTCCTCTCCACCTCACACAGACCAGGCTGAACTCTACGTGCAGCCGGCTGGGGTTCAGGGGCCAGCTTATGTCTGCGTCCTAAGGGAAATGGAACCTGGACGGCAGCAACTTCCCTCAACTTCTCTTTCTGGGGGGAAAGTGTTAAAACCAAGACCTGAGGTTTGAGGGGAACTCTTAAGTGCGAACACCTTCACCTGCACATGTAAGGGGAGAGGCTCCTAAGTAAAACAAGGGCTTCCTGCACCTTCATGGAAATTACCTTCTCTCCACAGGATCGTCTCCCCCAAATTCTAGAAAACATCTTCACGGAAGTGTGGTTCTGGGATGGCTTTTTGATGGAACAGGGACAGTCCTAACCCAGAATCCCAGCGCTCACATAATGCCCCATCTCATCCCTGCACGGCTCTGCACAGCGACGAATGGGAAAGGAAAATTATAAAATTAAGTGCTAGTCCGAACAATTATTTAGATCTTCAGTAATAACAAAAGAATGTAACCCGAGATAAATGCATTCCACTAGACAGAACGTGAGCACACACTGACACCAACAAAATCACTAGGCTAGTTTTCTTTGACCAGCTTTCTTATCTACAGTAAACAGCAAAACAATAATCATGTCAAATTTTAATAAGGACCAGAAATAAACAAAAGTCTATTCAGAATACAGTACAGATAGTTAACATTAAGATAATTTATATATGCATGTTTCCATTATATTTTTGACTATTTCTAATATTTGTATAAACACACACACACAAAACCGCGGTATCTACAAAAGTATAGGCAACTGATAGAGCCCTGGGCGAAGTGGGATATTATGCAGATGAGCCACTCCTCAAGCCCAACAACTATTTACTAAGTTGTGGTTTTAAAAGTAGAATAAGAATCCATTAATTCATGTCCCTTCTGGGGGGGAAAGAAATCTGATAACCACAGACAAGAAATGTTAATTTTCCTGCCATGAGCACACACCACTGCAGAGATATACGTCCTCTTTGATTTTTAAATGCGATGTAAATGTGTCTTTGCATCTGAAATGGCTGCTCAAAACTTATACAGCAACGTGGAATAATAAAGGAATAACTCACAGTTCACGATCTGAGAAACAGCGTCCCCAGAGGGAAGTTTTGCCACATTTTAGCTCATGGACGTTTGGGACATAATATTTTGTTAAGAAAAATAAAAATATGAACGGATTGGGACTTCAAAGTTTAAAAGATTTCATTGAGCCAGCTGTTTTTATTTAATATGAGATTCAACGTCTGCCTGATGATAAAGCTCCTACAAATTACTTATTTCTCCTTGCTACGTGTGAGAATATCAGGGTTCCCGTGCCTAGCACTACTCTGCTCCGTGAGTTTCAATATGAAGCACCCCGGACGGCTGTCCGGAAAGCATCCAGCCACGTAGCCGTTGTCATTGTGTGGACAGCCCTCATGTGACAACGTACCTGTCACGACATGAAGGGAACCAGATGTGTGTTTCCCTTTCTTTTCCTGCATCGTCCCCTGTCCCTTTGGAAAGTGCATCTCAGGAAAAGCTGTCGGTGCCTGTACGAAGTCACGGCGGTCCCCTCTCCGTGAAGAATGGGCATGAACTGAACATGGGGAGAGCTGTCCCCGAGCAGCGCAGTGGCCTGGCCCTGTGGGAAACAGGACGCCTCTGCCCCTTCCTGAGCCCCACGGACGTCAGCGACAAAGTCACCTCCTCTGAGCCATAGTGTCCTAGCATAACTGGCATCCTGACACCGTTCTTGGAGGATTCCCGGGAAGGATTTACTGAGAAAAAAGCCACGTAGCACTGAGCCGAGCTCCCACGGGGTGGTCACTATGACATGTGTGTTCGTGTGTAGATGCCTGTGTGTGTGCACAGGTGCGATACGCTGTGAAAGGATTCTGTCTTCCTCCCTCACCTTTCCTGCAACAAGTGAAGCTGTCTGATCCACACAGAGGAGGGTGTTCCGTGACAGCACCTCCTTTTCCCCCAGGAGCCGGGGCTTCCAAGGCTGCTCCACGCAGACACCTCCCTGCAGCACTGCAGACCTCACAACACACGCTTCCCGGGAGACCAGAGCCTGGGATCTGTCCTTGCGGGTAGGATGGGCCACACTAGGACCCTCCTTTTAGCACATATTTTACGGCCGCTAATGTCTCCTTGACTCCGCGTGCCACGCGCTGAGCTACCGATGTCACACGTGTTGAGTTCTCACACTGAACCGACGTGGCAGGCCCTACGCGGCTCCGCACGTTACAGGTGACAAAACCGAGCCTGAGAAGTCCGGGACCCTGTCGTGCTGCTTGCGTGTCCAGAAGCCACGGGGTTGGATTCTAGTCCAGGTGCGTCTGAGCCCAGGCTCGTAACCAGCAGACAGGGACTGAGCATCCAGCACTGCAGACCCCAGGGGTGCGGAAGCCATGGAGAGATGCTTGCCCACCCCAACCTCACACCAGTCAGCTCGCTGCTGCCCGGGAGCAGTTTCTCTTCCACTAAACACGAGCGGTACCGATGACCGGAGCCACCGTCTCAGGACGTGCACACCTGACACTCATTGCTGTGAGTGCACGCACACCACCCATCTGTCCTCTGTCCGTAGCTGATGGTAGGTGCTCCTGCCTGGGCTTCCATGGTCGCCAGACCACAGAGGTACACACGTCTGGAGATTTATGAGGCTTTGGTGCAGATCTGAGATGAGAACGAAACAACCCACCACCCCAACACACACGCACACACGCACACCTCCCTGGCTTGGGGAATGGGAGGTATGCACTGCACACCAACTCTGAAGGACCTTCTACCTCCCACCGTCAAACCTCCGCCACGCCGACCCCTCCCCTGACTCAGGTGGGCACAGGGTTCCAGCACCTTTGTCAGTCACGTCTGGACATCGCTCTCCGTTTGTTGTGTGCGGAGTAAACAGTCTGTCTTCCCGAAGATGAGGCCAAACCTGAGCTCACAGGTCTTGGGTTACCATGAGTTGCTCCCCCGAAAAGGACAAGACACTGAACTCATTCATTCCACAATAAATCCACTTTCTTATCTTCACCCTCTTCATAAACTTCACTTTTTCCCTTTCTGGGTACATAACAGTAGATCTGTGATGAGGGTAATGACTTCCATTGTATAGCTATGCAAATGAATTCCAAGTGGGCCGTCAGAAAATGAAAGGAAAGATGATGACAATCTTACACTACTTGTCCTAGAGTAAACATTGGTAAACTAATTACATGATATACCTCCGCTGAATATCTATGAATGGAGGAAAAGCCTCTGATTACTGGTTTTGTCTTTATTTCTATTTGATAAATTACATTTAATTACAGTGTAATTAGATAACACCTTTAGCATTAAAAAAAATAAACCATGTAATAAGGTATAATTTCTGAGAACAGCATAAATTCCACTGACTATAAATAGAGAGATCACATGATAACTTGGCGAATTCATCAGAACAGTTTGGTTTATATATTTTTTTTAAAGATAGCTTTGCAGAGTACGGAACTTTATTCAAAGTGTCAATTCTGGAATTTTTTTAATGAAAATGCAATTGAAGAAATCCATCTTACATGCAAATGTATTTTATAATAGATAAAATCTACCCACTAAATGAAGGCTTAGAAATTTTTTTAAATTACCCACAGAATTCTCCTCTAATTGAAGCAACTACTAATTAAATCAAGTGCCTTACTAGTTAATCACAATTAAACAATACATTCCAAAGCCTGGCCCAGGTGACACTGAGCCAGGGATTGTCTCTCTCTTTTGGGTCCCCAAACAACCACCACCGTGTCCCTGCTTCTCACATCTGGGTCAGCAAGGTGAGGAATCTGAAACCATGCACATCAGACCAAGGACATTTCAGTATGTCTTTCTGATCAAAATGCAAGGGAACCACAGGGACTGCTATTCAGAGCTCACTTCCGTATTCTGTAAAATGCCGAAGAACAGCAGACGTGGCGGCTGGAGTTACAGGGGTGGCCCCAAATCTTGCTCCCAGATTGCAGGTGAAGGACACATGGGCAGGACCTCATGGTACCTTTCACCCTGCTGCCGGCCTATGCTTCTCCTACCCCACATCTATTTAAAAGTGGAGAAAACCTTCAAGCCACACCACAGGAACCTTTGGGGGCCAGTGACAAAACTTTCAGAATGCAGCCGAAGTGGTATCTTCCTTCCAAAAAGGCTTGTCAGGAAAATTCTAACATTGTTCTTTCTTGACCACTTTCTAGTTACAAATTCCCCCTGCATGCTTCCTCCAAGAAGTAATCAAGACTATCTTTCCTTCCTTCAGCTTTCTGGTGATCAGAGCATCTCTACTGAACGTGCTGGAAGCCCGCTCGCCCCAGCCCGCTGAAATACTCGCCTCTGTAACCAACAGTTTGGATCAAGGTCTCAATTTCCATCCCAACTTTCATGCTGGTCTTAGACGGTCCCAAGTCATTGCTGATGGCACCAATGACACAGCCGTCTTGCCTTGCCAACTTGTCTCCAACATGGCCATTGTACCTCAATGAACAACCCCTTTGGGCATGTTCTGGACACGGTCATCCACAAAAGTCCCCCAGCTTGACCACTGTGCGCTGGGGTTCTTCTCTCTCGCATATCGACACCAGGAGGGAAGAACAAGTCATTGCTGTTGACAGACTTAGAGGAATAAGCTTTAAAAAGCTAGGCCTTTGACTACCCCAAAATGGGAACGTTGTCTTAAAAACACGTTAGTCTGTAAATGTCACCTAATTGTAGATTAAATATCACTTGTTTAAGTCACATAGTTACAACCCTCACACTGTCCAGTGCTATGGTCTTTGACTCATAATTCTTCACTGCCTCTCCATAGCCAATCCGTCATCAAATGCTCTTGTTTTCATTTCCTAAATATGTCTTTATCGCATATACTTTCCTCCGACCCTTCTTCCCCGGCCTGTTCTGAACTTCTATCCCTCTAGCAGGGCCCACGGTATCAGCCCCCACCTGTTCCGGCACCCACTCTTGCCCCCTTGGGTTTGCTCGCCTGCAAGTTGGCCTCGTCATGAAGACCATGTGATCAAGTCAACACCACTTGGTCCTCCGATATCCTCCAAATATCCATAATCAGTATGTCACGCACAGCTTTGACTCACATGCATATCGATCCACCCATCTCTCTTCCTCCATCAGTACTTTCCAGCTACGCTTTCCCTTCTCTCGGGTTCCGAGAACTCGCCAAGTTTCTCTCCAACTCAGGGTCTCCACACCTTCTGCTTCTCTGCCCAGAACACAACTGCACACGGCCTCCCAACCCTCCTTTCTACCTGGTTACCTCTTCTTTTCTTAGAAAAAGTTTATTTTCTCCAGGACTCTTTACCTGACACCTTTCAATCAGTAATTTCCAAACTCAAAAGCATGGCCCACAGCATGTTACGCAGTCAGTACAGTGTGTCTATAAGCGGCATTATCTTTTCATTTTAAGGGGTAGAATATTATGCCATGGCATGAATTGGGATGAGATGGGATACATAAGGCATTACACGTAGTTAAGGCAAAGTATTTTTTTTAGATACACTTACCGTATTTTCCGGCGTATAAGACTACCGGGCGTATAAGACGACCCCCTAATTTTACAGTTAAAACATAGGTTTAGGCCTATATTTGCTGTATAAGACTACAGCCTCGGAAATGGGGGGTCGTCTTATACAGCGAATATAGGCCTAAACCTATGTTTTAACTGTAAAATTAGGGGGTCGTCTTATACGCCCGGTCGTCTCACATGCCGGAAAATACGGTATGTGTGTGTCTGTGTGTATATGTGTGTACGGGGGCAGAGTTCAAAATGAAAGAAAGTATATTTTTCTTCCTGTGAGTCAACATTCAAAAAGCACAAGTTTGAAAACCACGGTTCTTAGTGATGTTCACCATTTATGTCAAGCTTGTCCAACCCAGGGACCGTGGGCCATGTGGCCCAACACAAGTTCATAAACTTCCTTAAAACATGAGACTTTTTTTTTTTTTGCAACCTTTTTCTTTCTCTTTTTCTCTTTTCTTTTCATTTTTTTCTTAGCTCATCAGCTATTGATAGTGTCAGCGTATTCTATGTGTGGCCCAAGACCATTTTTCTTCTTCCAGTGTGGCCCAGGGAAGCCACAAGGTTGAATAGCCCTGATTTATTTGTTTTCATACCTCCCGTATTTGCCCTTTATTAAAATGAAACCCTCCAGCTGGTCTCTGTATATCCACAACAGAAGTATTTGTCTTGCATAAGGTTCAGGAGACAAAGTAAGCGAAGGCTTCACTCCCACTAAGTGATGTGTCAACATGTCACCTCCATCACACAGATTCTTTCCTAGAGCCTGGACTGCGTCACCGGGGCTTCCTTGTTCAGCGCCCGCCAGGAAGCCCTAAAACGCGCGGCGTGGTGGGCGGAGCTGCTGCTGCAGGTGCTGCTACCTGTGCTAAGAACGTCCGGTTCAGCAGCCCCAGAAAGCCTGGGCCTCGCATGCACAGCTGCCAGGGTTCCAGCACCTTCTGTCGGCTACTGGTTTAAGACCCTTTGCAAACCACAGGATTCCTTGCAGTTCTTGCTTATTTTTTTCTCCAGTCTCTGTTGGAGATGACACTCCCTGACTTCTGGGGTTAGAAATGTTAAATGGGGCAACACACCCTTAGAGCCGTGTGTATCGAGTGGCGGGCATTTAATCCACGTTGATGCCCCTTCCTTGCCTCTATTTCTTTCCTTCTCCTGGCACGGTCTCCAGACAAAGACTTCCCTAACATATGTGCTCCTGTTTCATAGTTTATATTCTAATACAATTATAACATTATCAAACTAACTTCAGCTACAATCTAAGCCAAACCCCCGGTAGCATCAAGCTTTTTCAAAATCTTTTTTCATCTTCTCCCCATTTTCTTCTGTTGTCCCACTCTGATGCATGGCTGGGCAGGTCATTTGTTTGGACCGGTTTCCCTCAATTATTTCAGGAGTCTCATTCAAACACGCAAAGTCCAATTTGGAAATTTGGACGCTTCTCTGCAAATGGGATGGTTTGCTATCCGATATGGGTATGCTGTCAGTTGCTAGCAGATTACGCCCAGAGGTTGGGGGACAAAGAAATATGTCTCAAAAGAAAGGTCCTATTATGTATGGCTCCACCCAAGTGTGCTTGATGACCTAACCTAAAAAAAATATCATCATTGGATCGACCTAACAAAATTGACTATTTTGCTCTACCTCAGTTTAGGACTCAAAAGTCTCTCACCATCATTTCTTAGAATACCCATGAAATGCTATACAGATAATCTATTTAAAAAAATGAGATGGGAAGAAGATGGTAATTAGGAATTTGACAACTCACTGTAGGTTGTAAAACCAGAAGCATTTCCAAAATTAATAAACATCTCATTATTAAAATACAGAGAACTGTACTTAGCAATCAATGTAGGGGATGTAAGATTTATTCAGCTCAATTCTCTTCTGTACATCTGGTTCTACTGATTATATACATCCCTCAATGTGGAAGAATCTAGAAGAAATGAACAAAGGTAAATTCACCACAATGAATCCCAACTATCCCCAGAAACTCATATGAAAGCATCAAGCATCTATACCAATCTTAAAAAAAAAAATTTCTTGCCTTTTAAATAAAACTCTTTTTATCCAGACGTGCCTCTGTTTCTGGTGTCAAAAAGAAAATTGATCATAATAGTTTTTAGAGACATAACTTTGAAAGCAGAATCACCCTTTTGAGCAATCTAGCCCTCAATTTGTAACAACCTTGATTTTCTAAATGCGCTTATTTCATAACATGTTGAAACATTTCTAAAACCTGGTAACAATATTTATTTGAGTATATCCTTCATTTCAGAGAGCATTAGGCAGTTACTCTTGAACAAAGTCACATATTTTAAAAGCTGCTCCTGTTTAGAGAATGCATAATAAGCAGAACCACAATTTTTCTCTATGTTACATGTATTCATAAATAATGTAATGCTTCACCATTTAAAATACTTTTATTTTATTTTTATTTTTTGATATATGTTGTCACCAACAATTCATGTGGGTTCTTTATATACATGAAGAACATAAAGAGGTATTCCTGGGATAATTTTTCCCAAGAAATACAATAAATTCTGGTCTCGTTTTTTTCAGTTTGTAATAACTAAGCAGGTGTCTGTTCAGTGAACTGAATACAGAATTTGGGTATATAAACAAAGAGTTTGGTGTGAATTAGATAAAAATTATGGTATTTTTTTAGTTGATTAGTTAAATCGTCACTATACACCTCCACCTTGTTTATCTACTTTACTTACATACTTTATTTTAATTGAGTTCTCCTAAGTTCTATTACCTAACACTAGAAATCAGAGAGACATACCAGAATCATAATTCTAGATAGAAATTTGACAAATTCTCTTTTGTAAAAATGTTGAATTTGAATATATATCTTTTATGTTTTTATCTAATCCCCCAAACTGAAAATTCACCAGAAAAAAAATAATCCCTTATACATGCACACACACAATACTGGTTTTTCTAAATACAAAATTAAATTTTCCCAGTAAAAAACAAAACTAATCAAAAGTAAATTTCTTAGTGATTTTTCCCATGGCTCATTTTGGGAGTAGAAAATCAGATCTCTGAAATTTATGCTTTAAAAATATCTAATATGTCTGAAAACTAGTGATCAAGCGACCTATTTTTGTTTGCTAAGATGTCTAAGAAATCATTTTGGTTGTTTCTTCTTAGATCTGTTTGCCTCAAATCATCTTTGACCAAAATAAAAATTCTTACCTACTCTTCTAAGGAGAGTGTAAGAGGTAAATAAGAGCTAACATTATTGGAGTTTGCCACTAGGAGGTAGGCATGATGATGGTCACTTTATATTTCTTGTCATATTTAATGCTACACTAGTATATATTACAGAAAATTTAAATGAATCAAGTAATATGTAATAATAGTAGTTTTAAGTTATTTGCAAAGACTCCGTATTTTAGCGTAGTGGTAGAATCATGGTATACAAGTCATTTTCACTTCTTGAAATGTGTATATTTTAAGTGAATTACATTTCATTAATTTCGATCTGCAGTTTCTTTTCCATCATAATGAATTTAGCACACTAATTAACTTGACGACAAGATACATAAACAGGATTAAGGGAAAGGCCCATATCTAAAACCGCAAAAGAAATAAAATGTCATCTGTCATTTTAATTCATTGTCCTTATCACTCAACGATCAAATGATATAGTTCTGACATTTAGAAGAAAGACAATGTGCATAATAAATGTCAAGGCTATTTTTTTCTTTCTCCAAGTACAACTTTATTTTCAGAAAGCATAACAACTGAGACGCAGGTGTCTTGTAATTTGTTTTTCTTTTCACACTATAAGCTTTGCAGAGAAACTTGCAGCAGCCAAACCTGATACCTGTTGCCTAGCAACCATCTGACAATTTAAAGACTTAGATGACCTGGATATATTTCTGACTGTTAACCCTTGTATGACCGAGTTAATTAAACGCTGAGACACTCTTAGGGTGCCTAGGTCAAAACTGTTGAAGTGAAATTTAATTTTAACCATCAACAATTTAATTAGCTTGGTTTTCTTATTAAAGGAATTAAAGAACTATTTTTTTTAAAAAGCTTGAATTTTCTGACCCAGTGGGCTTCAGAATAAAAAGTACACTGAGTAACTCTTGCAATTGAAGCTTCAGTTTATACCTTTATTATCTATTTTATATGCATGCACATTTTTCCTAAATTTCAACGTCACAAAAAATTCTGAAACCTGAGATCCTGGGCGTTAGCCTCCTTTTATCAATGACAGACTTCTCTAGGGCTTAAAACAAAAATCCTGAAGCTGAACAAAGAGATGCATTCCGGTGCATATGTTAATCTCTAATGTAAACAGGAAGCAGTAAAATTAATGACTGCATCTGGTAAAAATAGTCACACTCGCAATAAACACACTTGCTGGATATATTACGTAAGCCCTGGCAAACAAAGGGTAAAGAGACAAAGAGGAGAGAGACTAAAAATCTTTGCAAACAGTGGCATTTAAATAAGTGTGATTCTGCCACTTCTTGAGGCTAAAAAACCATCAAATGCTTTGCTTGAACTGACACCATATCTTTAAAATGTTAATATCTACTTGTAGAAGACAAGTGTTCAAAGGTCTTCCAAAAAGTTTAAGTAATTATAAATAGAATAATATTCAGCAGGTTAGTCAAATTATATCACATCTTATATGGGTTAAGTAGGCAAAATTAAATAAATAAATGTGTGTATGTCTGCGTGTCTCTAGGTACAGTAATTAAGAACAAAACTAACTGGGTACTCATCGATTTAATTTTTTTAATTATAAACATTTATCATTAAGACTATTTTATTGTAATTGAATAAGTTTATTATAAAAATCAAGTTATTAAACCCTGAGTGAAAAAGCAGACTCATTAGTAAAGAGATGTAGCCTTTACAATATTGAAAGCTAATTGCAGATAAACACTTTGATTCTCCCGGGATAAAAGATAGTCAAGTTGATTGTAAATGCTTATTTGATGACATGAAGACTTCGTGTGAAAGAAGAACACAATTTGTATAATTCAGTTAATGCATAAAGTTGTAAATGGTATTCAATTGACGGTTTTTAACTCAATAAAACATTTTATTAGGGTTCTACTAACAAAGTTTACATTGGGGAACTTGGCAGATAATGAGGGAAAAATAAGATCATCATATATTGTAAGAGTTTTGCATCAAATGCGAAAAGAACAATGGCCACCAAAAGAAAAAAACAGAACCAAACCAGGATGTTTGCTGTTGTTTTATTATTAATATATAAAGAGAAGGAGCAAAAGTTCATTTCAAGGCTCAGTTTGTATACGGAGGTGAACATCAGGAGAGGGGGCTAGAGTAAGGTGACCAGATGTTAACATTGGTAAAGCGGGACACCATTGACCGGGGGGAAGGGGTTCTTGATGAAAAATTGGGTCTATCTCCCGCCGTTCCCTAGCTTGTCGTGCATTCTTTCCAAAAATCGGGACTTTTTTAAAACGCTGTGGGACGCGGGACAAATTGTTAAACATCGGGATTGTCCCGCCAAAAGCGGGACGTCTGGTCACCTTAGCTAGAGATATAAAGTAAATTGCCCCTTTTCGTAGTCCATTTGCCTGGACCTAGCCAGAGCCTTGTCGGTCCTTAAGATGAAGGACATTCAGACAGCCTTTCCAGGACGAATTCTCCGGTTCAGTCTGTCCCAAGTCTGTCCCAGCCAGACTCTCGTCTGCATGAGTCCTGGGCTCCCCCCAGCTCCGCCCAGGGTTCGAATGATCACCAGGGCCAAGCACTGAGGACAGCGCCTGACAAACAGGAAGTGCTTGACAATACAGGAGCAAAGTGTGTCATGGGAGGAGGATGGGGCAGGACCCAACACATAGTTTGCACAGATAAACACATGCACAGACACCCTGCTGCTACATAGCAAGGACATACAAGGCAACGTCTACTTTGCATCTACTCCCTGTTCCATGGGAGCATATTAGCCCACTTATAGTCTCAGAACCCTTTAGAACATAAACACAATGCCCGCCACTCTCTCAATAAAAAGCTGCGCCTCAAATACTTTTTGCAACTGGTCAGCAGGGACTCCGGTTGTTAGCGCCCGTTTTGTGGCAGGTCTTCTAGGTGCTCAGCTCACGGATGTCCATAACTGAGACCCAGAACTAGAGGGGCCTTGTTTGATTCTGCAGCGCTGGGTCCTCCCATGGGCCACTTTCCAACTGGAAGCAGCTGAATTGAACGCCCTTTTCCCCCCTGACGAGCACCAGAGAGAATTCTAACCAGGTAGCCAGTTTTAATCAGCATAAAACATCTAAACCGCAGACAGAGCGCATATCCTATAGAAACCCCAGGGGAGAGTTGATGAAACCAGCACATCGGCTATTCTTCCTCACTCACATCGTCAGCTATAATTGTCCAGGAGTCAATGTTGGTTTTATACATGCAGTCTGGCTAAAATAATTATATTGTTCTAGTGTTCGTGAGGATTCAAGGAAAAGTTTAATAGAACAGCTCATCCGTTCGATGCACATCCATTGAGCAAGTCCTAAATACCAAAGGGTGATTCCTAGCTCCCCAGTTAAGAACTGCAGAGGCAAGGACGACTGTGTCCAGAGTGTATGGAAGCAGGAATAGCGCAGTGTGGGAGGTGTTCAGAGGGAGGACGACGGGGTGTTAGGGCAGCAGACACACTGGTCTTGTGCTGCCTTTGAACTCAGATGGGAATTCACACCATCGGTTGTCCCGGGTCTCCAGCTTAGACTGCAGACACTAGGCCTTCTCAGCCTGCACTCAAGCCAATTGCTTGTAATACGTTATATACAAATGTCATGTATCTGTGAATTCGATGGGTGCTGCCTCGTTAACACGAAGCGTCGATCATCACACGGAGTAGAGAATGGAGGAAGAACGAGAGGAGAGGCTCGCGTGAGCAGCAAGAACAGGATGTAGGAAACGGGAGCCCACATGACGGAGCGCTGTTGGGAGGGTGGAGGTGAGCCATTCACATGCTGCAGGCTCAGGCGTGGACAGACGTTAATAATTGTGTCTGAGGTCCTGTCTACGCAAGAAGCAGGCTGACCAAGTCGGGCATTGTTGCAGTAAACTGGGTAAAAGGTGGGGATGGAGAGAAGGAATTGCATTGTTTTAAGGAGGTAGAATTGAGAAGACTTCGTGGTTGACGGGCCACGGGGTCTGCTTGGGCAGAAGGAAGCATTTTGATGATGCGCAGGTTTCTCAGAAAGTAAGCAACTAAATGAGTAGAAGTCTTTATTGTTAGGATTCGAATGGAGGGAAAGGAATGAGTTCAGCTCTCCGTGCCTATAGTATAAATGAACGGTAGGCAGCTCAGCATGTAAGCAAGGAACTCAACACAAGGACCGGGGGTGGCTGTGCAGATGCAAACATCTTTGGAACATTGCAGTTGTAGCCCCTGGAGAGAATGAGGGTTCCCAGTGAGAGAGCAGTCTTTCCTGGTAAATTAACAGAATATTAAAAATAGGTAGGAGGGTCAATAAGACACTTCATATATCTGCTTTCCATTTTTAACACAGCGTTGTTGGTCAGGAGAGAATTTTGTAGATGACAGGACTCCCCAAAAAAACATTGTTCTGTGACTATGGCTCCCCTAGGAAACAGCTAGGGAACAGCATTGATACGAAGATATTAAAACTTGTTCCTACTGATATTACTTAGAGCAGGGATTAACGAACGTTGGTATCAAGTAAGTTGTGTTTCCAAATACATCATATAACATCATATAATTTAATGAACACACAAGTGGCTATGCTTCATTCCAATTTCTTCAAAATGTGTGTGAATGATGTATCCAGTCACCGGTAGTGAAAGACAACTACACATGTTATCTCAAGGTGAAAGACGAAGCTCCTATTTCAAGTAACTTCCTATCGTTCATGAAATAAAATTGTATCTTGATGGTAATCACACAGCAGATTTCATGCATCAGGTCATATTCCATCACTGCTAA
The DNA here is from genome assembly GCA_004027555.1 of Craseonycteris thonglongyai. NCBI lineage: Eukaryota > Metazoa > Chordata > Mammalia > Chiroptera > Craseonycteridae > Craseonycteris > Craseonycteris thonglongyai. The sequence goes on along the minus strand of PVKE010000026.1, from coordinate 95,251 downwards.
ATTGGTCCAACACCGGTATGCACTATTAATACAATGGATCAGTCAAAAGGCTGAAGAGTGAAACTCAAAATATCAGTATCATGACCATTCATTATTGAGTGCACATTGCTCTTCAAAAATTCTCTTTCTTACACACTATCCAAATAAGACAACGATAGCTTCAGGTGTTTCCTTTCCAACTAGCTTCTTGTTATTAAATGCTGTAGTTAGTTTTCTCCCGTGTACTTTTTTTTTAGTTTCCACTTTTAGGAACGCAGCCTCTACACTTAGAAAACAACAACAACAAAATGTATTGGCCACTGAGGGAAATGGGAAATGGAGTAAAGAAAAGTTGAGGTGGAAATATATAAGGGTAATAATTACAATAGTGACTAATATGTGTTGTCGGAGGCTACGTGACAGACACTCTTCCAAATACTTCCCTTGCTGTTCTGACATCAAGACCATAGCAAACCTTCCCTTTCAGGTTCTCACACCTGCACGAAGACCCTGCTGTCCACCTGTCTCGCCTGCCCTTTCTCCCCCAACACCGTTCACTTCACGACCTGGTACGGCCCAGCTGTTGCCGACGCCTCGGCTGCTGCGTTAAAAAACCTCCTGGCTTTCTCGGTGAGCATCATAGAGCTAGACCTTTTCCAAGCCTGCCTGTCTCACCACCACAATGTGTCATCCTCAGATCACGTAGTACCTTAAAGAAACGTTAGCAATAAAAATTAATAGTGTATCCATTGGCGGCCTCGTGGTCTGCTGCTTATCAGATTATTCCAGTTGCTGAGGATAAAAATCGTAAAGCTAACTAAAGGAAAATAACATTAAAATGCATTTGTTTTTGAGCTTCCCCTACCAAGAGAGGAATCAGATCTGTGATGTGAAAACCATTTCTCAGGACTAGGACAGAATGCAGGAGAAAAAGCAATTTACCTTCACTCAATAAGATGTGTTCCGGCTGCAGGAAGGGGAAGGAACCCGCCACTATGGGCAGTTTTTCAAGGTGAAAGAAAATCCTTGTCACATCCTAGCTAGCAGTGAAGAGGAATGAGGAGCGATGATTAATACCACTGCGGGCAGGACACGATACACGGCGAAATCTAACGCCCCTCCATCACACAGAAGTGGTGAGCATGCAAGAATCTACTTACTGTGCCTCTGCATTTTAATTGTCGGCTTCTTGTCTTGTTTTCTAAAGTCCTGTGGGGCCATGTTTGAACGTGTACAAATATTTTGCAGCATTAAAGTAGGATTATGGAAATTGCTAGCCATAAATACCTGATAGCTCCTATCGCTCTTAAGTGTATCAGGGCTGTCCAGAAAGTATCCAGCCACGTAACCCTTCTAGTTATATTGACAATGGCTGGATTTATTTATTTTTTCCGGACAGCCCTTGTATATTATCCTTAGGTCTAATTCATGCTGTATGTAACTTATCGTAGTATTTGACTCCAGACTATATGCTCCTTGAGTAGCGGAACTGTGTCTGTTATCTCTCTATCCCTGGCCTAAGCACGGCCCCCAGCACTCCACAGGCAGGGGATACTCAGTGGATAAATAAGTACAATGATGTCATTATACTTTTGATCCAGAAGGTCAGTCTCTAGGAATTGATCTGAGGTAGTCAACTAGACAACTGTGTAAAGATGTCAGCATGTGCGGGTCCCAACTCTTAACTCATGAGCGTGGTGGTGGGTATACGTGTGTCCGCTAAATTTTCCTTTACATGTTTTTGTATGCCTGATATATATCTTAATAAATAGTTAAAAATAAAATAAAAATATTAAGATACAGGAGGAAAGAAACATATGAAAATATTTATAATAGTGAACAGTTAAAAATTAAAGAACATTTCCATAGGCTATGAGTGGAATTAATTATGGCATACGAACATAAATTGAAGTATGAATATAATGGTCTGGCTCTCCTCTTTCATGGAAAAATGACCACAATGTATTGGGAAAATACCAATTATACTATGACCCATTGACTTTAAATTGTGTGTTAATACACAAGAGAGCATAAAAAAAACTCTTTCTAAAAGGTTCGTCATGACTCACACGGAGTGGTAAGATTTTAGGATCTATACATATTCAACTTTAAGCATGACTTAAATGTTTTTAAATTTTATTATTTTAATATTCAAAAATATTGCTTTTATTTGAAAACCAATTTCCTCAAAATATTAAGTAAGTTGTTGTTTGTATTTATTTTCAAAAAATCCAACGGGCGTTTTGTTGTAAAAATGTTCGGCTCGCCACACGGTTCTACAAGTGCAGGTCCTCTGCCTCTCGGCCCACTCAACTCAACTCAACTCAACGGAAGCACCTCTTCACAGCAAAAGGTACAATACGGGCAGCGCTGACAAAAAACAATAGCCAGACATGCTACCCACACCTGTCCCTTCGCAACCTTCCTGCGGCCCCAGCCACGCTGGGGTGGCTGAGTGCCCGGCTAAAGGCAAGGTCACCTTTAGTTCAGGGAGCACACACACTCGTGTACTCTTACACATGCATGTTCACACACAGGAGTTCAACTTCCGATGCTCAATTCCAGGGACTGACTTGGTGGAATGATGTACAGTATCCAGGCATCTTCCTGACGGGATGCAGGGGAGCCATCAGCACTGTGTGATTTAGCCTCCATCAATGTGCAGGCTCCTACGGTCCCTGTCCCCACGTCTGCCCCCCAGCGCGGGACCTGCCTTTAGAGTCCTCTCTCCCTCCCTCCCCAGGCGCGTGTAGGAGAATTACTTCCTTCTGAGATGCAGGGAGAAGAGACTGGGATTGTCTATTAGCTTGGCTACTTTATCTTACTTAGAAAGACAAGTTTAATCCATCAAAATGTTCTTCTATGCGTATCCTGCCTGGCAATACGGCTGTCTCTAATTCACGAGCGTGTGCACTCCCTGAACTTTGAATGGCAGCATGGCCTTGGGTGTGCTTGGACCCCCTCACAAGTTAGAATCCTGTCTCAGCTTTTTCATCCCTGCTCCCAAGTGGGTCTGCTCACATCCGGAATCTTTACAAACGAGGAGAAGGGAACTGAGATTGACAATGGGAAGCAAAGGGAAGGAGGACAAAGTTCAAGTCTACTTGAAAAGCCCGATGGTCTGTGACGAACGACATCTGAGGACTTGGTGAGACTGTGTCCTACCCAGTCCCCCCACGGAACTGAGCTCATTAAAGGCAGGCCGAGGGGTTTGATCATCACTGGGGAGCACTAGGCAGCACTAGGCATTATACCTGAGAGGAGAAGAAGAGAGGAGAAGAAGAGAGGGGAGAGAGAGAGAGAGAGAGAGAGAGAGAGAGAGAGAGAGAGAGAGAGAGAGAGGAAGGAAGAAAAGGAAGAAACAAAGGAACAGGGAGAGAGGGTGCAAGTAAATGTCAGACACAGGGAGCAATGCTGCCTCTTGACTTACATAAATAAAATAATAAATCCTGTATCCATCACTGACAGAGAACGCCTCAGGGGGTCACTGAAGGAAACGTGAAAAGTAAACATCATTCCGGCCTGCCATATTCTGAATATTCGAGAATGGCAGGTCTGGGCCTGCAGAAGATTCCTCAGACAGCAGACGTGGCCACAGCCGACCAGGTTTGGGGGCCAGGTAGTCACAGGGTCTTCAGGAACCTCCCGTGATTGGGGGACACGCGTGAGAACCGCACAAATATTCCACACGTGTCGCCGATGAGACAGGTCTGGAAGCCTTATTAATTCCCAGTTGCTATAAGAGCTCTAAGAGCTCTTATTACAAAACAGGTCTGTACTCCGGAAGGGGTGTGTGTGTGTGTGTGTGTGTGTGTGTGTGTGTGTGTGTGTGTGTGTGTGTGTGTGTGTGTGTGTGTGTGTGTGTGTGTGTGTGTGTGTG
>PVKE010000026.1:0-91292 GCA_004027555.1 Craseonycteris thonglongyai | reverse complement strand
AAAATACAGAAAGTCACAATTTAAAAAATCCCTCCTACTGCCACAAACAAGAAAGCAGCACTATTCATATTTTAGTATCTATCTTCCAAGATTTTTTCACTGGGATTATAGTATGCTTACTATTTTATAAACCACTTATTTACATAATATTAATCACCCTGCCACGAAGTATATATTCTTTGGCCGTGCATTATTAACCACCCTCAACTACTCCCATCGTATAGATTTAAGGTCCCTCAATAATACTCTGTGACTGTAAATGTGGGTTGTTTATATTTTATGTTTGTTATTAAATATTAATACTCTAATTCACATCCAGGATTACTTCCTTAGAGCAAATTTTCGGTGAAAAAATTACTAGATCAAAACATCATTTGAAATGTTTTGATATAACCCAAACGTTCTGCACATCCGTTATGTCACTTTTTCTCCCTTCATAATGCTTTCCTTCCATTGACCTGAACTGTGGTCAACACTAGCTCCCCTTAGACTGCAGTTTCTCGTATTTTAACATGCACACGTATAGCTTCTTATTTTCTTTAAGAAACTGTGTGGTTAAACAACTCCCATTCTTTCTATTTTGTATTGCTTTGTTGGTTCATGTTGTAATCATGGCTTTGTAATTTATGTATTTACCACTGATTCTTTCATTGTTTTTTGTAATGGGTCCTATTTGAATGAGACTATTCAGAATATTTTGAAACAATACCTTATTATTTTTTTCCGCAGTAAGCACATTTAATATAAGACCTATCCCCTTCACAAAGTTGAAGTGTACAATACAGTATTGTGAATTATGGGCACAATGTCCTACGTTGTACCTCTAGAACTTAGTCATCTTGCATAAATAAAACTGGCATCTTTTTAACTTTTACTCATAATACATTGATAAAGATTGTGAGGGTTTTATGGAGGTAAATGTGCCAGTTACCATGGTTTTAACTGCTGTGGATTATGATTTGAGGTGGAGAACTTACTTTTTTATACCGGATAACGCTTTCCACATTGCTAGTTGAATAAGCAGTCATTTAGCTACTGGTTGAAATTCTACTTTACCATGCACCAAATTCAGATTGCCTGTTGCTGACACGGTTTTCTTTTTCAGTCCCATTGTCTGATTGTTAGGGGCTGGTGCTAATCATATGCTGTTTTGATTATCATGACCCTGTTTTAAAAATCAAGTATTTGGTAATGCCCTTAGACTTCTTCTTTTTTATTTTTTCTAAAGATTTATTTTATTGCTTTTGATGGACAGAGAGAGACAGAGAGAAGGGGGAGGGCCCAGAGCCGTCTCCATAGTTGTACATCATCAGTTCTCGACACGGTTTCGTTTCACACAGGTGGGCGGGGGCTGTGCAGGGTGGGAACTGGGCTGGGGGCCTCCTGCATAGGAGACATGCCCCCTGGAACTGAGGGCTGAACTGGGGGCCTGCTACATGGAATCTTGCCCTGTCAGGAAGCGAACTGGGGGCCCCCACATGGGAAGCACGCCACAGTTCAGCATGTGCATCCACACGGGCTGGAGCTGGAACCGGGACTCGATCCTTGGTCCCCGGGGCTGCATAGCAAGTGCTTAACCTGCTGAGCCACCCCGGCTTCCCTTATTCTTCTTTTGTGAAAAGAAACGTACACCAGACTTTCTGTTAACCAGAACTCATGCAACCAGCAAAATGTGTATTATCCGGCATCTACCGATCCCCATGGGTGCCGGTTAAGTGGGAGTCTACTGTATATCATTCTCACCTTTCTCTTTTCTCCCATTAGACTGTTGTGTGACTTCAAGTTCCCAAAAATTCTTTGGAGGTGCATAATGGAAATGAATTAAAATAAAATTCACAGGATAAAATTAACATTTTCACAATGTTTATACTTCCCATCCTGGGACATAACACACATTTATTTAATCCAGGTTTTTATTGCATCTTAAATAAAGTATATTAGCTTTATTTGTGTAGGTTCCACACTCTTCTTCTTCCCTTTCATTAGTCCAGATCATCTGGAAAATATTTTTGAGATCCTTTCATGAACCGGGCATTGTGTTAACTTATTTCTAAAGTTTTGCTACTAATATGAATAAAAACTGTTCTCCACCATGTTTTGTGATCATTGATGATAAATAATGCAGCTCTTTATTTTTTATATGTATTTTATATATATCTGATTTCTTGTTAATCTTAATTTTGAGTTATTTTGAGTCATCCTGAGAGCAAATCACATTATCTATAAATAATAATTTTCCACCATCCTATTTTTTCTTCAAAATTGTGGTTCTTCAAAGTTTTGAAAATAAATTCCAGAATAGTAGAAAGAAGTATATATTAATAAGCCTAGAATTAACCATCGTAATCTTTGTCCCTGTTACCGAGTTTCTTCATTTTTGTATATAGGTTTTCTCTGTTTTACTGGATTTGCAATTATGAGAGCTTCATTTATTTCAGTAGCCTTTTCAAGGAAGTAATTTTTGGTATTTATCACTTATGTGAAGGTTTTTCAAACTATTAAAATCTTCCTCCTGCCTTATTATTTATGCCTAAGTTCTCCTTAATTTTTATTTTCTGGATATAAAAAAATATTTTGAGTAGAACATTTATTTCATTTATTGTCTGCGAAGATGAGAGACAGAGAGAAGGGGGAGGGCCCAGAGCAGTCTCCACAGTTGTCCGTCATTAGTGGTGACACGGTTTCATTCCACACAGGTGGACGTGGGGCCGCTCGGGGCAAGAACCGATGTAGGGCTTCTTGCGTGGGAGGTGAGAACCTTCACAGCCGAGCCATCCCAGTGGTTACCAGTTGCCCCAGGCCGGGAGTAGAACCCCAGATTTGGAGGCCAATGCTCAACCTCTGAGCTATCTTGCCATCCCCATTTTTTTCTGTCTTTTATAGGTGAATTCAGCTCCTAAACTTGGGTGCTGGAAATGACACTAGTTTTCAATTCCTAACACTAGATTTGATTTCTGAGCAGGAGCTCCCAGCCTGCTTGGTGGGAAGCCCCTTGCCCCATGGGTCACACTCCCGCGTACAGGCCTGGGTCCCTGTTTCCCACACGGATTCTGGCTGGGACATGAGACGTGCTTTGGCCGTGCATCCGAGTGCATGACGTGTACCCTGCAGCCTGTTCTCCTGCACAGCAGTCTCCAGCTGTAAGGAATTCCAGATCCTTGTCCTGAAGAGGGAGGACACATGGGAATTCTCAGGAGGGGAAGACAGCACCCAGGGAACCACGGGGGGCCTGGCCCACGTCCCCACATAAGCAGCTGACCCCACCCGAAGTGATGAACCGCCAGGTCAAGCGAAAGAACCCTGAGAAATGATAAGTGAGAAATCATTTTAAGCCACCAAGTATTGGGTATGTTTGCCACGTAACCATAGAAAACTGAAAATGTTTCTGTTTACACTTGATCTGACTCAACGATTTTTCTATTTAGCCAAGTTTCAGAGAAGGCTGCTAAGCAGGAAAATATTTAATTCTCCATCTATCAAATCCACCACCCCACCGAGAAGGCAGGACAGTCCACAGATAATGTAGATTGAAGCGGCACTCTTTTCCTCTTTTGTTTTCTGTTGCAGATGAATCCTTGTGTCATTTCAGTGTCATTTTGTGAGAGGTCCAGTAGAAACGCAGATGACTCATTAGCTCTCAGTACTCCCAATGGCCTTGTACGTAATTTCTAAGTCATCTGCTTCTGAAAATACAAGATGTCATGCATAACAGCTGACCAGTGGTGATTAATTGGTTGTGAGTTACAGACCTCTTCAAGTAAATGAGAAATTTGTATGCCTTCTCCCCAGAAAACGACAGCTCTATGAAGAAATCAATGATCACATCCAATTTCAGCATTTTCGTGGATCATCTGATGCAAAATCATGGACTCCTTAAAGAAAACGTGTAGTGATTTTTTAATATATTTTGGCCAACTCCTCTGTCCTCAGATACAGGCTTGCTGGGGGGGAACAAAACTAAGCAAAAAGCAAAACCCACCATAGTCAAAGCCAAGGTCATGTGAGATGCCCCCACCCCCCAATGTTTCCCATCCCTGTTCACCATCCCTCTCTCCACATCGCCCCACAAGGTGCCGTGTGTGAGGCACTATATAAATTGACACGATAGCATCGAGTACACAGATGAGAGAGGGAAGCAAACGTGACAAGGTGGAGCCAGGGGAGTTGACTTCAGCTGAGGGCGAGTATAGAATAAGAAGACACTGGATTCCTTCGAGGGAACGAAAAAGAAAAAACCGCTGTGTGAATCGCTGTGGGCGCAGCCTCAGAGTGAGACCCAAAATTACCTGCTGCTTTGACGTAAGCTGAGGGCACACGGCTCTTATTAATTTTATGTGTCAGCTGCACTGAGTTCCAAGAGGCCCAGATACTCGGCCATCTATTCTGGGTGTTTCTGAGAGGGTGGTTTCAGAAGAGACTAACACTGACATTCGTAGACTGAGTAAAGCAGATTGCCCTGCATAATGCCAGTGGGCCTCATCCAATCAGGTGAAGGCTTCAATCAGGGGTGTCCAACCTGTTGGCTTCCCTGGGCCACATTGGAAGAAGAAGCATTGTCTTGGGCCACACACATAAAATACAATGACAGTAACAACAGCTGATGAGCTGACAAAAAGGTCGCCCAAAAAAATGTCATCATGTTTTAAGTTTACGAATTTGTGTTGAGCCACCTTCAAAGCTGCCCCTGGGCCGTGCGTGGGCCGTGGGCCACGGGTCGGACCAGCTGGGTCTAAATAAAATGAAAAGGTGGCCTTCTCAGAGTGGCAGAATTCTCCTGCCTGCCGACCTTCCCCCAGGACCTCAGCTTTTCCGGGGTCTACAGTAGCGCCCAGCCGTGGGCCTGCAGCAGCTAGGATGCGGGGTCCTCAGATGGTGGGCTCGCCAGCCCCCATCACTACCTGGGCCAATCCCTTCTCGTGAAGCTGTTCATGTATGTAACGTGTATGCGGAGTCCTGACACATACAACCGTGCATCCCCAGGTGGCCAGGGCAAGGGAGGCTGGGTGGTGGTGGGTGCTCTGTGGCCTGACAACATTCTCCCTCCGGCCCCGCCCTGCCCGACCGCCTGGGAGGACACACCATCCGTCCATCCACAGTGACCTGGCTCTTCAGGCTCGAGCAGACGTCCTGACCTCCTGACGTCACACGACCTCACACCTTCAGCCACCCTGCAGCCCGAGAGAAGAGCCACCAGCGGAAGGAACAAGAAAGAAAAGAAAAGAAAGCGTCTTACCTCAAGACAAGCATTCTTGTCCACTAAATTCTCAAGAACTCTTTCTTTCTCAAAGTCAGGTTCCAACAAGGGTTTACGGGAAGCCCTGCCGTGCACGGCGGGTGGGAAATGAATCCCGTTTCACGTCCACCTTTGCCCCCACTCGAGTGACTCAAAAGTTCCAGGGCCTTGAAATACATCACCCTATTAAGTTCCATCCTGTAGGATGGTGTCTTCACACTTTGGTTCTTTTCCCCATTAATGTTCCATTTGCAGGATGCCTGTGTAGTCATTTCCGTTTTCTATGGATCATTAGAGAACCTTCTCAACGGTGGGTTTTGCTCCCATGTTCTGATATGAATGTATTCATTAAGGACATCCTATGAAATAGTTAATCAAGTTCATTTTGAACCCTTAAAACAAAGCCATAAAGCACAACTTCCCCTCCAAAAAAAAAATAATTTAATCTGGTGTGGCTGCTTTCAAGATTTGACATCGGGAGAAAATTCTTGGCAAGTGGCTTTGATAATAAACGGGAGCCTGCTTCCCACTCAGGTGTGCACGGTGATGTCTAATGCGGATCGGAGGAACTCCTGCAGGCGGGACAAATGCATTCGTGTGCGGGTACGAAGCGGCAGGACTCAGCACGAAACCACAGACGGTCACGGGAGGAACCTCCATCCCACGCATTCTTCCCGGAGCCATTTTCCCATTCCCCAGAAACGACGGTCCCCTCAAACAGGAGAGCTGAGCGTGACTTAGCCTGCCTATGGATAAAGTCCCCCGTACGTGGGTTGTTCATGCTAGTCTATTCATTGTTTTTAAACTTTTCTGTTGTTTCAAGGAGGAGCCTGATGGTACCTTCTTGATTAAAGAGTGATTTTCTCAGCAAAACTCTCCTGTGCCAAACACGTGGGCAGTTTTATAAGAAACAAAACCCTAGATTTTTTTATGGGCAAGAAAAATTTAGATATTTTTTTTCTCTCCTCTACTAACTGGGGAAGTTAACAGTTATTAACAGTTATTAAGTGGTGACTAGAAACATCAACTATCCCAGATACACCTGTAACTATGAATTGTATAGTTACGCACATATTAAAAGCACGTTGTTTCCTGATGAATGTTAAGGCTGCCTATCTGACCACCATCCCTCACTTACGAGTAAATCATTAGAGATTAGAGATGATTGCTGCCTTCGACCATGACACAACGACCAGGAAGGTGTCATCTGTAAGGCAGGTTCCCCCAAAGCCACACACCCGCTGTTACCTCAAGTTCCAGTCAACCTAGTCTCATACCCACATTTAACAATCAAGTTCAAACCACACAGGCAATAGTCAACAAAGACAGTGTGTTATGAGACATGCTAATAAACTGTCCCAGAAACTACCATCTTCAAGTTATCTCTTACTGGTTTGTTGCTACCTAACTAAAATAGGTGTTTTATAAATGAGTGTGTTTCTGTACTGATGACAATACCTCCATTTTCTGGTTTTCAATAATGCCCGGCTCATATGTAACTGAAAGAGAGACGTGAGACGTGGGTGAAAATCATTACTTATTATTCTTAGCCACGTGTGATGGTGGTTATATATACCTGTAGTAATAAAAATATCAAAGCACAGTAAGACTTCTGTGGTTTTTATAATGAAATATACATCAAAACAGACTTCAAAAGGTCTGAAGGAGACTATATATCAATAACACGAGACCGTTTTCATGAGGAACGTTTAGAGTTGATTAGGTGGGATTAGGTCTTTAATTGACAGGATAGGGAATTTATTCCTGTTGGGTTATTGTACTGGCCTTTGCCTCCCACCACCTCTGGGACATCTGTTAAGTAAGAAACAGGAATAAATCGTCCATTTAGGAGGGAGTTAAGTGAGCCAATTCAGATCTTTGTCAGACTTCCGAATCTCTGTGTTTGTATATGTTTTCAGTCCCACCTCCCCCATCTCCTCCTGCAGCTATATATAGGCAGGGATCCAGCCATCACGAACAAACCCCCAGCCATGCGCTGCACAGCACTGGAATGGAAGCATATCCATTAAATACTTAGATATTTACATTACGTCCTGGCAAGAAGGTCGATTCGTGAATGTTAAGCATCAAGGTCACTTGATGAATTGGAGTCCCTTCTGTTTTAACCCACTGAGGCAAGACAGAATAGAATGCAGGGAAGGAGTGCTTTTGTGTAAAAGTAACAAGGATGAGTAGTAACTTGGTATCTTGCTTGTTAAGACAGAAAGAGAGTGACCAAAAAAAGGGGGGGGGGAGGGAAGCAACGAAAAATGATGAAAAGCTTGGCTTTGGAGTTGACCAAACAGGATTTCCCATGAGGCTCTATTTCCTATAAGCTGTGTAACTTCTTGAAATGTCATTTCTCTTTAAAATTTGCCTAAGAAATACCATATTTTTCCATGTATAAGACAATACTTTGTCTAAAACCATCAGACCAAACATTGGGGGCCGTCTTACACACAAGAGTAACCTGTGTATTGATTTCTTAATGTTGGGTTAGAGAAGTCAGGGTCTTCTTATACATGAGGGTGTCTTACACATGGAAAAATGGTAGTTTAAAGGAAGTGATACTGTGGCTTCTTAGATACCCAAGGCGTCTCTATTCCTGTGACCCGCAGAATCCTGGGACTCTAACGGCCACCAGCCCCATGTCTCTGCGGCTTCCAAAGGCCATGTATAGTCTCTTTCCCCCCCACAGCATCATAGATGAAGTTCCCCAAGTTTAAAGCTCCATCTTCTCCCAAAGCTTAGCACTCCCTCCCAGCCTACTGCACCCTGCTTGAATCTCAACGTCCACTAGAAGAAAATATGGGATTTGAAAATGTCCTGGCTGACCTTGACCTATGAACATTTTGGCCGACAGGACACATCACTTCACTGCAGCTCTGCTGTACAGTTTTTCTTGCTTTTCACAAACTGTCCTTCCTGACTTGGTCCCCGTTTGTTTATAGCACAGGGGCCAGTGCGGACGCAAATGTCTTACCCATGAAGGAGATGCGATGGAAGTGGGTACTTGTTCGGTTGGTATTTGTACATTCAACACCAAGGGGTTTAACCACCTCTCATACTTCCCTAAGATCTGGGTGCCTCGGCTACGTTAACAAACCAGTAAAATCCAAAATACATGAACTCAATAGATTAATCCTTAACTAGTTTCCAACATTACCTTATTATAAACACTTATGAACTCATTTTTCTTTAACAACTTGTTAATGAAAATGTTCCCTTTTCTATTCATCATTGATCTCAAGTTGGTAGGCAGCCCTTGGCTAAGTTTCAGCATAGATGCCGGGGCTTTATGTCCGTTGGCCAGTTTCTGTCCTCATCAAGTATGTCTTATGAGCCAACTCTTGCCTCTATCACGGTCTGTAATGAAGGTGAGCAGTTTGTTTTTGGCCCCAGGACATGCTCTTAGAAATAAAATGCGCAGCTTCCACTGTGCCTGGGGGAAACACTTCAATAGCTGTACATTTTGTACCGCACTTCCTGGCTTGCCATCGAGAGAATCCTCTTGTCCTCACTGGAGCTCTGAGGCAGTTGACCTAGCTGGTTCTGAGTCACAGACTGCCCATGGGAGACCCCTCGGCGTGTTCTCAAACAGAATCCATTTCCTTTGGAAATAGGCATGGTTGCTTCTTCCAAAATATGATGTAACTACGTAATTACAGAAAATGTCATCATCCTAGTACATTTGACATTGTTAGCATGGATTCTACTCCTGTCATCTAGATCAATGACAAATGACAGAATAAAGGCCTAGTTAAAAATGATATCATCTGAGACATTTTATATAATTATGAGCAATTAGAATTTGTAAAACATTTAAGTGAATTCCGTTTTGCTTCTAAAGCTCAGTAAGCTCATAAGAAACTGAAGCAATCACTGGATACTCAGTCTGCGAATCAAGGGGCGTAGGGAGACCTAGGCACGGGATGGAGTGAGTCATGGTGCCATCAACACCTCACCCTTGACCTTGGACTAGTAAACGTAAGTACAAGTAAAAACAATCCCTAACGTGGTTTCTTCATTGGCAAGACTGGCGAGCTCAGCTAAAGGCCTTCTAAGATTCTTTTAAGCAACAAATCCATAAAATCTTCATATTCCCTGGGTATTCATGTGTCCTGGACTTGATCACTGCCATGAGGAATCTAGACATAGCCCTTCTCTTGAGTTGCTTACAGTCTATTGTAAGAATCACAACCATCAAGCATCATTTCATTCAGTATTTGTGCACATTCTCATTCAATGGCTGCCTTCAATTCATCAACCGTTGCCAGTTTTGTATCATAAACTTTAACTTCTAAGTATCCCCATAAAAAAAATAGCCTCATAGCGTGAGATTTGGTGAACATGGATGGTATGTATTCCAGCATTCACCAGACTTCGCCCACTATGTCAAATCAGCTAAACTTGAAAAGGAGAGATAATTACGTGAGTCACCAGCTGTTTAAGTGTGTATACATTTTGGGAGAGACACCCTGTATATAAAAACAGCTAAATACGAGAGGTGCCTCTGTGTAACTCTGCATAGATGTCATGTAATCTTTACAAAGCTCCAGTGACACAAGCAAGGTGGGCATCAATGCATCATTATCACCATTTTACACATGAAGAAACTGAGGAAGGGAAAAGCAATTTAAATGAGCAGCACACCCCAGTTTGTACATAAATGATGTTCCCAATGAGCCTGACTACTTGGAAATGAGTCTTGTCAAGGTACTGAGGACTTACAAATTACCAACTTCGTCAGCCACTTCTTTGTGCATTATCAAAGCACGTGAGCAAGTCAATCCCTCGGAACGTTTTCTTCACTTCGTGTCTGATGCCACATTACATGGTTTCCAGCCACACCTCACTGTGCCTTCTAGTTGGGTGTTTCATGCATTTTCTTGCCGTACGTTCAGTTTTCAATGTGGCACTAACGTCTTCAGCTTGGTCGTACCGCACATTGCCTCTTTGAAAAAGAAAAGGACAGCCACACTGGAAGCGTACACAGTCTTTATTTTTGGGGATATGCATCAAATATAGTTTGCAGACTTCCTTATAAGATTAGAAACCCCACCGAGAGATAGAAATTGCTCAGTGTTTCAATGGCAGAGAGCTAGCAGAAAAGAAGGAGGAAACATGAAGGTGGCTGACTATGGCTTCTTTAAAAGTTACGGCACATAGTTTGTCTTGGCATCGCATTTTATTTAGAATTTGTGTGTGTGTTTTACATACACACAAATTCTTCTGAAATGATTACAAGGCAGTTAGTACATCTTTTAGGGACGAAAGACAGTCTTTTAACTGTGTCCGGCATTCCAGTTCGGCCTCTGGCAGATATCCGCAATGAAATGCAGCTCGAAAATGGATTTTCTTATCACTCATGGAAAAGGATACACTTCATCTAGGTGCGATTTCTTTATCGCAATACTCTTTTAATTGACACTTTGCCTCACCTGATGAAAAAGCATCCACTCCACAATCACAACTATTAAAATCTTATTTTGTCCTTGTCAAGACTAAGGGACAGCAAGTTGAGGCTTAAGTACTGATAGCTGAAAATCTTCTAATCCAAAGCCAGTAAAAATCTTCAGTATCCTGACTGAATACATATCTATTATTCAAGAGGATTTAGAATGACAGATAACAAGAGTCAAGAAAGCCTTAATGCACTATAATTCTGGCTTTAAAAGTATTAGGTACTGTGATTTTTTTTTCCCCTCTAAAATATATTTAAATACACAAAAAGGAGCTAAGGGTAAGTTATACAGACTTCTTAAAGCACACCATTCACCGCTTTTTTTTTAAGATAATTCAATTTGTCCATCATCCCTGAAAAAAAAGTGTGAGCCCAAAGCTATAATTCAGCATATCAAAATCACAGAGCTAAAAGAGCATATCCTCAAAATACAGAGCAAATGCACTGAAATAGAGTTGATTACGGCTTCAGATTAGCAGCCAAACGCAAAGTAAATCCACAAATAAGTGAGTCTGCAAGGTCCTGAAATGCCCAATCCTACTAGGCTAAATACCACAAAATTGAGATATAGGTAGTGAAATCTGAGTTCTACTGATTGGAGAATTTATTAAATAACACAACTCAACTAGATAATGCAGTATCACACACATATTAAAAATAAAACATAGGGAAGCTGGGATGGCTCAGCAGGTTAAGCACTCGCTTTGCAGCCCCGGAGACCAGGGATCGAATCCCAGCTCCGGCCTGTGTGGATCCATATGCTGAACTGGGCTGTACCCCTAGTTCAGTTCTTGCCGGGGCCTATGCAGGAGGCTCCGGGCCCAGTTCCTGCCCTGCACAGCCCCACGTCCACCTGTGGAGTGAAACTATATGGAAAACTAATGCTGTCAACTATGGAGACGGCTCTGGGCCCTCCCCCTTCTCTCTGCCTCTCTCTGTCTGTCTCTCTGTCAAAAACAATAAAAATAAATCTTTAAAAAACAGGTCCTTGCAGTATATATATGAAGTTGGGAAAATGCTGATTCTATATTGTTAAGGAAAAAATAGAATGGGAAATCATATTTCTAGCAGCATCCAGATTTTATATATTTATTGCCTGTATTTACGTATGCTCCAAGCATGTATATATAAATATACATGTAAACCCTTACAGTCACAGCTCAGTTTCTAACAGTTTACCCAACAATCCAGCCATCTTATTTTCATTGGGTATACCTGATACTACTCCTGCTTCTAGAAAAATGGCTTGTCTTTACCCAATTAAGACTACAGGACGGGGAAGCCAGGATCACTCAGCGGTTGAGTGCTGAGAGAGAAAGACAGAGAGAAGGGGAGGGGAGTCTCCACAGTTGTACATTAGTTGTGACCTGGTTTCATTCCACACAGGTGGATGTGGGGCCAAGTGAGGCAGAAACCAAACCAAGGGCCTCCTGCATGGGAGGTGAGAACCTTCACCCCCATCCTGGCGGTTACCAGTTGTGGGTTTTCACAGGCCAAGGCTGGGATTCAATCCTTGGACCTACAGTTGCAAGGCAAGCACTCAACTGCTGAGCTATCCTGGTGTCCCCAACAATGGCGTTTTCAATGTGGGAGCAGACGTATGGCAAAACAAATCTAGGTAGGGCACTTGCTCTGAACACAGTAATACTATATTTGCAGCTCAAAACAGGTCAGTAAACAGAATGAAGAGCCTTCCAAATGCAACATGAGGAGGGGCAGCAGGAGGAAGAGAGGACGAGAGGGAAGCTAGGACTCAAAGCTCCGCTATAAAAGCAAAAGGAAAAATCACACTGGGCAGCCGGCATAGGTACAAGTATCACCTTCCCTGTTCCACCGGTTTCCAGACCAGAGCACCGGGGAAGCATCCTGGAAATACACAGTCCCAGATCTGAGTCACTGATATTCATGATTCCGAGGCCTGAAGCGAAGACCTAGAATCTGTATTTTTTACAAACACCCCATGCTGTTCTAGTTTGAAAAACCTCTCAGTTAGTCCCACAGCTTGCATTTCGCAGATGAAGAAGCCACAATCCACAAAACTTCTTTGTAGTCAACCCAATAAACAGATGAGTGGAATGGGCTGGTGGTATGACTAATAAGGAAGCTTGACCATATCCTATGAATTAGTCCCCAAGGAGTATGTCACTGTTTGAAAATGCCTCACATCCAGCAAGGGCCATTCAACTTAAATTCTTTGTTTCTTTGACTTGGGTTCAAAATGAAAAATCAAGTAGAGGAAATTCATAGGGGCCAGTTACGCAGCTCTTGTAGAAATGCAGTAAGAAGTGGGGGTCGTATCCTAGATTCTCCAGACCGCTACGTGAGGTCACAAGGGTTGAACACAGAACCCCAGGGGACTCGGGTCACACGGACTCCGGCTCGGAAGGCCCACCTGAAATGGAGCTTCAGTGGAGAAGCAGAAGCGGGAGTAACAAAGATGGTGGGGGGTACATCGCTGGAATTAAGAAATATTTAGGATGTAAAATGAGTATAACTCAGTTATAAAAGGAAGTCGTGAGTTTATGTGAGTTTATGTGAATTTATAGCAGCATGGCTGCCCTATGGAATAGTATATGAGATGAGGATTCTATTCTTTACCCTTTCACTTGAAAAATGTCTCTGTTCTCCTTCACACAAATCACGTCTTACATGCTCAACCCAGTTAGTGTAAATAAAGAAGGAAGAGAAGTACTTATTAAAACAATTGATGCTCCCTTTTGAATAAATGTCCTTCTACACATTTCCAGTGATTCCTATAAAGCTAAAGATAGTCTACCATCTCAATTTCTAAAACAGCTTGAAAGGAAATAAAGTTCTTAGTAATAAACTAATAAATCAATGGGTAAACAATATAAAATAACCAAATATTTTAGAAAAAAAAATCCTTTTTAAAGACTTCTTTTCACAGTAGTAGTATTTGCCATTTAATCTCTTTGCGGAATCCCAAATCACCGTTAGGCATTTTTCTACTTCACTTGATTTGACAAAGAAAAGGAACCAATGCTGTGAATAGCCGTCTCCTTAAAACACACACAGACACATTTGAAAAGCTCCTGTCAATATTCAGAAAGTCAGGAGAGCAAAGAAAAGAAGTTGTGAAGCCATTGGCTAAATTAATTTTGTTATGGTTTCTCTGCTAAAGCAAACTAGCTGAATGAGAAGCTCCAAATTTAGAATCCACGGTGCTTGCAGGCTTTGCGGTCCCTTATTTAGTATCTCCAGGAAAAACAACGATCAAGTTTGCAAGCATTGATGTTTCTTTTCCCACTAGAATCGCACCGAGCTTATTGCTTATGACTTAATTACCCATAGTTCTATAACTTTAATAAAACCTAACTCAATTAAGGTTTACATTTATTCCAAATTGGCTTGCAACCAACACTTGCAGAAAAGAATGTAGCAGAACAGAAAGCTAACAAGGGCATATGTTCTGCAAGGAGAGCTTTCGTGCTTTGTCAAAACAAACAGAAAATTTTAAACCGGAGTGTGGAGGCTGAAGAGAAAACTCTCACTCAGGTGTCAATCAACACCCATGACTGACCTGGACAGGAAGCAACTTTACCTTCCGGCTCTGACAGGAAGTGATACTTCAGCAGGAGGAAGAAAAGACTCTTCTTTGCCCAGTAACAGCTCAGCCAATGGGAGGCTGCCGTAACAGCCAATGGAAAGTCACTATCCTTGGAACTTCAAGTTTCCTCCAATGGGCTCTTGGTTTACAACAGCCCCTCCCACGTGCATAAAGGAGCGCTTCTCTTCTTTTTTGCCCTGGGCTTGCGAGGGGTTCTCCATCAGTCTACGTGTCCCAGATTGCAATTCTTTTTTTCTTTTTTAATTTATTTTATTGATTTTTAACAGACAGACACAGAGACAGAGAGAAGGGACAGGGCCCAGAGCAGTTGCCATAGTTGACAGCATTAGTTTTCCATATAGTTTCACTCCACAGGCAGGCACAGGGCTGTGCAGGGCAGGAACTGGGCCGGGAGCCTCCTGCATAGACCCTGGCAAGAACTGAACTGGGGGCCACACCCCAGTTCAGCATATGGGTCCGCATGGGCTGGGCTGGGACTCAATCCCCAGTCCCCGGGGCCTCAAAGCGAGCGCTTAACCCACTGAGCCATCCCAGCTTTCCCCAGATTGCAATTCTTTGCTGTTCTGGAACAAACCCAGTGTGCTGGAAAACTATCTGGGTATTTAAGGTCAACAGGTGGTTAATTTACTTTTTTTTTAAAGAAAATTCAAGGTCATTTGTAAAATACAAACCAACGGAAAACGTTGATGCTTGTGAGAAGGAGCAAGTGCTATAAATGACTGTTTAACAAGACATTCTTACAAGAAGAATGGAGTCCATGCTTGACGCCAGCACCTGCATGCTCAAAAACAGGCCCCACAAGTAGATTGACAGTTGTATCAGCCACACAGTCAGTTAACCACAAACGTGAGGCTGAGTTCACTGCAAAGAACGTTGACTAGACTCCAGACCTGAGGGATGTTGTCTTCCCCTCCTCGCACACAGACACCACATCGACAGCAACATAGGCTGCAAGGCCCGCTGAGAGAAACCCATACACGAGCAGAGAGACTCCCACACGTGGGGGAACACACACACGAACACACTGAAAACGATAGAAAAGGCTGAGCCAACCTCTCAGCGTAAACCACACCCCATAGAATCAGGATGGAAGCCCCAACTCCCAGCTGAGGAGGGCACAGTTTGGACAAGTCAAGTACCCCAACATCCACTGCCCTCTCCCCCCGGGACCCTGAAACACGCAGCTCTGAAAGCCGAGTGGGCTCATGTGAGTTCACAAGTCCCACAGACGACAGCAAACAAAGCCACAGTGTTTGCCGGGCCTGCACACTCCCACCTGCTGCAGCTCCCTCGAGCCTCAGCGAGGCCAAAACCCGGGGTCTCCCTGCATCCCTGGAAGGGGTTTGACAGCCTGCTTTGCAGGGAGCAGCTGCCTGAGGGTCTGACGTCTAATGAGCGGACACCCAGGCTGGGGGCACCTCCCCTGCCTTCTCCCTGCGGGTCACTCCAATCACAAAACCCAGTCACCAAAGTCCAGCCGAAGTAGCTTGCTCACACATGTAGAGCCCCAACTTCAAAGTTGCCTGAGGGACAGCGCACCCGCCTCTCTTCCCCAGTCCAGTCACCTGCTCTGACAGCCAAGAGCGCTCAGCGTTCCTGAGTCCAGGGGACGGGAGGAAACGAGGCAGCAGCTCTGGCTGTGCCTCCAGGTCTCGGTGCAGAGAACGCAGGATTCTCCCTGTAAGGGACCCGACCACTTCTTCCAGGCACTTCTTCCGGCTGTATGTGCCTTGTCCTCAGCTCTTCTGATAAAGACCCAGGTCCTATTGGACAAGGACCCTCCCCCATGAGCTCATTGAATATCAGTGACCTCTTTAAACCCCCCAGCTCCAAATACAGCTCCTTTGGGAGATACTAGCGTCTCTAGGACTCCCAAGGTATGAATTGGGGAAAGGACACATCTCAGCCTGCAACACCATCCGAACCCTCTTCCACGGTCCTGCGTGACTTCCCTCTTCAGGGCCTGTCTCCTGATACCCGTCCTGGAATTTCAGCTCCGGTCTAACCTTCTCCACTGTGTCTGCCACGCGTCCTCATTCTTGCTTTCTCATTCTTGCTTTCTCTTTACCAGGACTTTAAGACAGGATGAAATCAGAGCCCTTAGAATCTATTATCCAAGGGTCAGTTCCTGTCTAGAACATAAATAGATCGAGAAAGTGCGCTCTAAAAGCTTTTAAAGGTCTAGCAGCCAAAACAAAGCAAACTCATTAACACTAGGGTATAGTTCAGGAAAATATAAAAAAAACTTACTTGCATTAAATGCTAGCTGAGACACTAAGAAAGCTTCATATACACCAAGCACCTCCCTCCTCTCCCAGTGCTTGTCAATGCTTTGTACTCAGTAGACATTTCATTTTTCAACCTATCAAATTTGTAAAAATGGAAACAAATTATGTTGCCTGCCATAGCTGAGGATGTAGCTCTCTGCTTAATGTTGTGCCCTGAGCCCAGAATCTACATAACATTACCAGACACTCTTACACAATCCTGATAGGAGTCGCCATGATACAGCCCTTTGGAAAGTAATCTCCTCACATAAATTCAAAGCTTTAAAAATGTTTATCAAGCCAGTAATTCCAACTGAAGGACACGACTCTCAATATGGAAATCTTTTGCAGAAAGATACTCATTGCTGCACAAAAGTATAACCCTAAATAGAGAGTTTACACGTAACTGTTTTTCATGAAAATGTTATTTATGTTAACATGGATGGTCCTTCCTAATCTTTCTAAATTTCTGTTGTAATTTTAATACAGCAACAGCGATAGCCATAACTTGCATAACTCAAGAGCTCTCTGGAGCCCCCAGTCGTTTTCAAAAGTAAAAATGTGTCCTGAGCCAAAAATATGTTCAGGAATCACTGACCTACATTAATTACTGAGTAGCAATGAAGTCCCTGTGGGTGGCCCCAGGAAAGCCAAGAAAGCACAGTGGAAGACAGTTCGTTTCTAGCAGCTCCAGTGTGTTCCTTAGACGTGAGCACCTACACAGCCTGTTTGTTGTCAAGTGCTCATCACTCTTCTGATCTTTAAAAGAAGCAAATAGAGCAGCCTACTGAAATCCCGTCCAACCCCAACATTCCGGAACCAACAACTCCTGCATCCTCATACCCAATGAGCGCTGGCTGGGTGCCGACCTGAATTCAGGACTTGATGTCATTCGTGCTGAGAAGAAGCCTGAGGCTTCTCATCTCAGGTCCATTGCTCTTTCCGTACCCTGCCACTAAAGCGTGTTTTGAAGTCATCTACGTGGTCTCCCCAAGAAGGAGAATCACCCCCCACCCCACTGGGCTGGCTTGTTCATGTCCTTTCTCTCTCTCTTTCTTGCAATATCATTTACACACACACACACACACACACACACACACACTCCCCTATTAACAGAAACTGACAGAGCTTGACCCATATTCTCTGACCTAAGAAGAGAAAGCACTGTTGTGACTTGATTTTTAACAATGACAGAAGAGACTCTGGCTTCACTCCCATCAATCACGGTGTTGTTACAGAGCCACCAAGCTGCGGGTCCACACCACTTATGCTCTTCACATGTCCCTTCAGTGTCTCAGCCCTTCTGATAAACTGAGTGATCCCAATTTTACATCTGAGGACGCTCGTGCGTAGGAAGAGTAAGTCACTTTCTCCGGGTCACGCAGCTATGAGAAGCCAGCTCCCCACTCTCCTTTCTAATCTTTGCTGTGGCTAATTCCCCACGTGGTATGTGGCATGGAATCGCCTGCATGGCTGCTCCGTGGTTCCAGAGCCCACAGTACGGGTGCAGGCTGCATGCATGCACAAAGGCACAGGGGAACCAGGCTTTGCTTCCGTTATGTTTTCTTAAGACAGCCTTAGTTCCTCCTGTGTTACGGCTCCTTAAAAGTTTAAACAATAGGTCATGAAGCAAATGGGATGATTAGTAGGAGTATTTACTCACCTAGTTATTCTGCGTTCAGTTAAAAAATACTGAATTGACTTTTTTTCTTTTTAATGTTCACTGAGACACTAAGGGGACCTCGTGCAACCTGGCGAGAATGAAAAGAAATATGGACAATGGGAAGCTCAGTTAGTGGAACATTTTACACAATACTGAGGGAGTTCAGGAAAAGTGCATTTCCCATTTTTTACCGTCCCATGCTTAATGAAAATCCATCTATTAAGACTGCATAGAAAAAGAAGAAATAAAAGAGAATTATCATTTTTATTTCGACTTAGTAGCTCATCCAAGCATGTGAGGTTGCCAGTGGAGAGGCAGAAAGCGGGAGTCAGGGGACAGAGATGGGGGCCCAAGAAGCTTTCTGCTTTCAACCTCCCTCTCACAAATCAACCCCTTCCTCCCCGCGGCTGCGCGGTTTAGCCTTGAAAGTACATTCTGCAATAGGGAGAGATTGCCTTCCATTGCCAGAACTCCCCTTTCGTGCTTACCTCCTCCATCTTGCTAGTGGGGTGACCCCACGCCATTCTCCCTTGTGTATTTAGTGCCCAGCTGAACACCACCAGCAACGAGATGCACCTCATCAGCTTTGGTGTTGATACGGTATTGGTGTCTGGTGCCACCTCTATGTCACTGGGGATACAAATCAATAGGCGAGAGGAATGAAGTCTTACAAATGAAATTTGGGGAAATCATGAATTAGCAGCTGAGTGTTTGGAAAGCAAGCCCAGTCATAGTTACTACCTTTTGAACCAAATACTTACATTCTTACACCGAATTTTCTTCAGGAAAGTTTGTATAAATACTATTCTGATTTCATTTTTGGGTATTCACTTTCTGATAATCACACAGCTTTTCCATGAAACATTGTACAGAATGTTTTATGTGGTTTTTTTTTCATAGCGTGTACACATTAAAGCTTAAAAGTCATTATCAGTGAGACAAAAAGGAAAGAGGGAGCGAGGAACAAAGGAGTTGAGGGGAAGAAAGAGAGAAGAACTGAGCTTTCACTAGGAAATGATGCTTTCGAGAAACTTCACCGTTAAAGGACGCTAATCTCAGAAAGCATTTCATCTAATCCTCAAATTTACAGCAGAAGGAAGGAAGGGAGAGGGAGGGAGTCGATGTTCAACACGGTGAAGATTGGGCTAAGAACGAATAGCTCGGGAGCTGCTGAGTGGGTCCTAGAATCTCCCTTCCATTCACCATCCGGAAGCGTTCTCCACGGCTCCACTAGAATTCTCTCTATTTGGGGCTGAACTCGCTCATTTTCTCGTTGCAGCCCCTGCAGAGGTTTGGCGGTCCTCGTATCCCCATTTTTTCTATTTCGTTTAAAAACGTTCTCTTATGGCCTTTTCTCTTTTGTGACCCAAACAAGGCCTCGGCGTCTCTATGAGGCTCGACTCCACGCAGAAGTAAGGGTGCAAATGGACCTTGTCCTGGTCCCTCTCCTGCTCCTCTCGGGTCCATTCTGGCCCTTCTGACGCTCGGTCCTGCATTTTTGGAGAATTGACCCCATAAGTGAGCCACACAGCCCTGCCAGCTGGTTCCCATCTAGGTTCAGCTAACAAAAGGAAACGGCAGGTGATGGGAGGGTGGGAGGAAGGGCCAGACCATGTCATTTCCACAGCCATGTCCCCGGGACCCCGGCCCACTCAGGACAGCTCCTCCCTTCAGAGACGGCTCCCGCAACACAGCCCTCCACGCTCCCGAATCGGGAGCTCCAGGCACCACGCCCCCGGCCACGGTGTCCTCCTGTCCCCCACACCTTAGCCGACTCACCATCCCTGGTTTGGCTGCACACCTTCATCGGCTGCATCCCCTTTCTGTGTTAAAGTCTGTTGGAAACGCCTGGAAAGCGTGCCTGCTCCGTGGCTGGGCCGTCACTCATCTCGGTGGCCGAGCCAGCGTTCTCTTGCTTCCCAGCCACTGCCGTGTCTGCTCACCTCTTCACACTTTCTAGATCCTTCATCCCCAAGGTCAGGGTCGCACAGGGAAGGGGCTGGCCAGCTGGCCCAAAGTGCCTGGTTCTGCGGAGCACCTTGCATGTGACCGCAGCCTAGGAGGAACTCCACGGAATGAGAACAATCGAGGGAAGTCAGTAGGTAGCGTGTCCGTGTCTGCGGGGCTCCTCCACACACACACAGACTCCTGCATCCATTTAGAAGAATCACTTCATGAAGCTGGAAAGATCGCTGACCCCTGACTTGGCACCTAGAGCTGCACCAGCTACGAGCTAGACATGTGTCTACACCACAAACCCACTTCACGATTATGGTCATAAATAAAACTAGACACTGCGGTTGAAGACAAAGGTCTGTTCGTCATGC
Source organism: Craseonycteris thonglongyai (assembly GCA_004027555.1). Taxonomy (NCBI): domain Eukaryota; kingdom Metazoa; phylum Chordata; class Mammalia; order Chiroptera; family Craseonycteridae; genus Craseonycteris; species Craseonycteris thonglongyai. The sequence goes on along the minus strand of PVKE010000026.1, from coordinate 70,749 downwards.
AAAACGATTCATGATATTATTCCTTCGAGCATCACACACCTTGAGTGTATTTCACACGTCATCTGATTTACCAGAACTTGTATTATGCTCACAGACGTGGGTTACTACGAGACACAACTATCAACGTCTAGAATATCCCAACAGTTCCGTGTTCGAGGGCCCGGTTTTCTTGAGTTTAGATGCTGAGATCTACAGTGGGGGCTGTCGTTACCCAGCGAGCACATGAAGGTCAGCAAACGAGGCACCCATCTGCCCACTCAATGTGCACCCCTGCGTTCAAGTGCAAGCCCTTCCCAGCACATTTGTGCAAGACAGGAAAGGCATTAGAGCCGGTCAGACACTTGCAGGTTGTTTTATTCCTAAATGACAATAACAATCGAGCTAGAATGTTTTGTATTTTGTTCGAATATTAGAACCTTCTATGTCTATTACTGAAAGTGCAACATTACTGAAGTTTTTATCTCATGAACCCTCCACGGCAATGATTCAGGCTCCCCTTCCTGCCTCCAAAACACAGCCCCCTGCCCCCCCAAAAGCAGCAGCAGGGATGTTCAACTGCACACTTCTGTTCAGCTGCTCAGCTGCCTGTGCCCGCACCCCCTTCTCCTGGCTCACACGTCTCACGTCCAACCTGGAACCCACGAATCGCGTGGCAGTAACAGCGAGAGTCAGCGCCGGTCTCTCAATGCAAACACAGCTACTTTCAGCTTTCGGTTTTTATTTAAAAGGCTTAATTGGAAGTTTTTATTACTCCCAATTAGGCTTTTTAATTAAAAGGAAAAGTTGCGAGAGGCTGCAGGCAAACACCACTAAAACCCATATCAGCATAAAATCAAAGGAAATAAAAGCCAAACAACGCCACCGTAATGCCGTGGGAACAGTGTTGCACTCCCACAGGTCACCTCTGGTCACATTTGATGTTACAGCCACACAATGACAGTGTCGGAGTGGACATGACTGATTAGAACAGCCAGACTGTATCTAATGCAACCATCCCATTCATCACAACGATATTCGAAGGGCCACATTAGCATTCAAGGCAAACATCTCCCCAAATGCACAGTTGACAATTCAAGTAGTTAGCGACTCTCATTCTGCAGCATGGCACAAACGACACACTAACGCCGACTCTCAGAATCTCTTTAACAAGCACATCACTCCCTATAAACCATGTGGATAACTGCTTATGGGGGTAAGAGGATGCGTTTTTTAAGTCCTTAAAGGATTTCTTCTTCCGAATGAAGCCGAGTTTGTCATTATTGTCGAGACTTGCACTAGCGATGTCTTTTTTTTTTTTTAATTCAAAATGAAATTAGAAGTTGCATTTGCTTATATTTTTGGCATCTTTTAAAGCCCATACCATGTCTGCAGAGCCAAACAGAGCTTCTCAGACAAAGGTGAGTTCACCATGAAAGTAATAGGAATATGGAGAGCGCTAGTAGATCCATACCAGACACAATTTCGTACCTAATAAGCTTGCCTATTAATCCTGGGTTTTATAAATTACACTATGTCAGAAGATGATATTTTAAATGGCTCTCAGATAAACTGTGATCCTGAAGGAGTTATATCTTCATAACTTAGCTTCCCAACTCACAGAATAGAATAAATCACACTACCACATTTGGGGTAAAAGGTAAACAAATGCCTATGCAGAGAGGTAAGTTTCAGTGTGACATCAAGGCTGACAGAAATCTTTGTTGCTTTTGTCCAGTCAGTTAAGGAGTTGAGAACTTGACTAAAATTGAGTAAAAGATAATGCAGGCTTGTAATGCAGCTGCCCTGACTTTTTCTAGAGACAATAATTATCCTCTTTCATAAAGAGACATTCACGGAAAGCCGGGATAGATCAACAGGCTGAGCACTTGCCTTGTAACCACAAGGTCTGGGGATCGAATCCCAGCCCCGGCCCTGCAAACCCATATGCTGAACTGTGGTGCCCCCTCCCACAAGGGAGGCCCCCAGTTCGGTTCCCACCCCTCACAGCCTCATACCCACCTGTGTGGAATAAAACCACTTAATGACAGACAACTATGGCGACTGCTCTGGGCCCTCCCCCTTCTCTCTGTCTCTCAGTCTCTCTCTCTCTCTCTCACCTTCTCTCAAAACAATAAATCATTTTGAAAAAGAGAGAGAGGCATTCACTAAACTGTGCACACTGTGTCATGTGTCATGGACTACAGTCTTCTTCCCCTCCCTCAACTCTTTCCTCTACAATCCAGTCTCTACATATCAACTGTTTGTGAAGCAGAAATCGACAGCATCATTTCCTAGCTTCGCAACTGTGTTTATGGCTTCACGTGGGGTGTATCTCCGTAGGTTTTGCTTTGTGTTTACCATGAGGCTTAATAGTAATAACTCAGAACAGTCCACTTTACATAAACTTTGATCACATACAAAAACTCCCCCTTTTCACTTTTTTCCGATTTTATGAATTTGAAGTCCCATTTTAACTCATTTATACCACGTGTTCATAAACAAATTGTTGTTGCTATAGTTTTTCCTTTAAATACTTTTGTCTTTTAACCTTCCTTACTGTGGGTGAGTGGTCAACACAGCGTCATATTACTATATTAGAGTATTCTAAATCTGAATGCATACTTACCTCTACTAGTGTGTTGTGTATCTTCGTACGTCTTCGTATTACTCACTAGCACACCTTCATGTCACGTTGAAGAACTCCTTTCGGTAAGGCACGTCTAGCCGGGATGCGCTCCCTTAGCGTCTGTTCGTCTGGAAAAGTCTTTATTGCTCCTTCCTCTTGAAAGGCCAATGTTGCCGGGTCAACTGCTTTTTGTTGGTGTTGTTTTTGCTTCGAGCACTTTGATTGCGCCGTCACACGCCCTCTGCTGAGAAATCTGCTGAAAGCCTGTGGAGATGCCCTTAGAAGTGGTAGTCGCTTTTGTGACTCTCTCTCTCTGTCTTTGATCTTTTGACAGTTTTATTACAATGTGCCTTGGAGGAGGTATCTGCAAATGGAGTTTGTGTGGGGACCTATAAGCTTTGTGGACTTAAATGTCCAAATCTACCCCCAGGTTTGGGAAGCTCTCAGCTCAACCATCTTTCTACCCCTTGTCCCTCTCTTCTCCTTTTGGGAGCCCAATAATCCCCAAATTTCTTCTCTTGAGGGGAGCCAGGGAAGGAGGCTTTCTTCCCTTTCCTTTCATCCTTTCTCTTTGTTCTCCTGCCTCTCACCAACAGATCCTAAACCCCTTGAAAACTTCTGAGCAGTCATGGCTACTTTTCGATCTATGTCAACCCCACACTCAAATTCATCATCAACGTTCATCTGTCACTTTCACCGAGGCCTGGTGGTGAGTCCGGTCACCAACCAGCTGCTGCTTTCAGAGGCTGAGCCTCACAGTACAGCCAGGTTGTGAAGGTCCACCTGGAGGTGTACCTGCTAAGTCACAGTGTCAAGGACACAATTGGGAGGAACCCACGAGGAAACAGAGCAGTGACTTAGCTCTAGACGCCTCCCAGACTGCATGACATCTTCCATAACCAAATTACTGCAGGTCTGAGAAGAAGCCAGGGATAGTTCTGTGGAAAGTTTCTGATGTTTAAAACTGCCTTTAATAAAGAAGCTTAAGATGTGGGTGCAATTCCCTCTCTCTTTGGCAAAACTCTTTTCATTTTGTTTTGTTTTTTGTTCCATTTGGGAAAATTGCTTGGTCATCTAATTATTCCAGGATACAAAGTAAAAATAACCTCAAAACGCAGGACCTCAGTTCAACTAGATAGCTTTTCACTGTCAAGATTGTTTAAACACTGTTATTTGATATCATCAAACCATTCAAGAGTTCGTACAGCACCAATTTCTGTGACATTTTTAAATCAATAGAACCCAAGCACTCAAACCAGTGGAGGGAAAAGAAATGGCAGATGGCATAAAACTTACTTCCTTCATGATTTCTAAACAGAATATATACTTGAATATAGCAATCATGGAGCCAAACTGGCAATGAACATTGGAGAACCATAAATTAATAGCATTTTTCCCAACACTTGGAGTCTTGGTAGTCACTGCGTTAGGTGCATGGCATAAGAATTTAGAAAACAAGTAGAATTATGACAAGTAGGTTTGTTGTACTCAACATCCACAGATGCTAAAAAAAGAAAGCATGTTTTGTTTGAAAAGGGCAGCTCAATTCCCACCCCTGCCCATCAAGTGAAAAGGAAAATATATGAGGACATCAACCGCGAAATGTCAGCATACTAAGGAGGGTCTGTAGCTCGCGTTTCCTGATATGAAAAGTCAGGGGTCTCGGGGACCGCTATTGGACAGTCCAACCACCAGAGCTGTGCTTATTTTCCCGTGTTCTATAAAGCCCCTCGGGGGTGCGGTGTGCACGGAAGCTTCTCTCCGTACATCGCCCGTCACCACCCACAGCTGTTCATGGGAGTGCCAGAGAGAGTTGGATGTGCTAAAGAAAATGCATTTAGAAACGTCTTTTAGAAAGAAGAAGAGCTTTGGAATTGAAACAAAAGAAGAAGTCAAGCCACTGACGTGGGCGCCTGACTGTGTGACACAAGCCTTCATGAAGGAGGAGCCGTTGTAGGACTTTGTACTAAGTCTAAACAGAACTACGGAACATGACGAAGTCTCTGTGGTCCCTGTAGTCCCTGTCAAAGAGGGGAAATGACTAGTCCACAGTGGCAGTGAGGGTGGCAAATAATGAAAGCTTGAAATGGCACATGGTGATAAAGTCTGTGTGCAAGCCCTAGAGTAGATGAGTATTTACTACAGTTACATCTCAGAGTCTGCTAAAGAGCACATACCATCTTAAAGAATCACTGTAAACCCTCATCTTTTCATTTTAAAAGAAGGTGCGGGGGGTGTACTCTACAGGGATGGATCTGAACTCGTAAATGGCCGTCGTCATAATATCTTAACTTGTTTCTCCAACTGAAGAGCCAGGTTTAACGCGACGGCATCAAACCACAAACAGGATCGTTTCACACACAGCGAGATCTCAGCCACCTCGGAGGAGAAGGCAGGGAAACTTGACACTGTGTTGGAAGTGCACGTGAAGAGGAAAAGCTCAGCCCAGCTCCCCCGGGGGTCTGCGTGAGCATCGGAAGACGCATTACGTGTGACACGCAGCCAAGTCCTGCTGCCCCTCGCAGGGGTGTCCCCCTCCCTCACAACGTTACGATAGCTGGAAGCTCTCAAAGACAGGATTCTGTCCTCTGACATGGATTTTGCTTTAAAGAAATGTGGCTTTGATGCACCGCTACACAGTTCCGGAAGTAAATGGGCAGCCAAGTGCGACAGGGGCTCTGGGGAAGACACGTTGTCACTACTGACCTGGCCAAATGTGTGACTGTGGGAAATACACTCAGGTTTATTTGATGGTTGTCTCAAGAGAAAAAGAAAAAGGAGAAAGAAGAGGAGGGGACGAGGTAGGAGGAAACAAGAGGGAAAGAAACCAAAAATGAAACAAAAATACTCTCTCACTACATCGGATGGCAAGAGGGTAGCATTTGTTTTGCACGATCAATGGGGTGATTACTTGTACTATAGCACACGTATACCTCTCTCTCACTCCCCTATCTGACTAGACCTATGCTAATTGGAACTGAAGTGTACAGTCCACCAAATATAGTGCTTTGAGACATTATAAAAAACGTACCTAGTGAATGCAATCCAAAAATTTTGTTTTCTTTCTGTATCATTTGGGCAGTATGTCTAAAATGTTGCCCTTTTCTATTGCATCTTTTTTTTTATTGTTAAATATATTGGGGTAACTTTGGTTGGTAACAATTAGTTGGTTTCCAGGTAACAATCACATTATGTTGTCTATACATCGCATTATGTGCTTACCACCAGAATCAGCTCTCCTTCCATCAACATACAGTATCTGGTGCTCCCTCCCCACACCGCTCTCCCATCCCCCTCCCCCTTCCCCTCAGGTAACCACCAAACTACTGACTGTGTCTACAAGTTTTTATTTCTTTATTACTCTCAGTTTTATATTCCACCTATGAGTGAGGTCATATGTATCTTGATTCTTTCATTCTGACTTATTTCGCTTAATAAGATGGTTTCAAGGTCCATCCATATTGTCACAAATGGCTGTATTTCATCTTTTCTTATCGCTGAGTAGTGTCCTTAGATTAAGGTGACCAGATTTTAACACTGGTAAAGCGGGACACCATTGACTGGGGGGGAGGGGGTTCTTGATTAAAAATTTGGTCTATCTCCCGCCGTTCCCTAGCTTGTCGTGCATTCTTTCCAAAAATCGGGACTTTTTAAAACGCCGCGGGACACATTGTTAAAAATTGGGACTGTCCCGCCAAAAGCGGGATGTCTGGTCACCTTACCTTAGATAGATGACTGGATAAAGAAGCTGGTACATTTACCGCCTCTTTTTAAGTAAGTCTGGCTAAATAAATCTGATTCACTTTCCAGTTGTGCCTCCTCCATTATTTCACGTTAATTTGTAAGAAGAGGATGAATCCTAAAGATAATGCTGTTTTTCAGAACAAAGAAATCCAAAACACACTCCATCTATTAATCATATAAAACGATGGCAGAAAAACATTAGAAGCCAATTTTTTTTCCCTTTCCCTTTCTTTTAACCAATTTAGAGGGGCCAAAAAAAAAATGGAATGCCGGTCTTGCTTGAGCTTTTAAATGAGTTCATCTCCCAAACAGGCGAGTCAGTCTGCCAAGTGCTGTTTTGGTGTCATACAATCACCCGGGACGGACCACCTGGTGTTGGAGGAGCTGCCGCCTCATGGGCCCGCGTCACTGAAGTGAAAGGAAAGCCCCACAGCATGAAGACAGGAGATGACACTCCGTCTTCTGCGCCCACACGCCTGGACTGCACACACGGTGACGGGCCCACGAGAGCCCCGTGGTGACGCTCACCCCGCGGACACAGTGTGCTCTCCGTGCAGAGCGGCTCACCCGGGGCGCTTGTTAGCAGTCAGCTTCCCAGGATTGAAAAGGCCCTGAGGCAGCATCTGTCGTTTGGAGCCCAGAAAGTTCCAGACACTCCAGGTGGGCTCTCATGCCCAAGGGTCTGGGGATCATACATGGAGAAGCATGACCCGACATGCACAACGTCCTCCTCGACACGCTGAAAGAAGACTTTCTGCACGGACCCTGCACCTCAATAAAGTAGAAACCCAGCCACGATGTCGTCGTACAGCCCATTGTGTGAAGATGCTAATGTCACCGACCAGGTGGCAGATCCGCATGGCCTCCGAGTAGTTGGCTCCGTCTTTGAACAGCTCTGATGCTTCCCTTCTTCCTGTTGTGCCCACCGGTCTTTGTTGTAACCTTAGGACCAGCTACTTGGCTCCAGTAGCCCTCACACTGGGGCACAGTGTACACGGTCCCACCCAGGAGACCGGCGGGGCTGCAAACCCAGCGAGAACACTCTGAAGGTCACGTGAGGTGGCTCTTCTTGCAGAGAGATGGAGCAAAACTGCACGTGCTCACGACGTGAACAGACAAGGGACAAGCAGAGAGCATCATGCCTAAAGACACAGGACACACAGGAACGTCTATGTTCCATGACACGTGATTGGGGGAGTGGAGAGGTCAGATCCCTTCTCCCAGATCTGATCTCTAGCCCTAGTCTCCTTCCCCAGGGACCTGGCGTTTCGTTTTAGCTCTTGGACTGGTCACAACGCCACAAGGTGACGGTCTCGCTGTCCATGTGCCCACGCCGGGAGGCTGCCTGGTCTGCTCAGCATAAGAGAGGAGCCGAGGCGGCGGCCTCCCGTTCACCCCTCACCTCCCTCCACCTTGTTACCCCCCGGGGGGCTCTGGGGCATGAAGCCGTGTGGTTAAGCACACCTATGCGCTAGGATGCGACGGGACCTGTGGCAAGTCCCTCACAGCCTTCCTCAAGGCGCGAGGTAACCATGTCTTCTCACCCCCTAACCGACGGGGCAGGTGACCGACCGGCAGCGACGGTCCCCTCGTCACTCTCTTCTGTTCACAGGCTCTGGTCTGTGGAGAACCGTGATAGATTCTCTAACACCTTATACTTGGCGTGACTATGAATGGGGTGCACACACACCCTACACAGTCCACAGTTCAGGGGTTACCGGAGGGCAAGGGGGGAGGAAGGAGGGAGTGGGTGTCTATATGGGGACAGAAAGGAAAGGAAATAATCCTGGCTGGCCTCCTCAGGAAAAGACGACTGGACAGCCACCTCCCTCACAGTAAGTGTTACCTTAAAATGCTCACTGCGCTTCCTTGAGGCATTTAACAGTATTTTAAGCTGAGCCCCACGTAGAAGGCACAGTTAGGGGAAACACGAGCCTCCTGTTATTAAGAACCCGTTCTAATCAGCTAACAGACTCTTAACATAATCACAGAAAACTGCCCTTGTCTGGCAGTTACAGACCCACGTGGGTTTTCAAACCCACACCACGTCACGGCATTCCGACCATAGACGCCCCCTGTGGTCCAGCAGAAGCCAAATATGCTTTAAGGGTGACATTTTCCTCCAAATATCACTAAGCTTTCAGAGCAGCCAGCGGCTTCCAAGTGCTGGAGGCGGCCGGCTTGGCACCAGGGGACATTCACGCCCTCGTCTGTCACTGGGTTTCTGCTCCCTGAGCCTCGCTGTGTTTTGCCCATCCACACAATGAGAAAAACAACCCGGCTCGTTTCTTAACGGTGATGGGAAGGAAAGCAACGGGAGTCGACACATGGAAGCTACGCTTGGAGATTCCTATGAGCATCACACACACAAACACATAATCATCCAGGGTCGTCACGACTCCATTAATGTCCACAGTGTACGGAATTAGGTGATGCCATTTGTCTTGTGGATTTTTTTTTTTAACTCAACAGGAGCTTGCATGTGTGACATTTTCCTGCAAATGTCACTGCCTTTCACAGAAGCCGGTGGGTCGAGGTGCTGGCGGCTGGCTGGGGTGCACAGAGCAGAGGCCCGAGCCCACTGGGTCAAGGAGGGAAGCTGGTGGTCTCTGGCTCAGCCAGACAAACCTCACCCTCGGGAGCCTCTGTCTCCAGTCAAGACGTGAAGAATCACCCCACATGATGAGTCAACCACATCACCATGGCCGAATGCCAGTTCTCCGAAAAGACAGGTGGGCGGGCGCGAAGGGAATAAACAGAGGCCTGCTCTATGGACCAGCAGCTGGTCTGTGCTCCACCCATCAGAGCAGAAGGACAACCGTGACCAGAACCAGAGACCCCTCAACCCCCCACGCGACTGTGAAAAGGACAGGAAGCATCGAGTCCACGCCCCACAGAAAGCGCTAAAAGCAAAGATGCTGATAAACCACTACAGGCCTTACGTCTTGAAGGTGCGAAGCAGCAAAGGCAGGTCAAGGAAAAAGCTGCTCTTTATGCATTTGAAAAAACAAAGTAAACAAAGAGACAAACAGAAATCATGGAAAAGACGATGGAGACAGCAAATCCCTGGCAGGTCAGCAGGGCTGTAACGTCAACAGCTGGGGAAGGTGATAGTAAACCTTACAGTTTTTTGCAAGAATTTTGCTTTGTTGGTTTCTTTCACTTTTTTCTTTTAATAAAGGGAACTAATAAGCTAGATTTCAGTGGTTTTATAAAAAGCAGACAAAGGAAATAGTCATTGTTGACAAAAGGCATTAAAAGACTGTTTAATGGGGGAAGCTGGGATGGCTCAGCGGGTTGAGCATTCGCTTTGCAGCCCCGGGATCTGAGGATCGAATCCCAGCCCCAGCCCGTGTGGACCCAGATGCTGAACGGGGGTGAGCTTCCCATGCAGGAGGCCCCCAGCCCAGTTCCCGCCCTGCACGGTGCCCTCTGCCCACCTGTGTGGAACAAAACCATGTTGAAAACTGATGACGTGCAACTATGGAGACGGCTCTGGGCCCTCCCCCTTCTCTCTGTCTCTGTCTGTCAAAACAATAAAAAAAGAAGACCGTTAAACGTTCTTCCATAGCGAAGCCCTCAGCCGGCTACTGGGCCCCAGAGTGGCCCGGGGTGCCTGACAGCGGTAGGAACAGGGTTACAGGCATGTCATTTGCAAGCAAGGAGGCAGAGGTGAGGGTCTGTGCTCTCTTTTTGAAGTGATCATTTTGCACAATTACATCAGAGGCTTCCAGGAGATCAAAAGCTCCTGATGCTGAAACCTGCTTTGTTGGAAAGACTTCTAATTGAATCGGACGTGGACAGAATAAAATTACGTAAAAAAGTAATAAAGGCTTTGATCAAGATTCTGGAGCCACAGTCTTCGGACTGCTCTGATTCCTTCGCTGCCTCTTTTACAAAGACAGTGGGGATTAGCAACACGCCTTATTTGAAAAAAAAAATAAAATAAAGTCCCATCATTCCAGTGTGGGATAAGAGGAAAGAAGATCAGAAAAAATTCTTCGGGACTTTTCCCACATTTATGGTTTTGATAAGGAAATTATACAAGCAGAACGTGGGTACAGCGTGGATACACGACTATAGTGAAGAGAGAGAAGCACGGATCTGTGACAAAGCATTTGCACAGATCTGGCAAAGCCTAACCCCCCACCACACACCACCAGGTGCAACGCACATCACCCAGACAAGCTCACGGGAGTTCTGCTCGCCACCCACCCCACAAACAAGTGCTGGTTTCCGAGTATCCTTTAGACAGCATGTCTATCGACACGTTTGTTCTTCGTCTCTGGGCCAACGCTCTGCTCCAGTTTCCAGAAACACAAAGACAGAGAGCAGTTGAGGTGTTTCCTTCCAACCTGACCCTGCCCATCAGAAAAGGTCGCTGAACACCCACCCACGGGCTCTCACCACCTGGAGGTCCTTATTAAAGAACAGACCTGGGTGTAGAACCAGACAAAATGCACGGTAACGATGTCCCAGACTCAACCCCCAGACGGCCATTGAGAGAAAGAACGCAAATGCTGGAGATGCAAGCAGACGCCTGATTGACAAGCCCCTGGTCTATTTCGCCTCCTTACTTGGTGCGGTTGGAGATCCGGGCACAGCCAGCCTCCCCTTGCGACACGCTGCCACCTAGAGGCCACCTGGCAGCAGCTGTTATCACAGCTGCCTGGCTTTCTCAGGGCTCCCGAGGTAACCGTCCTACCCTCCTGAAGCCATGCTTTGCAGCGTTACAGCTCAGTGTGCAAATGCACACTCGACCCCGTGTGCATCCTCATAAACTACAAGTGCTGCCTGGACTTTGAGATCGGCTTAGGGAAACACGAGTCCCTCCCTACACATTCTCCTAACGCTTCCCAGCAAGGTCCCCTCGAATTCCAGTGCCATTGTCATTGCACCCAGCCTATGACCAGAACCTGAGTCTCCGTAGGAGCTGAGTTCTGCTCGTGGTGGTGAATCTGATGTTTACCTGCAGCATTTAATGAAAGCTTCTGATCACGGTGGTGGGTGACCAGTGAGCGTACATTCATCACCTAAATGTTTTATCAACTGAGACACACGCACACACTTATCTTCTGGGGAGAAATATCACCGCTGTTTATATAGAAAAGGTTTAAATTTTTCCAAAGGTAATCTTGCTGGCAAGCATTTTTTAAAAAGGAATTAAAAGTAAAGAGAATTCAGTGACATTTTTTTCAAGACCCATACACTGAAGTCTTGGTCTCTGTTGAACATAAATAAAACGACCAAAAGATGAGGGTGTTTAGGAGACCCTTACGACATAAAAGAAACAACCTGGTTCTTTCATTTTAGTAATGAGACCATTGTGACATTCACCCTTTGGAAAGAATTATCGAAATACTTCCTTGGACAAAAAAAAAAAAAAAAAAATTGATCAAATCAGGCCAGAAGAGAGACTTCCATGGCAACCGATGCATTAGAATATCGTGGATGCTCTATATCCTCATTTAGCATCTTGACTGATAAATTCAGAGAGTGTCTGTAAGGCTACTCGAACCTGGAGCTCACAGCGACCACACTGAATGGTGGGAAAAGCACAAAGCGGTTATGGGGGGAGAGTCCAGACTCCCAGAGATGGATGGAGATTTTTGTTAAACAGCTTGCACTCATCCAGAGCACAAATTCATCAGAAACGGTCTTCACTTGAGAAACAGCTTTCAGTTGCACAGTCGATGTGTGAATGGAAGTTGTATACACGTCCCGATTCTGTTATTCAGTCCACGTGCTTCAAAGGCACCGAGAAGCCCCGTATTTATAGGGATCATGCAGTGCATTGTTTTGTAAAACAGAATATTCTTATAGCTCAAATAGTAACAATTTTATCTCCTCCGTGTATTTGGTAAATAATGATCCTCGGATATTGAGTTTTCTTAAAGTAACACAGTCATAATTTTCAAATAACAAAACGCCAGGAGACGCTTTCAGAAATTACTCCCTTGAGAGTTCAGAATGCAAAGGTATCGCACTGTGCAGAGGAATTTTTACAAGTTGATTGCCAATTATTTTCTTGTATTATAAATAATAAGTGTTTGTGAATTAATCAGGCCCACTGTCAGACAATAAGGGTCTCAGGTTGAGTTGAGCATAGCAAGAATGCAATGACCTGGCTATAGTGTGTACTCCAGAATGGGGGAAATCATATTTTTTTCTAGTTAGTGAGCTTTATTGTAGCTAAACTCAATATTCAATATTTTCAATAAAATTCAATATTTTTTCTTTTAATGCTAATTCAAACCTTCAATTTTGCATTGGTGTATAATATATTTTTGTGTGGTTTGCCTTTTCCACTCAACCATATGAAAGGCCATGGGAGAGACCCCCCCAAAACACCTAATTGTTAAAACTACAGATGAGAGTCCATTCTGGAGTGATGATTTCTCTCCACATAATTTCAAGATTGGGCTTAAAAGTAGACATTTTAGTAGGAATGCAATACAGTACAAAAACCCTTATACTATTCCAGTACCTGATAAAATGCCTTGAACCTACTTCTATAGTGAGCTGTCACTTTGAAAGACATGTAGATAGAAAACTGACTCAATCCAGTTTGGTCGAAAGTAGAAATATCTATAGCTAGCTAGGTCAATAAATCGCCCAACAATGCAATCTAAGATTACGTCCATTGTTTCGATAGTCAAATTACACAGTGAACTCTGTCAGTTGAAATAGATTTGCTCAATTGCACATGCTCTACGTAGGTCCCCCCATCTTTTCCTGTAAATTATTAAAATTATTTCATTGGATTTTCCCCATTCTGTGCATTAAGACCCGGTACAAAGGTACCACCGAACGCCAAGGATTACCAATGCAGGGAGGAGCTGAGACATAGCCCCCACAGGCAGGAGGCTCCAGGGACGTGTGTGTGTGTGTGTGTGTGTGTGTGTGTAGGGGGCACCTGGAGACACAGGCACTGACACACAAACCCATGCACTTTGTATGTGCTCATTTAACTGACCGTCGGATGCATAATAAAGCCAGTACCTAGCTTCTATTCCAACACCTTTTCCAAAGAGGAGAGAAACTCGTCCTGGGCCAAAATCCATAGACACGAAATGTCCTGTGCTTCTCTGATACGACTAGACAAGTCGGTGGTTACAAAGAAAGCTCTGCATGGTCTGAGATTCATGGCTATCTTAGTCTATCAACACACGCTCGTTCCTCACGATCACATTTCCTTTCCTTCGGTAAGTGACACGCAGGCGGGCTCTTCCTAAACGTCCAACCCAGCCTGGGCTGAAACTTTGGGAAAACCCAATACAAACGCCATGCCAGAAAGATAAAATAATAATATAGAAAGCAGACACCAAACGCCAGTGCATTTTTAATACTTTTAATTTTTAAAAATGGTAAACCTACCATGAGATTCCGTAGGTGTGAGGCTCTCTGACTGTGGTCAGAAAGGTTTACAGAAGCCACCTCTCCGTGGTTATGCTCATCACAGCAGCAGACAAGCAACCTGTGGGTGGACCCCATTTTCCGGAACTTCCCTGCCACACTCGCGGGTTTACAGTTTAGACTCTATTCCCATGGACGGTTAGAAAAGGAATTAAGCTTGTCCCTCTCAATTTCTCTTAACCTGTCTCTCCTGCCCACTGTTACGCAAAAACCGCCGCAAATGCATCTGCAGTCCCGAGGCAAAGCCGTGCAGCAGCGTGAGCTATAAGCTGGGCCTGAGTTCATTACGGCAGCAGAAAGCCCTTTCCCAATAGTGGCCCTAATTTGGGACATTGCTGCCTTCTGACTGTTGTCTCGGATAAGGTTTCCGATTCAAAGGTGACTGTGTTGGTTGGTGATTGTGAGCTTCCTGCTGCTGGGCACAAGGAAGCTGCATCTCCTAATTCCTCTCGGCAGGGCCTGTGACGAATCCACAATAGCCACGGGGTGGTGAGCAGCCCGCAAGGGATTCCCTCATGTCCCTTCCCCGGACTAAGTGAGCAAAACAAAACCAAAGCCAGCGAAACCACAGAAGCCAGCTGACCCCACCGCAGACCCTCTGTTGTAGTGACGTGCCCGGGGTTCCGGAACAGTTCCTGTATGGAACGTAGCCGGGCCTGCTTCGTACAGTCTTTTCAAAAGACAGTAAAGCAAGACGAACATTCAGCAGCGGGACAACTACAGCAACGGAAAAGGACATCCCAGTGACAGTCCCATGTGTCAGGAGGGCTTCACTGAGCCCAGGCTAGGAGAGAGGGTCAAGGAAGCTCTGCCCTAAGCCATGACATGTAAGTTGAGATGATATGGAGTAATTTGGGAGAAAAGGAAAAAAAAATTGAGTACTTCAGGCAAAAGAAACTGTACGTGACGGCCTGGAAGCCAGAAAACTGTGATGACTAAAACTGAGAAAGAGACCGCACTTCTGGAAGTGAGCGCCCCACCCATCAGCTCCCTTCCTGCACACAATGTCCCAACCTCTTGCTCCTGAGTCACACTGGAGACCCCCTCTCTGGTTCCAGTCCCTTCAGACCCCTGGACACTGCTGTGGAGACCACACGTCCTTCTGCAGTGATGGATTCACCCACTCGGTGAAGAATCTCACCTTCACTGCTCATCTGGCATGTGGAGGTGCCTGGTAGAGAGCTGTCCCCTGACTGGATGAACCAAGAATGAAGGAATAACTAAAATCCTTTGCACGGCTCCACGGCAACTGTGTCGTCTGTGTTCTCAGACCAAAAAAAAAAAATCATGTGAGATTTTTTTAGAAAAAAGCTGTTCTAAATTGTATGTTTTTCTAAATTGTATTCATACTTCTCCTTTCCCATACATAGAGGAATATCAGGTTGATTCTAATCAAATATAGTGAAAGCCAGCATAAATGACTGCAGAAAAAAATCAATTTTAAACAGTAAAAGAAATGCCATTTTATCACTCCCCGGTACAATAAGACAAATTAATGGAATACTAGCAATGCTAAGGAGGCATGATGCTAGTGCCTTTTGAATGACTCAATCTCCCAACGGGTATCTATCGGATAGCACCTGCACCCAAGTCTTAGAGGTATAGAAAATAGTCCTCAGAGTTTCCTCTACAAATTTTGAAAAACACAGAATCATTTTAAAAATCAACGTCTTCAACATGCTTAGCTGGATAAAATAGAAGTTCCTGGAGATTGCTATTGAGTCAAAACAGTGTATGTTGACGAAAGCTAATGGATTTGCATTAGCATACTCTTATTTTATTCAGATACATAAAGCAAAATTCATTGAAAAAACTCACTCTCTGAAATTCATACACTCAATTGTCACATCTTTTTCTGTGTTACCATTATGTGTAAAAAAATTTGCTTTTGTGAAAGGTACTAATAAATAAAATTGCTTTAAATTGGGATATACGTATATGAAGAGAAGAAATATCTGGAAAACTCATAAACAGAGAAGATTGGCTCTTCGTCCTAGAAGTACTTTAAAGTCTGCTCTTCACAAACTAGTCTCCAGGACCTTCCAAATGCTTTTCTCACTGAGCAGAAGACATTGATGGAACAATGATCTTAACACGCCACCCACCTCCGATTCAAGTCCTCTTGCCCTTGCTGGGCATTGCGGTGGCTTCCACACTTCAGCTGCGGCGAACAGTTCTGTGATACACACAGGCTGCAATGCGCCTCGTTGAATCCGTTTTTGTTTCCTTTGGGGATAAGCCCAGGAGTGGAATGGCTGGTGCAGTCTGTTTTCACTTTCTGAGGGGCCTCCATATTGTTTTCCGTAGCATAAGAGTTGGACCAATTCACATTCCCACCAACAGTGTAGAAGGGCTTCCTTTCCACCACGTGCACCATGTTCACCGCGGCATTGGTCACAACAGCCAAGATGTGGGGACCGCCCGAATGCTCAGCGATAGATGAAAGGACACGATGCAGTTATGTGCACACAGTGGACTAGTATTCATCCCTGAGGAAGGACAGACCGGAGCACACTGTGCTCAGTGACAGACAAGTGCTGTGTGGTGTCATCTACACATAGATTCCAACAAAGTTAAACCTGTAGGAAGCAGAGAGTAAACCTGTGGTTACCTGCATTAGGGGGCGGGGAAAACAGTGATGGCGGCCCAAGGGTACAAATCTGTAACAAGCAGTAAATAAGCCATAGAGATATACTGCACGGCACCATGAACACAGACAGTGTTATAGAACTACGATTACGTAAGCTGATAAGTATTGCTACACTGGCAGTCATATGATAACACATAAGTGTATCGAAGTAATGCACCACATACCTTAAAATTACACATTACATATCAAACTTATTCAATGAAAAAAAAACTATCTCCAGCTTAAGGAATGTCCTTGGATAACGGTTACAGAGCAGACTCCAACTCCTTTTTAGAACACTATCATACTTGCTTTTCCCCAAAACTGGTCATTTTCTTATTCTACTCTCTGTATTATTTCATATATGTTTAACCAATAATGCCACTTACTCTCCATATGTAAAAGACAAGTCATTCAACTAGAGATTTCTCCTGGGTTTTACTTTCTGATCCTTCTTGTTGGTAAGTAGCCAGACAGTTTCCACAGCTGTACTTTCTCTTGATCCATTTTACATCTCAACCTAATGAGAAGTCATCCTCACTATACGGTCCCCTCCTTCATGCCTCAATATCAGATTAATCACCGTGCGACCTTTAATATCAAGCCAATGCCTCTTTTTATTGCAACATCTAATTGACCATAAGCACAGTGAGACAAAAATCACTTGGAATAGTTATAATTACTATATCTCTTTTCATCAGAATCAATGAACTTGACCTACTTGATTGCCACAGTGATGCTGAATCATATTCGGATAAATTATTCTTAACCGGTATACTTGGTTCTGCAGAGCTAGATTCCAGGGGCACGTGGCCAAGACGAACATGTGTATGTCTCAGTGTGAGATCCGCCAGGAGCTCTGGAAGCAAAAGCCCTGGGTCCAGCACCACTTCAAGATGCCTGCCCCTCAGGTTTTTAACGCTTCTGTGTCTTCTCCTTCTGCCTCCAAATTGCCCACCTCGGAGAATCCTCTCACAAAACACTGCCGAAAACCTTCCCAGAACTCCCTCTCAAAACCCTGCCATGTTTACAGCATGGCATTCAGGTATCCTCGTCATGGACATTTGCGTCCACTTCTGTATTCAGGGGACAGTTTTTCAAAGCACATGATCCACACGGGTTCTCAGAGTAATATTCCGTGTTTTGAAAATTCTACTCCCTCTAAAAGACAAATCCTTAGTAATGTAAAAGGACAGGATTAATGAAAAGATGATAAGAAATCGCTTTCGGAGCAGACGACTCCTACCCAGAGTCCTCAAGGGCCCTTCCGTCTTCCATATGGATTGCCGTTTAAGCTGATGAATAGACAGGTTCGGTCTCAGCTTGAGAGCCTGTAATTTACTACCGTGCCGGGAAGTGTAAATGGATTTTTCTTTAACTTCAACAACAACATTTTTCATCCCCATTTTCTTCTCATCACACTCACTCGTCATTAACATAAGAGGACCGAGGAGAACGGCAAGTCCTGCACTGGACACTCGGGTCAGAGGAGGTCGTCGGTACCTGTCCTCAGTGGACTCAATGATCAGCGGTGACCTTCACGGTCATTTGTGCCTCAAGTAATAGAGTGCGAGGTCACATTCACCTGGAACTAAGTGCAACTTTAGTGCTCAGAGATCAAGGGGTCCCGGTAAGTGCAAAGGGAGCTAATGCACACCTTCGCTCGTCAGCCATGTGGGTCACATGTAAAAATGGAGTCAGAAAGAATCCTAACGTTGCTTCTTGCTTTCTACCAGGTCTTCAGAGAGAAAGGTTTCACCAGAAGAAAACCTTGGCCCCCCACTCTTTCCATTCCTCATTCTACTGACAAGAGAGGGAGAGAGAGAAATCTGGCTTGTCAATTCTATAGCTACTTAAAATCAGACATGGCATGTCTAAAATCATACAGTGACCTTCATCCGCGAAGCGGGTAGTGCACAGATCTCAGGCCAGCTAGAGTCAAAACACAAGCAAACACGGAATTCAACGCACACTGTAACCTGCTGCCTCTTTAAAATCTACGTACATCATTCCTTGAATATCAAGATACAGAAGGGAAATTTCTCCAGACGCCATCGTACGTCATCACAGGCACTACACATGACGTAGCGATCAAGGGAGACCAAAATGTCAATTGTAGACACAGCCCCGAACCTCTGTCAGGAAGGCCAAAGGGCCAAGACATATGGAAGATGACATAGAAAAGCCACTCCCCCCGGAGGCTCCAGAAAGAGTGACACCATCAGGGTCAGGGTCAGTGTCAGCGTCAGCCAGACACTGACGCAATCTTCTGCACTCCCTCGGGAACACAGGAGCGAAATGAGAACCGAGCATTTGTAACTAAGCGGACAAGTGCTGGCTGAGCAACGGTAGCCAACAGTTGCTGCCAAGCCAGTCCATACCTAAGAAAAGCAAATGTGCCACCATAGGCCACGTGACTTAACACTGACAGCCAGGCCGAGCTGAACCCAGGAACCGTGGTCATCGTCATTCAGATGAAGGAGACAGAAGGGAGCCACTCGCCACACCCACATTGACAGTGATTTTCCAGAGATGAAATTCTGGGGCAAAAGCCATCAGATTCTAATGAAAAGGTGTATGGTCTCTTTTATGATCTGTTTTTACCTATTTATTCTAATGAAGCAGAAGGGAGGCTGAGAGTAATCTAATTTGACAGAATTAATTGCGAAAAGCCTTCACTACATTAGTTGACCTGAATTTCATGAGTCTGGAGGATAATGCAAGTACCAAAAAACTGCTAATATGGTGCTGAGCTATAGGAAGAACATTTTCAAAAGAACACAGTGTCCGCATCTTTGAAAGAGAAAAGACATTCTAACACAGATAAGGTGACATTTGGAATGTCACATCCTCCGCCCCCCCACCCCAAGCCTGACATTTAAAGAGGAATGTCAGTCACATACAGTACTTCTAAAATGTATTCAATGGATTATTCATGAGACAGAAAATAAGGCTACTGTGATCTAATAAGTCTGAAAAACATGGAGTAAGCACATGCTGTTCTAAAGACACTTTTCTTGAAGTCAGGCTCGTCCAGAAAACATGCATGCCCATGTGTGCACCGTGAACATCTAAGAAGGTGTGGTTTCCAGCCTTCCACGCATGAATTCACCACGGAACCCCCCCTGAAAGGAGTAGCTCTCAGAACCGGTATCACAAAACGCACGCTTTGGGAAATACTGATCTAAAGGACGTTTAAAAGGTCACGGACAAAGTGACAACAAATTTGAAAACCATGCTCTCTCAGGTTTGCTTTGAAACAGTAGGCGTTTTAGAATAGATCATTTAAAAAAGAAGACCACGGAGAAACATAAGTGAATTAAAATGGAAGACACTGATTTCCTTCAATGTTGGTGTAAGGGTGTATGTATTATCATTACTGAATAGAAAATACAGGGGCACATGTTGGCTTGGCATAAGAAAGATATTTCTACAAGTATCCTCATTATCCTTATCTAAGACTGTCAGAGTCTTCCACAAGTACCAATGAGATTTCCTAAAATAATTCCAATTTTTCTCTAAGAGCCATTAGTAGGAAATTTCTGAGAGAAATCTTGTATCGATAAAAGGTTAGAGTGATATCCAAATTTATAACAACTCAGTGACTTGAATTATGCGTAGTCATTTGTTCTTGCTAATCCATCTAATGTAAGGTGACCAGACGTCCCGCTTTTGGCAGGACCGTCCCGATTTTTAACACTTTGTCCCGCGTCCCGCGGCGTTTTAAAAAAGTCCCGATTTTTGGAAAGAATGCACGACAAGCTAGGGAACGGCGGGAGATAGACCCAATTTTTCATCAAGAACTCCCTTCCCCCCGGTCAATGGTGTCCCGCTTTACCAATGTTAAAATCTGGTCACCTTAATCTAATGCAACTCTGCCATACTATTAACAATCTTAAAACATATAACTCCTTAGGTTATATCACTCACTAATTAAATCCTCTAGTGGCTTTGATATCGGTTACCAAATAAACTCCTATTTCATTAGACTATCCCTTAGTCATGTCACTGAGCACACACACACAGCCAAATGCTAGTGTTGTGTAAGAAAGATGGAGGGTAAGAAAGATGGAGTGTCAACAGTGTGATCCTGAATAGACACTGTCCTGGCGAATAGTGGTTCCCAGGTATCTATCAAAACAGAATAATAAGAATAACCTAGGGGGCTTTTAAAATTTCAAGATTGCAGGGGTCCACTCTGAAAACTTCTGAATTAAGTGTGGGGTAGAGCCCAGGAGATATACTTGTTAGAAGTCTCCCAGGTGATGCTGGTGTAGGAAGTCTGACAATTAAGTCTGCAAACTTGCCACAGTGTGCCTACATTGGCAGCATTGTACAAACAACTCAGTAAGGTTTCATTACCTTGATACACCAGTGTGTCACAGCTGTTTGCATGGACTTGTGGTGATGTCTTGCTGAGTGGTATTCATTATTGTTTGTTTTTGTGTGCCATCATGAGTATGTTGGAGCTTGAATTAGACCAACAAAAAAACATTAAATTTCTTGTTAAACTGGGTGAGAGTGGAAGTAAAATCAGGGACACATTAGTTCAAGTTGATGGGGGCGATGCCAGGGATGTCACTGCAATGAAACACAGGTGTACCGATATGACCCTGAAACAACGTGTCAAAGTGCACAATGGAAGTCAGCCGATCTCCACAACCAAAAAGTTTCCATTAGTCCAAATCCAAAGGCAAAACGATGTGGCTAACCTTTTTTGATATCAGAGGGATTGTTCATCATGAATTTGTTCCAACTGGACAGTCAACCAAGTTGACTATTTGGAAGTGCTGAAAAGTCTGCATGAAAAAGTTAGACGAAAACAACCTGAACTTTTTGCCAACAACTCATGGCTCTTCCATCACAACAATGCACCAGCTCACACAGCACTGTCTGTGAGGGAGTTTTTAGTCAGTACACAAATAACTGTGTTGGAACAACCTCCCTACTCACCTGATCTGGCCCCAATGACTTTTTTCTTTACCCGACGATAAAGGAAATATTGGCAGGAAGACATTTTGATGACATTTAGGATATCAGGAGTAATACAATGATGGCTTTGATGGTCATTCCAGAAAGAGTTCCAAACGTGCTTTGAAAGGTGGACGAGGCACTGGCGTGAGTGCACAGCTTCTCACGGGGAATACTTCGGATGTGATCGTGGTGACATTCAGCCATGAGACATGTAGCCCTTTTTCTAGGATGAGTTCGTGAACTTAACTGTCAGGCCACATATACTAATTGGTTTGGGATCCACTCTCCTAGACTCAGACACCATTTGTTGAAGCTCACCTCTCCCAACCTCCTGTCACTGTTCCGGTCACATCTCTGACACGAAAAGTGGTGACAGGTAAATAAGACCTAGGACCCTGAATCCTATTTCCTCAAATTTGTTTCTAGTCATGGCTTTGTCCCCGAGCCTTTAATAATGAACTGAGCTGAATCACTTCTTGACCTGCCGGGATGACTACCCATCCTAGACCAACTGAAGTGGCCTACATCGTGCCTCCGTGACGCTCGGCGGGACTTCGACTCTGACAGGGATGTCCAGTGACCGGAAACCCTCCCATACTGACAGGGAACTGCAGGCCTACCTGCCCACGCCTGCCTGGGGCATCCCCAAAATGCATAATCCCAGACACGAGCCAAACACAAAGGAATGTGACTTGCTCCCCCCGTTCCTGAGCAGAGAGCTCCTCTTCCGAAGTCACACTCGTGTAAGGCATGTCCCCACTGGGAGCTGAGTGAGAGAAGTGGAACATGCCCCGAAATCAGCCCTGTGCTCCCCCTAAAGTGCTCAGAGCGTCACCGACATTCAAAAACCTACAATTCTGGTTCACACTACTTTCTGATCTTCGCCCCTCTGCTTCTTTTATGAAGGCTTCCCTCTTCTCCTGACCATTTCATGTTTGTTCTCTCCCCCTCCCCCGACCCCATGTTCACTCATCCCATTTCCATGCTTCTGACACGCTCATTTTTCCACCACGGGCCCCAGGAAAACCGCCGTATTTCAGACCAGATGTCAGCAAACTTTCCGAGCAAGCACCGGAGAGTCAGGATTCCCAGCCCAGCCGCTTACTGTAGTCGCCACCCCTCAGTCCTGCCATTCAATAGCGTGGAAGTGGGCACAGATGTGCGTTAAACAGGGACAGACGCGACCCGACGTGGCCAGCAAGTCACGGTTCGCAAAGCCCTACTTGGGGTTCAGCTCAGACGCTCACTGGCCCCTTTCATGTGGCTTCCTTCTTCCCACCCCCGTCAAGCAGAGAGAGAGCTGCGTTTACGCTCACACAGAAGTTGTACGTATTTTATGACGGTCCTTCTCTCGCTATACCCAGTCAGTGACTCACGTGTGCAGTCATCGCCGTTGAGGATAAAGACCAGTTTTATCATTCAGTATCAAACAAAGCACTGGACACCCTATAGATAGTCAAGAGCTGCTGACTAGCTGAATGAGTAAGCAAACGAGTGAACGACCAGATACACATAAATATTCATTGCAGGTGACTGTTGAGACCATGGGTAGGATTTACCGGTGACTCTTGGAACCTAAGTGTGAAGTGCTTTTCAGTGTAAAGGGTTTCTCCCTGGGTTTCTCCCTGAACAACCCTCTTCGTTCATTCTATAAATATTGACTGAAGAGGCCCTGCTAAGGGCAAAGCCCTGAGAATTAACATTCTGTAGAGCAGTTCTTCCCAGAGTTAAACACGATACAATACACTGAGTCGCTGTGCCCACTAAATGTGCCTATTATCATCTGTGCATGAATGTCCTTTTAAAAGTTAATGGGATCCACACGCATACAGCAGAATGAAAGAGGGGAAGGCCCAGACCAAACTGCATGAGAATTTATGACTCTCGTTCCCAGTACGTTGAGGCACGGGATTCGGGCTGGTGACGACGGCGTCCTAATGACGTCTTTCCATCGATTCTACATATCGGTGTCCTTCCCTTAGCAGCACTGAGGCTGGGAGAGCGGACGATGTACCAACATCCTCACCCTCCATTTGAGAAGGTCCCTAGGTCTTTATGGCTGTCCCCTTTAAGTACCCATAATCTTCTTTAATTAACTACGAATGTCTTCATTTGCATTGTTTACTATTCGGTCCAATTGGCTCTCCTCTGGGCCATCTGCTCTAATGCATATTCATAAGCGATCGGCATCTACTTTAGATGCCCTGTGACTTGGGGTCATGGCTGGTGCCGCCGCTGCTGGTGAAAGCTGAGCCTCGATTGCTGCCGGCTGGGAAGTCACACATATTGAAATGATGCAAATCTCAACGTCTTCTTCAAACTCCTGAACACCTGTCGCTGAGCTGAGAACAAGCACACGTGGCAGCTCTCAGTTCCCAGCCCCGGGTCTCTGGCCAGTGGGCTTTGCACACAGATGAGCAGCCTGTTTCTCAGCATTCTAGGGAAGCCCACTACGTGTCCCAACTGGACGCATGCTGGCGCTGAGGCCACCGGCCACTGCGGAACTTCAAGCCCTTGGAGAGTCTCCTCCGGCCACCCTCCATAGCTGAGGGACGTCCATCTTCTCCTGAGGAACTGCATTCCCACCGGCTGCGAATCCTTGCTAGAAAACGCCATCAGGGGAAGCCGGGATGGCTCAGTGGGTTAAGCGCTCGCTTTGCAGCCCTGGAGCCTAAGGATCGAATCCCGGCCCCGGCCCATGCGGACCCACATGCAGAACTGGGGTGTGCCCCCAGTTCAGTTCTTGCCGGGGCCTATGTGGGAGGCTCCCGGCCCAGTTCCTGCCCTGTACAGCCCTGTGCCCACCTATGGAGTGAAACTATATGGAAAACTAATGCTCAACTATGGAGATGGCTCTGGGCCCTCCCTCTTCTCTCTGTCTCTGTCTGTCTCTCTCTCTATCAAAGAAAACAATAAAAATAAATCTTTAAAATAAAAAAAGAAAACGCCATCCGTGTAGGAAGCCTCCAAGTCTATGACTGTGGAAATGGAGGGGGGAGAGGATTGCCACCCGCTTTGTTTGACGTTGTTGGTGGCGGCAAGTTGGGGGGCCTAGGCCCCCACAGGTTACAGATTTCTGTGAAATAAGTCCATGTTTCCTTACAGTGCTTTCCAGTCTCAGCACACAGAGACTACGAGTTCCTGGGAAATCTGCAAAGTGCCTTCAGAAGAAGCTCACCCTGTTGATGCCAAAAGTCATGGTCCCGGGAAATGTTTACTGTCCCGATGCACTTTCTAGGGGTCTGTTCCTCCCACGGGGTCTCCTCACATCCTCAGGGACTGCGCTCTGAGGCCCCCACGTTGGCCCTGCCATATGGGAATGTTGGCTTGTGTTCAAGACAGACCCCTGCTACAGACAACGCTTTCCTCCTGACCGCCTGCTCCAGTTTAGTGAAGACTGCTCGTCAGTTATCAGAACTTAACCCCCTTCTCTCTGAATGAAAAGCGACACCAATATAGGTGCCTACGTGAACTCGATTAATATCAGATCAGGAAGAGCTGCCTCACGTGGAAAAGAACATGGGTGACCTTGTCTTTACACTTGACAGGAGGGACAGAGCCCAGACGATACTTCCCACAGCCGATACTACACGTCATAGTGAGGTCGAGGGGCGTTAAAGGAGTTTTTTAAATCACACAGCGAGAAAGTTGAATATTTATTATGAGAGTTGCTTGGAAAGACTGAAGAGAAGGCTAGGAAGAGTTCACTGTGACCCTCCACGTGCACAGTAGTAACAGGCCCTGCGAGACATCAAGCCAGGAGGCCAGCGCGTGTTAGGCAGGCCCACGACAAACCTCACGCTGAGCACGATTACAACAGCGGCCCCCGACCTTTCTAGTACCAGGGACTGGTTTTGTGGAAGACAATTTTTCCCCAGACAGTGGGGGTAGAGAGAGTAATGCACACGTACAGTTCACAACAGGGTTCACGCTCCTGTGAGAATCTAATGCCACCACTGATCTGACAGGAGGGGAGCTCAGGCGGTGATGGGAGCCGTGGGGAGCAGCTGTAACTACAGACGAAGGCTCCCCCACCCACCCAGCCCCCTCACCTCCTGCTGTGCAGCCCCGTCCTAACAGGCTCGAATTATTTTCCCAGGCAAGGCCCGTAATGCGAAACCGCTGCCCACCAAAAACAAGGCTGAGTCCTCTGTTTGACCTTATGCCCTGAACCCTTTTAAATGCCCTCAGACGACATAGTGATTGTCACTCAGTATAATTTCTATGTGCCCACTCCCATCCCTTTCAAATGTAATTGTTAGGAGGTACCGGGGTTCTCTCTCTATTTATGATACGGTGACAAAAGGCAGGTCAGAGGACATCTTCGAAATTGTCGTGGGCTTAAGGAAAGGGAACATATTTTAGTGCCTTCTGAAAACAAAGGGACCCTGAGACTGGGAGCCATGAGTCGGGGTTGTGAGAGCTCATTGGCTGTGCTGGCTGCTGGTTACAGGTTTGCCGGCTCCTGGTGATGTAAATCGCACCCGTGGGATTGTTCTGCACATAACCTTTAACTCATCCTTGATAGAAAAACAAATGAAAGAGAGGCAATACCATCAGATGCGATGATTTATTTCTAAAGCCCAAGGTTCGGGTTTAATAGAAATGTAAAAACATAACTTTCCCTTCCAGCCAGTCAGGTAGTTGTAGGCAATTTATCAAACCCAGAGCACTGAAGCTGTTCCGGGAGAAAAGAAGAGAACGCATCTGTGTCCAAGTAATTGTCTTTCTCGCTTGGAATCTGATGAGACAGATCTGGGGCAGAGGTGATTCCAATGAGGGATCACAGTCCAACCAAGAGACTCCTCCATGCAATTAGTCTCATTCCCGTTCATATTTAACGCTCAGAGGTGCCCCCGCCGCGCGTCACGAACGTCAAGTAGCCTTTTGGCTCTTTGGAGTGTTTTGTGAATTTTTACTTCCTCAAGAAGACTCTTGTCAGCTCCTGTGAACAGAAGGAATGCAGTTCTTTTTTTCTTTTGTCCCCTCTGATGAAAGCTATCTTAAAACCTTGACACAAATCCTGCCCCGATGCAAGGCTGACCCCCGCAGCCACTTGCAATGTGTAAGTTGTGTTGTGACTACACGACCCACTCAAGGACTTAGTGAGCACTTACTGTAGGTCAGGACATGTTCTAGAAGCTGAAAATACACGGATGAACCAAAACGATAAGATGCTCTGTCTCATGGAACTTAGAATGGGGGCCAGAGAACAAGGCTAGTGGAACAAGCAAGAGGGTTTCAAGTGGGTCGAGTGGCCCAGGGGAGGGATGGCAGTTACCGTAAAGGGAGTGGAGATAGAACACGTTTCTAAGAAAGTAACGTTTGAACTGAAACCCGAATGGCAAGCAGGACTCAGGCATGAGAAGATCTGAGGGAAAACACGTTGGGCAGAAGGGATGAGCAAAGCCAAGACCCGCTGCAGGTAAAGAGCTCAGTGTGTTGAGGGAATAGATAGGGGCCAGGGTGTGAAGTGGTGACCACAAGGACACTTAGACAGACAGTGCCCTGCAGCTCACTGCAAAGGACGAGAGTATCTCAAGCTGTGATAAGGGCAGCCACTGGAAGACTTCAAATAAACGAGTGACAGAAGACTTGAAGAGGGAAGGAAACAAATAAAACAGCAATTGTTTCATTGCTATGTTTTGTTGATGTATGGGCTTATTTGCACATTTTGAAGTTCAGGAATTTAGAGGAATGATGGTCTAAGAAGGGCCTCCACCTGATGGACTGAATGCTTTTGTGTCTTTTTCAGTTAATTCAACTTGGTCTAGAATCTTGTTCTGAAGGTGCATACAAGTGGAGTGATTATAGCTGCCTGGTAATACGCACACTCCCTGAAAAATGAACCTGACCCTCCAGAACAGAGAAAAGACAGTACAAATGTTACAAAACCAGAAGGGGTGTTAACCTGGTCATTAGACTTTCTATTCTCTGACCGACAGAAGCCCTGAGGCTGACCTCCATTATCAATATAACAATATAGACTCTATGCTGTCTTGCCTTTACATTCTTCAATCAAACACACACTCAGAATAGAACATCAAAGAAGATGACTGTTTTACTAAAATTAAAATTTTATACATCACACTTCAAAATCAGAAATGGCTGTAATGTTAAGACATCGCAAAGCCCAAACACATTAAGGAAATAGACTGAACATTAGATCCTTTCATCTGTTAAATTCTGCCTCATTCTCCACATATTCTCGGAACAATGGAAGGAAAACACACAGGAAATTATTTCCAGAAATTAGATCAGAAAAATTAAAGACCATTTTCTGTGCAATTTACTGTATATCTGGAAAACAAAGTTCTTAATGCCCCTGAAAGCCTCTAATGAACTCTGAGCTACATTTTATGAAGATAAAGGCAAATCTCTACTCAGAGATAGCTGGTCTGATGCACACTTTCAATGTCAGCTATGTCAATGGAATTAGAGGAGATAAAATAAATGGCTCAAAGTAGGCAAAACCAGTCAATTAAATAAACACTGTGTGAGGCACCTCTGCAATTAGGACACAGAAGATGTCTTTAAAAAGAGCTAAAAATTCAACTTACCTGATTCGCCTTGAAAAGCCTCCATGTCCTGTTTACATGCAGAATATCTTCCCACTTTTCTTTCCCTTTGGTCTTTTCAACTTTAAGACCCAAACACCCTAGAAGTTTAAATGAGACACTCATCATGTCCCAGCTGTTGGTGTGTTAGGGCTCGGCAGACACTGAGCCTGGCAATTCCGTCTTTCCACCTCCACGTGCTGCTCCGTCTTTCCATGTGAAGCATCAGAGACCCGCAGAACAACGCAGACACCAACCACTGGCGATGCCAGCATGAAGGAGCCAGCGTGCTCCCATTACTTGAAGTCAAGACCAGGCAGAGGTGAACTGAATTTGAATTGTTCTTGACCGCCTATAACAAAAGATAGACATAGAGGTATGCAGTTCACAAACCACACTAATAGATAATGTAGACACAAAGCACCACACACCTGTTTCTTGTTTCTGTTTCAGAAGTTAACAACTTAAATGTAGTTCATCTTCTACAGTGTTTCTCTGAGTGGTCCTATTATTCTTCTGGGGAAATGGAAGCTGACAATAAATGGATATGTCTCTAAAGTAAGAACAGTGAGCGTGGGGAACCTCTCAATTAGGAAGAAGCAGAAGAGCGCCCCTTTATAGCACGTGGACGCTGAAGCAGGGTGCTGGCTCTTCGGCTTAACAGGCGACAACCTCCATTGCCTCAGTTTCCCCATAATAGCAGATCGCGGGGTGTGGCAGATCATTATATGAGAGGGTACACATGAAGTGTTGAAAACTGTTACTGGCTTGTTGTTAAAACCATTCTTTTTAGAAAAGTAACAGTTGACAAGCGAGCAGAAGTTGTTCAAGATAATTCAATGTCAATCCTGAAGTCTATCATGAATGACGTGGGGGTGAATTGTCAATAATGTTATTTTTAAAAGTAGTTGTGAAACAGGAGTGAGAAAAAAAATTTTTTTTATCCTAACAATAGTGGGGGAGAAATGCAAATAATAAAAATTTAAAAAGCTCTATTAATCCATTTATTGATGATAAATAGCTAATACAACATGGGATGCATACCTAGCAAAATGGTAACATAAATAATCATAAATGGACTTAAACATAGCTGATTTCAGATGTAAAATCCATCACAGCTAGTTAGGGGATCTCTCTGATATTCAGGGTATGTTTGTTTTGTGTGTGATAAATGGGAATATTAAAATAATTCTTGAGAGTGGATGGGGGGAGCTGGGAGTGGGCACCAGATACGTGGGGATGGAGGGAGAGCTGATTCTGGGTGGTGAGCACATGGTGCAGTGATGGATGATGTAGTGTGGAGTTGAGCACCTGGAAACTCGGTCACTATTGCCGACCAATGTCACCCCAATAAATTTAACAAAATAAGCAAATAAATAATTTTGAAAAATAAAATAAAATCATTCTTATGAGCTTGGAATAAGGATTGCGAAATCTGTGTGGATAGCCCTCAGGGTCTCACACACAGTAAGTACTCAATAAACGCTTTCCGTTCTCGCCTTTTAAGTCTGGTGCTGATGTCAGTCCAACCTCCCTACAGTCTACAGCGTCATAGTTAGGGCCGAGGTGGAGGTTGATGGGACAACTGGTCTACCCTAGACCTGCACTGACTACCCAACATGAATCTCTCATCAGTGAAGGCAACGGAAATAAATGTGGGGTCCAAAAAGAAAGAAAGAGAAAGGAAGACTCTCCTTTCTACTCCCAAGAATGGGAGACCATGTCCCTTGCCCCAGATTCACCAGGGTTAGTAAAATGTCTTGCCCCTTAGCAGACTGGACGACCCTCAAGGACAGCCACAGAGCTCAAAGGCACCCAACCGAGGCAGATCTGACCAGCAGAGCAAATGCAAGCCAACTGAAACGAATCGGTGAGTCTTTCGAAAAAGTGGTAGCAGCCACCTCTGCTTCCTATGTTCTCACTGTTTGGTATTCACGGAAGTATATATTTGTACATATTTCAAGCACATGCGTCTCTTGTCTTACTAACAGTGGATCGAGGGTGAGGGGTTGCTGGGGTAGAATTGTGGGAGGATGGATGTGAACTCCAACAAATGCAGTATTGTACTATGGACGAAGCCAGAGGAAATTTGGCAAATTAAATTTTCATAGGTTTTTCTTGTGCACAACTATTTTACTTGCATGTTTAGACTATTGCTGTCATGTAGAAATACACAGGACACATGTTTACATGTAGATTTTCCAGTAGCTACCTTAAAATAAACATGTGAAATAATTTGAATAATATATTTATTTAACCCAATATTTCAAAATATTTTAAGATGTAATCAATACATTAATGAAATATTTTACATTTCTTTGTTTTGTACTAATCTTCAAAATTCAGCATATGGTTTTTTACATACAGTACAACTCAAGTCAGGTAGCTTCATTTAGTTAGTGGCTAGTACATTCACTCTGAATTAGAGAGTTGGTAGGAAATAATAATAATAGTGGTCTGGATTTTACTATTCTTCAATGAACATGTAAGTCTGAGCCCAACAAAAAATACAGAAATATACCACCACTTGAGATAACAAACTCTAACGTTCTTGTCAGATTTTAATCTATTTTGGTTCCTAGGCATAACCTAGGTGGTAAGTATGACTACAACTGTCTTATCTGCGATTTACCAGAGAGAATTTTGAAGTAGTGAGCTCGAAGGGCAAATCACAAGTACAAAGTCAAAACCCACGCTGTTCTACCTGCCTTTCAAAGTCTCCCTGCAATGCTTTCCACACGTCAATCACAAGTTCCGGAGAAGATACCATAGATATGTGCTAATTAAATGAACAACTGAACGATGAGGAAAAATGTAGAATAGGATAATATTCATATTTTATCATTTTATAATAAAATTTATTTTACAATTTTATAATTTATATTTCTGTTGGTAAAGCTTAATTATGTGTTATGTCGATTAATTTATAACTATAGGAAGATAAGTAGATACATACATATATACATAAATGATAGCTATATAATTACTCTGTGTTGTCTAAAACTCCTTTTTCAAGTAAAAATATTTATTTACAGAAATCTAAATTCCTTCTAACTCAATCCGTTAAGGACAGGAACTTCAATTATTGAGACTGAGGCCAGGCATAAAGAAACCTAAGGTGGACCATGAAATATGAAAATTAGTAGAACCATAAACTAAAGACTTAAATTTTTGCAAAACCGCTTAAATCTGTATGTTTCCAATTGTTCAAAAATTGACAAGAGGGATGCTGGAACAGCTCAGAGGTTGAGCACTTGCCTCACAATCACAAGGTTGGGGGTTCAATTCTGGGCCTTCCTCCCCCCCCCCTTTGTCTCTCTCACCTTCTCTCCAAAAATAAAATAAAATCTTTTTAAACATCAATAAAAAAATATTCTACTGAATCAGATAAATCTTGAAAATATTTATTAAAACCTCATTAGCATCTGGCTGTATATCATGACTCGTTCTTGAGATTTTGTCCCACGTTAGTTCACCTAAGACATGATGTCCGGGTCCTCTGATAAGATTTAGCTGTCATTTCACTGTTCCCGTACTCAAGGATCCCCTCTGCACTATCGCAGCGACTCTGAATCCTTGGCATCCTAAATCTGCCATCAGACGCCCACACCTCATTATGGCTCCTGACTCACTCCCTCAACAGCCCTTCCTCTTTATATCCCTGCACGTTCTGTACCTAACAAATTATTTATGCCCGGAGGCTATGAGAAATGGAGGAGAGAGACACGCCAAAGTGCTCTATGAAATTTCACTCTGTTCTTTCTGAGCCCAGCCAGGGTGCCCATGAATCAGCTGCAGCCGACAGATGCCCAAAGCTGGCCGGGAAACAGCTATAAATATGAAAAAGAAATTAGGGGCTCAAAACACAGGTATGGGCAATCTGATTTTATGAGATCAAAAACACAGAATGGAAAATCTGTTCGGCTGACATGTTAGCAACACTTGCCAAAAACTGAATTAGTAGCTAAATCCTGAATCATTGAAAAGCTGCCCAGTCTAAGGATTTTTAGTGGTGTTTGAAGGTCCATTTTGTCAAGGTTAGTGAAATATGCCCATTTAAATGACCTGCCCAGCACATGAATCAGCCTTGGGAATTTTAAGAAAACGGGTGTTTGGTTTCGGTTTTGTTTTTTTGGGCATACACTGTAACTTTTCAGATCAACCAAAATCAAGGCTAGATGCTAATCCCCATTATTTTAACATGAGGTCAGACCTCAGTATTTTGAAGGTAAAATCACATGTATATTATAGAGACCTTGCATCACAGGCTGTTGCGCTACCTTTATTCAGAGAGAAGACACAATGTCAGTTCCATAATTAAATGCAGGAGAAAATCCATGAACCCCGATCTGGCTACACTCTAAGCTCCATAAAACTGGGAGGGTGTGTATGAGCCACTCGGGTCCCTAGAACTGCTGCCTAATTTTTGGAGACGTGCTCCAAGCACTGACCATGGACTATCGTGCAAAGTGAACTCTGCAGGTTTGTTCAGGGAGAAGAAATGACCTCCTAGGCCGGCTGCCATGTACTGACTACTGAAGACTGTGTGGGTGAGGATTCCAGGTTCCCCAAATTCAAACAGCAAGTTCCTCCGCTGAGCTCTAACAATAGGGAAGCAAGGTCACGTGTGACTGGCTTTTGCTCTTGTCTATCAAAGGGGGACAGTTGTTCACAGCATGTTTCCCGTGTGCTTTAACCGGCCCCAAGAACACTTCCGATAGGAGGCTGGAAAGAAACGCAGAGCAGGTGAGCCGTCTAAACTAAGCTTTCTCGCTGCAGGGAGCTGTCCTCTGTGGTCACTACTCCCAGCTCCACCCCGGGGCTCTCTTGAAAGGGACCCCTTACAAAGAAAGCCAAAGACACGAAGAACAAGCATGTGTCACAACTCTCTGTGAAAGTCCTTGTAGATTGACACTGAAGGTTCTACTACCACTCAGGGACTCGGCTGACAGAGGATTCAGGAAGGCAACCTTAGATTCCAGGGCGCTGTTGATGAATGCACTTCTGTCTGACAGGGTTCCACATGAACAAGAACTCAGAGTTAATAGCGGTTACTCCCTAGAAGATTTTAAAATCACAGAAATTGCTGGTTAATTAGTTCCAGAACTACAGAATGTGTAGAAGTTCCATAAACCAAAGCATTGTCTGTATGAAGCCATAATAATCATTTGAAAAATAAAAACCTTAGGCAATAGATCATGTTAGGTACATATGATACAAAATAACTTGTTGGATCATACTGCTGTTCTGATTTTAATGAACCAACCAGTTCTTTTTCATATAGAAAAATGACCGAGAGGTGAAGTTCAGAAGACGGGTTGACTTGCACGTTCAAGCCTTTCTCTAGCCAGTCCCCAACCTGGAATGCTTTTCTTCTGAATATACTCTCAGCAAATTCTCCCTCTCCTCCAACCCACATTATCACGGGGCTCATTTTCTCCCCGGCCCTATGTTAACACTACTCACGGCCCTCCCCCACCCACCGGAACCCCCACCCCACCAGAATGCAACTTTCATGAGGGCAGGGGGCTTTGTCTATTTTGTTCTTTAAACACTGTTATGCATATAAATAAAAGCATACCGAAAGGAGGGAAACCAAAATGATTTCATAACGTCGTGAATGTTCACATCAAGTAGTGCTTTTTCCTCATTCAAGCTTTGCAGAAGTCCAAAGAGACTTTTCAAATATTACAAAACAAGTTTTCTTCTTCGATGCTAGAGTTGTTTTTTAAACGATAGCCATATACACTCCACCCTTTTACGTTCACACATATTGTAAGGATTTTATCTGTTTCAAATATCTTACAGACACAAGCTTTACATTTGCTGAAGCTCCAATTTCTCTCCTGGGACCTAAGAGACATAAACTGATATGCAAATGGAAATTAGTCCCAGTGGTTACGTCATGGTATAGTTTTTCGTAACAGAAGAAATTCAAATGCAGCTAATGTAAAAACGACGTAGATGAGATGTTATGGAGAGAAGGCGGAAGACACTTTTGAACCAACATGCCAAGGACAAAAGGTTTCTTCCCTCAAACTGCCTCCTTCCTTAAGAAGGAACATGGTACCAACATCTACCTCGTCATCCCCTCACCTCCCACGTCTAGTTAATACCAGGGGCCAAGTTCCGTCAGCTCCGCTGCATAAACCTCTCTCACACCAGCTCCGATCCGTGCCGCTGGCACACGCTGCTGTCTCCAGCCGCCACCATTTCTCCTGGACCACGGGGACACACGCCTCGTGCTCAGCCACCTCAGGTCTTGCTGTTCTCACCTCCGTCCACCGCCAAGCACACCTGAACTTGTCTCTCTACTGTTCGAAACACCATCAGTGATTTCCCCGAGCCTTTGGAGCCAGCTTTTTAAAAAATCGTCACATGGCCTACCCAAACGCCTTTGCTAACTTACTATCGCCTGCCTCTTAACACTCAAGTCGATTTCTGGTCACGATGGGGGAGTAGGTGAACACTGTGCTCACCTCCTCTCAGGGCCATACCAATTACCACTAAATGACACCACAGCCGTCACTGCGGATCGCCTGCCATCTAGCTGAACGGAAGCCCCACAGCTAAGGATGCACAGAAGAAGCCACCTCGAGACGGATAGGAGGGGCAGAGACACAGAACGGGCTGGTCCCACACACGTGTGGGACCATTAAAAATCAGGAGGGGTCTCTCAGCTGCAGAGGTCCCCCAGGAGGACCGAGGGGCCCTAGCCCCACACCAGGCCCCCAGCCCAGGGTTGCGGTGCTGGGGAGAGAAGGGCCCACGACTTCTGGCTGTGACAACCAGCGGAGATGGTGGCTGAGTGAGACAAGGACAGCCCCGGGGCAGCAGCTTGGAAGGCACCAGGGACACACAGGGAGGAGCTGGCTTCAGGGCGTGGTAGAGAGGCAGCTTTCTCCCGGAAGGAGGAGCTGGCAGAAGCCATCGTTCCTTTGCTGTCCTTTCCCCCTCCCCACGTGCAGACACAGGTGACCACATCTGAGTCTCCATCAAACTATCCCCCGTCATCAGCCCCACCCTACTGACTCCCTGAGACCCCACCCCACCCAGTAATCCTACTTCCGGGTGTTTATCCGAAGAAACCCAAAACGCTTCTTCTAGGGCACAAATGCACCCACACGTTCACTGCAGCATTGTTCACAGTGGCCGAGAGCACATGGAGGCAGCCTGGGTGTCCCTCAACGGGAGAACGGATAAAGAGGAGGTATACACACAACGGAACACCGCTCAACCATGGAAGCCAGTGGGTTCCTGCCATCGGCAGTGTGCTGAGTGGAGTATGTCAGACAGAGAGGGACAGCTGCAATGTGCTTTTGCTTGTGTGTGGAGTCCAAAGAGGAAAATAAACGAACAAAACAGACACAAACTCACAGATACAGAGAACGCTGTGATGGTTGCCAGGTGGGATGGGAGGGGTTGAGGAGCACAGGTGAAAAGGGGGGAGGGCTTAAGAAATATAAACTGGTTGTTACACAGTAGTCATGGGGACATGGGGACAGCATAAGGAAGATTGTCAATAATATTGTAAGAACTGTGTACGATGTCAGATGGGTACTAGATTTATCGGGGTGACAGATGGGAGAGGGTTGAAGGACAGGGTGAAAAAGATGAAAGGACTAAGAAGTTCAAATTGATAGTTATAAAACAGGCATGGGAGGTAAAGCATAGGGAACACAGTCAACAACTACGTACAGTGTCAGATGGGCACTAGACTAGTCAAGGGGAACCACTTCTTCAGTTATATAAGTATCTGCCCACTATGCCGTACACTTGAAATTAATATAAAGTAATGCTGAACGTTCACGTAGAGGCAACAGTCCGTGCACATGTGCAAAGTACACAGCAAGCTATTTTAAGAGGGCTGATTGCAGTTAGGTCTCCCCAGAAGCAAAGCATGAGATTAAGGTTTGAACGCAAATGGATGATCCTGGAGCTGACTCAGGAAGCACCTGACAGAGAAGGCCCTCAGCCAGGAAGGGCAGGTGGCTGGACGTAGAACACCTGTCACCAGTGGGAACCACACATGCCTGAGGGACACACCGGGGCCCCAGCAGCAGCTGCTCAAAGGGTTATGAACAGAATGAGTCTTTCTCCAAGGACTATGACCAGGGCAATAAGGGATCTTGAAACTACGTAACACAAATAAAGGTCGAAGGAATGAAGACTATTCCACCTAGAAAAAAATACATATGTATGTAAGATCAGAAACTTACTTTTCTACTTAAGAATACGGTTAACCTTGACTGGAAGGAAACTGAAAAGAAAGTCAATTAGATGCAGAAGTTCTTTTGTTTAATCAGTTTCTAGATTGTAGTAATTCTTTCTCCATCTGCTCATAAAAAGAAATATGAGACACAGAATATTTATGACCTAGGGAGCTATATTAAGGACATATTTGCTAACTAATCAGTTACACTTAAATCTAAAATATAATTAAATTTGGCTATGATCCGTTCTCTGTATTAAATGACAAATTCCTCTGCTGTATTTGTCCGTTACTTAGTGTAACGATATAATTACTCTCTTGTGATTAAGATATTTTAATATGTCTATAAAATCTAAACTTTTAATTTTTAGTAATTACGGAACATGTTTTAACTAATTGCAAAATAATAAAATATGGCTGGTATAGAAGATAAACGATATTTCTTAAATCGGGCTTTTAAATCAAACATATACGAGTGCATAATGCATTTCTTTAAGCCCTTAGTTCTGCCTTTCTTCTCAGAAAGAAAAGAATTCACACAGCAGGACCACCGCTCGGGTTCATAGATGACTGTCCCATCTCGATTTTCTTTCTGCAAAAGGTCGCAACCAGCACGGGTAAGCATCCCAGTGCTCCTGGCGGCTTCTGAACCCTCCCCCCGTGGACAGCCTTCATACCGTGACACAGAGTAACTACCTACAGCCCTGACGTCCCGACCTGCGGGGCGGGATTAGGCTTTCTGGATGGCCACGGGGGACCAACGGAGGCCTGAGCGCAGGACTTGAGCTCAGATGAAGAAGGTGCACGGAGAGGGCAAGGAGGCGGGGAGGAGAATAATAATCCCGTAAGACGGCGGGTTACTGTCCAAGGCCGAGTTCGGCCAGCAGCAGATACGTGAGCGTAGAGTTGGTTTGGGATGTCCAGAGAACTATAAAGAGCGTCCAGTTGATTGAACAAGATCACTTTAAGGTCCACTTCTAAGTCTCAGAGCCATGACTCCAAGAATCTAGGGTTCATCTGGCAAGAGCCGAGACGATGAATTAGAGGAGAGTGTGAACACAGAGGAAGCCGTTAAGCAGCAGCTCAGCGACGCAGGTAGGAGGCAAAGCATGACTCCGTAGTGATCCCAGAGCTGGGGGACAGCAAAGGAACAGTGACAAGCTCATGAGAAGAGCAAGCGAGAGGGGGACGCAGAGATGACCTCAGGGTGTGGGACCTGTGCATAGGGCGGTTGGTCACCCCCAACAGAAGAAGAACCGGAAAGGGAAGGGCAGGTCTAGGAGGAAATGGCAGATCCACTGTGAGTTTATGCCAGTCCTCGAGATGGTTAGAGGAACCGGCAGGGCACTGAAAATGCTGCAGTGGAGCCCGGAAGACTGGTGGGGACTAGACGTACAGAAGTCCACACTGCCTGGACATCGCTGATGGTCAAGTCACGACAGCGACTCCGAGCGTCTGCCTGGAGGGAGACCATGGAGAGAAGGAAACCGGCAGTGCAAGTGTGACTTCCACGTTTAAGACACAGAGTGGGGGTGGGCAGGGAGGAGGCCAAGGGAAGGGGAGGAGGCAGGCAGGCTATCTCTGCCGGAGCTTTGCAGATAATGGGAAGAGTCCGCAAGAGGTTCGGATGAAAGAGTCATGCCCCTATGAGTGACTAGCAAACGAGTAATTTGAACGACTTTGTTGGCATTGTCACTGGATATCGTAATTGGGAAAATTCTCACGGGAAGAATTATGGTCTATCATCCATATTAAATTTATGGAGACAGTAAGCTTGTCCGTCACGGCACGTGTCTGGTCCATAACCTCAGCCATTCATTTCAGGTTGAAATGGGAGACAACAGTTAGAAACACTGCTGGTACCACAGCCTTGTTGATTTGCTTCATCCTCGGAGTCCATCATGACGGTGTCGCTCCGCTTCGCCTAACGATATCAGCTCACCATCACAGTTTTCCGATCTGAGAAGTTTTCTGTGCTTCATGGCTTTAAACTCTCAGGAACACCCCGTAACTAGACAAGGAGTGTCTGACGACGTGACAGCCCCCCGCTGACATGCCCATGGGGCTGGCGTCCCATTCCTGACCCTCGACCTGGGGAGGCAAAGGTGAGCTCTGACTTGTGAACGAGATGCTTGGGTCGTGGCAGGACCCCTTTCTGCAGATTTACACGCATGGAAGCCGGGGTGGTTACAGCGAGCTGTCGTCCTGTAAGACGCAGAGGAGAAAATCAGACAAAGGACATGAAGCGGCTTGTCCTGGACGAAAGCTTCTAATTCACAACGACCGCAACACGTAGGCCGCAGACAGCCGGTGTCTGGGTTCTGTTCAGGACAAGGATGAGACAGACTGGTAAGAAAAGCCACGTGGGTTCCTCGTTCTGTTCCCGCTAACGGAAAACGTCCGGTGGCTACGGTGACTACAAGTCTAAGGATGTCCTCAGAACTTCTATTCTTGCAGACTTCTATGTTTTACACCTACTTCGTATGAACAGCCTCCTGACCCCCGGTCCCCATTCTGCCTCTTATAAACACCCTGGTGATGGAGCTGAAATGTTGGCATCTCCAAGTCACTTCGAGGTCTCTTGTGTCACTGCTGTACTCTCCTCTCACCTGCCTACCTGTTTTCTTTAAGCTATAACAGCTCCCTCCCCGCCTTTAATTGTTCCTCAAAAAACCTGCATCTCCCAACTTCTGCTGTTCTCCCCTTCACCCAGAGGTACTCAGCATAATTGCTGTCGCCACTTGTCAACCACCGCATTTCCTTCAAGGTGGCTCTTGATTCGCCAGCAGTCAGCTGTGTGCTGTCTCACGCAATTTTAACAAGGTGTAAACATGCACTTACCCTTCAAGAAACAAATGGAATCACATTCCAAGTTATTCCCAGCGCATGGCAACTGCAATTTTCTCCCATTGGGCTATGCTTTCCTAAGTGAGAGGTCAAAGGTGAGCATCCACCTAGAAGTGGGAATTTCAGAAATTACGTGCCTACCTTAAGAATGAGCTCTTGTGACTGTTACCCTGGAATCGATGGGTCAAATCTTCTCTCACAAAATCCAAGAAGTCTGTGTTTGTTTGATGGTTGGTTGGTTGCAATATTTGGCACCAAATATTACACATTTACTCTATGCCAAAGCTTTACCACAGCCTTGCAAACTGTATCGCAAAGTATCCGGTTGATAATTAAGACAGGCTCAGCGACGTCCAGTGGCTTGTACCACAATGTCACAGGTGATAAGCAGCAGAACTGGGGGTCTAGCAGGGTCATCTCACTGCGAAGCTTACGCTCGCTTCTCAAGAACAACGACGTGGAGGCAACAAGAGATACAGGATGGCCCCAAACTAGGTACACTCATACAGGATAGTTTATTTGCATTTTGTGACATTGTTTAGGACATTCGTTTAACCCTGTTTCACCTTGTCAGTGCTCGAAATGTCTTCCATCAACGTTGCAACCTTCCTGGAACCTGCCCCGTACACCGTGACCCACAGTATGTCACAAATCTGGTCTGTCGTGATGAATTTCAGCAGTTCGCCTCCTTTTAGGCCACCTTCTATGTCTTACCTCTTGGGGGTGGCGGTGGGGTGGGAGGCACCTATAACTGTGCTGGTCTCTCAAACTCGTCCTAAACAAGGGATGACTCCGTTGGGTCAGCTAAGTGAGGCATCTAATTTGAAATGTGGGTGGAAAGAAAGAAGGAAGGAAGGGGTGGAAGAAACAGAGAGGAGGAGGGGTAAGGGAAAGGGGAGGGGTGGAGGGACCTCAGAAGAGCACTCCCCCCCTCTCGGCCCCCTCCCCCAACTCTACCCTGGGAGCCTCTCCACTTCAGAAGAACTCCACAGGGGCAGTCATTAAACGTGTTCTTTTCCGGTAAGTGCATAGGTGGGGGCCCACCTAATAGTTCCATTTCCCCCTGGCGCTCTATCGGGGGAAACACGCTGTGCCCATCTTAGTTCTTTAGGACAAATGCACTGGGAAAGAAACATTATTCTTGATGTTGAAACTCACAACTGCGTATATTTTACCAAATGTCAATTGCTATGTGCTAGGTGATTTGAGTTTAAAAAAAAATGACTTGTCCCAAATCCTGGACGACGTGCAGTTTCCGAAAGTACAGTTTAAGCCACTTTCCCTCAATCAGGTATTATTTTGCTCCCTGTTCCCCTGCTTCCAACTAGGTTGCAACCTCCTGACCACAAGGAAAATTGCCTCAAGTCTTACCTTAATTCTGCCACTTTAAGATAATTTCAGATAACAGCACATGTTTGTTCGAGCGTTTCCTGAGCCATTCTCCTTTCTGTGTTAAATGATAGACTGGATTTTTTTATTTCAAGTTTCTCTGCAAAGTTGTATCACTCTTCACTAACGTTCAAGTGCAGTATTATTTATGATCATGTAAGAGGAGCCTTCTACACATGGAAAAAGCTCAAGATGTGTTTTTTTTGTTTGTTTGAT
This sequence comes from Craseonycteris thonglongyai, assembly GCA_004027555.1. Taxonomy (NCBI): domain Eukaryota; kingdom Metazoa; phylum Chordata; class Mammalia; order Chiroptera; family Craseonycteridae; genus Craseonycteris; species Craseonycteris thonglongyai. The sequence goes on along the minus strand of PVKE010000026.1, from coordinate 30,160 downwards.
TTTTAGGTCAAGGTTGTCAAATTATCTCCTGGGACCTATTTTAAAATAATAAAATGTTGTGAACCAAATTATACGTTTGTTATTCTCTGCACCACATGACTCTAAATGCTACTGGAAGTGACTCTTGATTATGTTTAATGGCCAATAATTGTGCCAATAATAATCTTAATAATAATGGCATTCATTTTGTGCTTCTATGTGCCAAGACATATACTCTGTGTTTCAAATAAATTATCTTATTTAAGCATCAAAAGAGCCCATTCTATACTTTAAATTATGTCCTTAGCTAAAATTCCAATACGAGAGAATCCTGGTTCACTGGCTGTGGTCAATTTTCACTCAATATACAATCACATCCACAAAGATTATATTAATTTATGCGAAGTGTGAAAATTCCTTTTATTCCACACTTTTGTCAGCACTGGGTAGTCTGATTTTATTCTTTTTTTTTCCCCCCCAAAAGTTTTCTAATTTGACAAACAGACGATGAGGCCTTCCTTTTGTTTTCACTGGGATACTAACAAGTTTGTTAGCCTATCTTCCTTCCTAACTATGTGTTTGAGCCACACTCTGTAATCCATGAGGATCTTCTTAGCACTGCTGTTCTCAATTTGAATGAACTCTTTAAATACTAAAACAATTAACCTTTGTCACATTTATTATAAATAGTTGTCCCAATTAAACTCGTTTCTTCACTTGTCTTTTTTTTTTAATTTTGAACCCACAGCCTTTTCATGTTCAAATAATTAAATGTATTGATCTGATTCTTTATAACGTCTTGTATTATAATGCCATCCTAACAGGACACAAATCGTTCATGTCACTCTCCCATTTCGTTGACGTTAAGTCACGCATTCCTCAGCATAACAAACAAGGCCTTTTGTGATTTGGTTCTTGCTTCTCTCTTAAAAATCCTTTTTCCTAGACTGTCACCCTCCGACCCTGTGACCTAACCTCACTGAATCCCTTCTGCGGAAGCAGCCCGCCTTCATCGCCGCCTCCTTATTGCTCTAGTCCTTTCTTCCTTCCAGTTCCCACCACCCCCACAGCCTTCACATGAGTAAGTCTTCCTTGTAACTTCAAGACTCAAAATCAGGTGTTCTCTTCCATAATGTAGGTTATGACATATTTTAATAAAATCTCCTGATGGTGCCAGTGTCCCCCAAAATGTTGCTCATAATCCATGCAAATGACTTCATGACCCACAAATAAGTGACAATTTACAGTTCTAAAAACGCTGCACTACACACAGTAGCTGAGATGTCTTTTCATGCCTCTTCTTGATTCAGCCTTCCCCAAAATAAGAAAACACAAATGCAAAAGGGAACGATGAAGCGTCCTCTTCTGTCCCTTCCTGACCTTAACCCATGGTCATGTCTCCATTAGTGTTCAATGTTTTTATTTTCTTCCTTCCCACTTTCCCTAACATCACCGTGTATCATTAAAGAGCATTAATATTGGCCTCAGCTTTGCCTCTTATTAGTTCTCTGCCTTGAACAATGTTATTTACCTCTGTGAGCCTCAGTTTCCCCACCTGCAAAAATGGGCCTAGTATAATTCACACATTCATAATATTCAAGTGAAGGTGAAATAAGGAACATGGTACACGACTCGATACGTATCAGCCGTGATTGTTGCCAGAAAACTGACTCACAGAATAGGATCAACTAGTTGCTCACTGTTAGAAGAGACTGTCTAATGGTTTTACTCCCAAGACACTGGATGTCTAAGACTAAAGCAAAGAATTTCTAACTATAACATGCAAACAATTTGTCAACCAATAAAGAAGGCATTTTTACAACCAGAATGCTTTTCGCACATCCTAGTCACATCACAGACAGCTGTACAGTTGACTGTCCTTGCTGAGAAGAAGGAAGAAGAAAGGAAAGCAAAAGAAAGCCGATTCTTCATAAAGAGCACGAGGAAAATCTGTTTCTGAGCTAGCCTGGAAATATTTCACAGTTAGACATGAGGAGGTAAATTATTTATCTTTCTTCTTTTAAGACTAATATTTTAGAAAAGCAAATCTTGAGAAATGATTACATAGCTCTTACACATTTAACTAAACAAACAAAGTCAGGAAGTGAATTCGCTGAATAAAAACTTTTTAGAAGCAATAACAGTCTGCAGGACCCCACTCCCACCCCAAACCCTTCCCCAATTAATCTTCCAATTTTCCACGATACTATTCTATACTTTTGTTAAAGTCTATTTGTGCATTCATGTTACCTATTCCCCAGCCAGGAGATCAGAACTCTGAGACAGAAATCGCATTAGATGCTACAGACAGGATGTGGAAAGGCTGTGACATTACCCATCCCTAGTTAGGGAGCTGTAACAAACCCTATGGGCCAGGTGAGAGAAGTGATTCAAAGCTGTCGTTCAGACAGTGCTGGGGTTGGGGCTTGTAGCTCTCCCATCAATTATAACCGATTTACTAAGTTGTCTCACCCACGGCGCCTGCGGACCACCCAGGCCCAGGCAGCAAGGACCACATCTCTAAAAGTCCTATTGTTTAAAGGCAACGATTTGCTTGGCCTGTGCTTAGGATTCTTGAAAGCCTGTTTTTCTGTTTCAGCCTCATATTAACCTTACATGGTATGTCAAGTAGTCAAATGTTCATTTTAAGTGCAGTGTGAAATTTAAGACTGTAGGTTGTAATTCCTACAGCAAGCCCTTAAAAGGCAGTGCCGAAAAGCTATGACTAGAATGCCAATAACCAAATTAGAAATGGAATTTCAAAGAATGAATCAGCAGACAAGAAAGGAAACACAGAGAAGTCAAAATCAGTGCTGGCAAAGAGAAAACAAATCATAAAGTGACAGAGTAAATGCAACAATATCAATAATAACTTGTTTGTTTGTTTGTTTCTGTAATTATACCTTTATTCTTTCTTCTTGTTTTTTGTTTTGTTTTGTTTTGTTTTTGTTAAATTTATTGGGGTGACATTAATTGATACCAATTACATTGTTTCCAGGAAATGTTAATGAGCTACACATGACAATTAACAGAATTAAATAGTCAGATTGGATGTTTTTCTAAAAAGCAAAGTAAATGCCAACTATATGTTGGCTTTTGCAGAGATGCACCTTAAAATAAAGGACAATCAGGTCCAAAGTAAATATTATAGATGGACACATAATGCCATGCTAACCATGAGCATGGAAAGACTGGAATAATGTGACAGTCATATCAGACAAAACAGACTTCAAGACAGAGTGCCACCTGTCTGTGACTTGCGTGCTAATGAAAATACCACACATACAACGTGTAGGATGCAAATGAGACCACGAATATAGGAAAATGTATAACTCCAAATGCTTACCGTATTAGAAAATGAAGAAGTGTTGATTCTAATGGCTTAAACTTCCACCTGAAAAAGCTAGAAAAAAAAAGTAAACCAAGAGTAAATAGGAGGAAGGACATCATAAAAATAAGAGCAGAAATCAAGGAAACAGAAAGCTGACAGTTGAGAAAATGTAGATAGCCAAAAATTGTTTCTTTGAAAAGATCGACAAAATTGATAAACGCTTGGCTATGCTTACTGATGCAGAGAGGGAGGGTGAGAATATGCAAATTATCAATATCAGCTTGAAAGAAAGATCTTACAGACATGAAAAGGACAATAAAGACATTTATGAATAAATGTATGCCAACAATTTTGATGATACTTGATGGCACTTGATGGTAGTATCTATTGTGCGAAGCTATTGAAAAAGAAGAATGTACATAAGGAGAATATATGTAAAATGTTTATGTTTACATTGGTGACAACAATAAGCCGGGCTGTAGGTCTATTATAACTCTCACAGTCCTATAACTCCATAGGTAAGAACCACCTGGAGCTTAGAAACGGTAACTAATGTGTCAAGGTTCACACACACATAATAGAGAAGAGTTGTTATTTGAACTCGCTGTCTACTTGGCTCCAAAGCATATGCCTTGTAAATGACATAGCATGTTGCTATGGTCATTGCAAATATACCTTCATTGATGCTGTGAAACATCATGTTATCCTCTGTTTTCTAATCATCCCTCACATTCCAAATGTCAATATTGCACGTTTCAAAAAAATATTAGTTGAGTTTTTTTCTTTAAATTCAGAAACTATGATACAAAATAATGGAATACTAATGTTTATTCTAAAAATTCTGAAAGAAATTGCAAGTCCATTTGAAGCACTGCAAACATGATATAAAATAACCATAGTCACAATAACCTCCCAATTCTCTGGATCAGGAAACAGGTTTTACTTAACTTAATATTTGCCACAGGAATAAATTCAGTGCCTTCCAAATTATTTTTAACCAACCTATTTTTTAATTTTTTTGTTAAATGCTATCTAAATTCAAATGGATTAAATACATTAAATGGATTTAACAGAATAACATAAAATAAGAAGTTTAAGGAATTCTCCAAGAATTCACAAGCTAATCCATTTAATTTATAAGCTATAAATGTATCAAAGTGCTTTCTAAATTAAAATACTGTCATAGTAACACCACACAACTATCACTTTCATAACATAGTAAATTTATTCTAGTCAAACCCCCCCCAAAAAAAGAATAACATAAAATTATCTAACAAATCATGCTGAAAATGTAATTAATGAATCAGCTAATGAAAACTTCTAAAGCAGCAGACCAAAATCATTTGGTGTCAGGTTTTGGATCATCGGAGATGTTAAGTGATGATGGAGCAAAGTTTCAAGTATCTATGGGAAATTATAATATACTCTCACTTCTCTTCCATGGCAAAGTATAACTCTAACATGTATCCAAATCAAAGCTACTTCCACACACTGAAGAACTCACAACATTAGTTCACTGTTCCTTCTAGGAAACCCATGTGAACATGCACCCGCAAACAAGAATGAAAAATACGACAGCAGAAGACTTGGGAGAGGGACCTCGCAGGAAGCTCTCCCGGGATTCCAAAGGAAGGGACTGGCAAGATGACCACTCCCAGGCCAGTCCAGGAGATAACACGTCCAAATTAGAAGAGGGACTCCAAGAAGGAATTCTCACAACGAACGCCACAAGAAAGAACGCAAAAATCTTTTTACAAAACCTTCGTGGTTCAAATATGAAGCAAACTGCAACACAGCATGATGTCCAATTAATGAAGGAGAGTTAGGAAAGATAACTCACTGGACCTTACTTCCAGTGATCATCTCCTGACGGAGAAGTCTTTAGGAAGGGAATTCTAGCAGACCACTTGGCTTTGTGGTTAAAAATACTAAAATAATAAATTTAATTAGGATCAACCTGTAAAAAGAAATTTGCAGATATTTATTTAGATATAGATAATAGATGACGTATTTATACAGAAATGGTAAGCTAAAGCATAGTATATGTATCTCAAGTCAACTTATACATGAACAATGAAAGACCCAATGGTGCTTGAGAACCAAATGTAAACATTATTAATACTAATAAAGTGAAAGTAAAATTACAGATGGCAACATTTGAAAAGAAATAATAAGGGTGCGAATAACCATGTTTTATAATTGGTGCAAACTCAACAGTTCCTATCTGAATTTGATGGAATAATAAGTTTATATTTAATGCTTACAGTTATAAAAGGAGCTAATGACAAACAATTAAAATAGTGATATCAATCATTGAGAAGGCAGAAAGTGATTGAACACTAGGAGTATGAGTTAAATACTTACCTTTCATAATACAAGCATGACAGCTGCTACATCCGAAAATGATATTTCAAGAAATAGCTTCTTATTTGGATGTACGGGATTAGCCAAGAAAAGATCTAATAACAACAGTTGAAGATGATTGCTTTTGACAAGTGAGTATAAAGAATGGAGCTTTTCATTAAGGCCTATCTGTATTATTTGAATTTTCAGCTTGCCTGTTCTGTTTTGATAAAAACAAAATAATTTTAAATAACACAAAATAAGGAGAAAGACTGTTTCAGAGATAATGCGTATAACCTTGAATAACAAATCAATACTCTGAATGTATTGCCACTCACAGGGGCAAAGAAGCGTATAAAAGCCAAGAACAGCGAGAATTTCTTAAAGAGATAGGCCATCACTATAGCTCATAGCAAATTATTCCATCTGCAATTTCATTAGCAATCACATAAAAGTTGATCCAAGAAGAACGATTTTACTTCTAAAAATTCTGCAGGCAAAGCCCTTGTAAAAGCTAAACAAAATGTAAAGAATCAGAACACTGCCGAGCTGTTGTATTGTTACTGCTGAAAAGGACCAGGCCATCAATAAATCAAGTCTTTCTATAAAATTCTTAAAAGCATAAGAATGTTTAACTATATTCCAATAATGAGAAACAGAGGAACAATTGAAAATGTTGGTCAGAAGCGTCTCCAAAGAATTTGTGAGGTGGGAAGCTGGGATGACTCAGTGGGTTAAGCACTCACTTTGCAGCCCCGGGGACTGAGGATCGAATCCCGGCCCCGGCCCGTGTGGACCCATATGCTGAACTGGGGAGTGCCCCCAGTTTGGTTCTCACCGGGGTGGGACCCTGGCCCAGTTCCTGCCCTGTGCAGCCCCACCCACCTGTGGAGTGAAACTATGTGGAAAAACCACTGGAGACTGCTCTGGGCCCTCCCCCCCCTCTCTGTATCTCTATCTCTATCTCTATCTCTCTCTGTGTATCTCTCTCTCTATCAAAAACAATAAAAATAAATCTTGAAAAAAAAAAGAATTTGTGAGTCACTCACAATGCTTCCATCAGTTTCTCTGTCACCAATTAAGACAATAGAGCACTCAGAACCTTCAAAGATAAGATCTGGATTCATAGACCTTTCTCTCTACTCTCTTTGATTCTCTGCTACCAAAAGCCCAGCCTATTCCAAAACAGACCTCAAACTAGGTAAGAAAGATGGAACTTGAAATTTCATATAAAATGACTCGATGAGCTGAAATCCTGACAACACTAACTATCTGGCCATCGGCTCAGCTTCCCCACCACCCAGGTCCAGTGGATTTACCTGTGAACTTGTCCCTCAAACCCTCAGCTGCCTGTCAGTTCACATTTTCTCTATTTCTGACCAATTGAAGGATGAGAACATTTTCTGAACCTGCCCCATATCTGTAACTTGATTTCTGCGAGACCGCTTTTCGCACAGCCACCTAGGAACTACTCAATATCTTACAGCAGCATGGTCAAAAGAATCTTTTCTCTCTGAAATGCATATATGGAGGGGGAATCAAGTATATGGTGATGCAAAGCAAACTGACTCTGGGTGGTGAGCACACGATGCAACACATAGACGATGCCATGTAGAATTATACGCCTGGAACCTATGCAATTGCTACCAACCAATGTCACCCCAATACATTTAACAATTTTTAAAAAATGCATGTATTGACAAGGACTATGTGTTCAAAAAGATACTATTACATTAGGGACCACAGGATGGTAAGAGCTGATGCAGGCTGTCCGGAAAGTGGGCAGCCACGGAATATGAAAAATAGAGGCATTTGTGGCAGGGTTTTTTCTGGACAGCCCTCGCATACCGCTTACGCTCTATTTGGGAAATGGAGCGGGCAGTCTCTATGGCACGTTTTCCTAATCGTAGGGAGCCAGGAATTCTTGACATTACTAAGAGGCAGTGGAGGTACTGTATTTTATGGCATATAAGATGACCCCCTAATTTTACAGTTAAAACATAGGTTTAGGCCTATATTCGCTGTATAAGACTACCCCAAGGCTGTAGTCTTATACAGCGAATACAGGCCTAAACCTATGTTTTAACTGTAAAATTAGGGGGTCGTCTTATACGCCGGAAAATACGGTAGTCATTGTCATCAGTTAGAACATTGTATTAAATGATAACAGTGGTAACACACAGTGATTCGTTTCTAAAAGAACTTAGGAATGTGGATGTTAAAGTAGGATGTAAAACACCGAGTACATGCAAAAAGAACGAGTTAATTTCAAAATTCTGTCCAAATTAATTCACTCTTGACACTTCATCAATAGAGTCTTTGCCCAAGTTACACAGGTCAAAGGTAGCATTCTATGTCCGTAGCACTTTCAAGGGTTGTCACCTTTGAATGTAAAAACAACTCCCTGGGTGAGTTCAGCTTTCCAAAAGTTTCTCTCTGGTGTGGCCATTTGACACAGCGTGACCGCTACACAGAACACAGTATGGCAAGGCCGTCCATTAGCTTGTTCTCGAGGACACCCTCACTCAATGGCACAATACGATCAGCTGGGAAATCCTGCCTTTATCTCTAGTGACTGCTGAGTACATTTTACTGCAGTTTCCCACCAGCCTTGTATCTGTGAGCTTTCGGGGCAATGTGTTCCTCCTGGAATCAAGTGCTCTACATCAAATGCCAGTTTTTAAAACAACATCTCCTCTAGGGAACAAGTTTTAAAACATAATAAGGAAGACTCTTCTGCTTGCTTGACGGATTTCTTTCTGTCGTGACGAAAGACAAAAATGTTCACCATACATATCGTTGGCAATAAGAATCCAATTTCCTTTACGTCTCATTTTTTTTTTATATATATATATACTTTTTTATTTTTTTATTTTGACAGAGAGAGAGAGAGATACAGAGACAGAGAGAGAACTGAACTGGGGGAGCTCCCAGTTCAGCATGTGGGTCCGCACGGGCTGGGGCAGGGACTCGATCCCCAGTCCCCGGCGCTGCAAAGTGAGCGCTTAACCCACTGAGCCATCCCGGCTTCCCCTACATCTCATTTGTCATGGCTCATTCTTTATTAAAAAATCAAAATATCTCATACCTAATGAGTGTAAGTTTAAAGAGACACCAGAATGAACAAAGATACAGAGATAAAAATAGCACAATATGTGTGATCAACTATGAGTCACTCAGTGAGCTAAAGAGGAAACCAAATGTCAAGAGTTGGCTTAGATTTGAAAATTGAAAGATGAGCAAAAGATAATCATTAAATGGATAGTGAAACACATGAGCTGCCTTAGACTTTCAATAATTTATATTCTGCTTTTCCCTTCTCCTGAGACTCCAATTATACATTTGATGGACTGCTTGATATTAGCCCAAAGATTGCTGAGATTCTACATTTTTTAGTCTTTTTTTTTTTTCATTTTCCTCACTGGGCTTCATTTTTCTAAGCTCTCTATATCAGCGTATTCAAGTTCACTGACCTTCTCTTCCACAGGGTTTCATCTGCATAGAAACATTTGTTAACTAAAGAAGAAATCCCAAAGAACTTGAAGCTCTAGCTATCAGCCTGGCACTTCGGGCTTCATGTGACAAGGACTAGCAATTAAGAAGAGAAGTCACCAGGCTTGACAGAGGTAACTGAACCTGAGTAAGAAGAAATACAGCTACTATTATATAATTCTCACAAAACCCCTGTATATGAAGCCTTACTCTCCACAGATTAGAAAATTGAGTCTTAAGAAATAAGTATTAAAAGACATCTCCACTATAATATGTCCATACTGAAGATTAATAGGGCCTATGGGCTTCAGATAGATTGACTAGCACCGTGGAGGTTGAAAACAGCCCTAAGTTGGTCAAATATAAATACTCAAAAATATTACTCTGCAATAGAATCTTCTGAGACGATGCGTGTATTCAATATCTGTGTTTGTTCTGTCCAACATGGTAGCCACTTGCAAATATGCTGATTATTACGTAGCAAATGCAACTGAAGGATTTCCTAATTTTACTTCAGTTTAATTAATTTAAATTTGAATTTAAATAGCCACTTGCATTGGCTAGTATTATACAATGCTAAAGAATTCCTAGAATTTCTCATGGGCTTCAGTAAAATATGCCCAGGGGTTAAGATGACTGTTACAAGAAAAACAATGCAACTCTGAATTTGCAGAACCAAATTTCTAGCTCACTGACCACACTGTTCTTTTCCCTCAAGCTCAGACAAAATTGGACTCATTGCAAGCCAAGCTCTATTAATAATTCTTCAACGGAACAAATGTATCATAGACATTGATGGAAGACTGTTAGCAGCCACAGCGAAATTCAGAGACCCTGTTATATAGCCACGCTGAGAGCTAATTCTCATTTGTCATGATTTCATGACTGGATAAAGCCTAAACTTCCTTCTCCAAAATATGTCATGATATATTAAGTTAAATAGCTGCTTGCTTTCTCTCTCTCTGTCTCTCTCTCTCTCTCTCTATCTCTCTCTCTCTCTCGCTCGCTCTCGCTTTCGCTCTCTTTTCTTTCTCTCTCTCTCTCTTTTTTTCCGTTGTTGTTCTTATGCCTGTTTTCATTGGGAGAGACCGTCTTACTTTGTTTTTCTCTGTCAGCCTCACTTTCATTTTCCGTGTCTTTAGTTTATTGTTTACTGTCTGCGAACTTCTTCCCCAGAGACTTACAAGTAGATCAAATAGGTTTTTCCTGGTTGGGTTGCTCATCATTATTTTCTGAGTTTCCAATTAGGTATCATCTGGCAATCTGGCAATTTTGTGAAACATTAAGGCAGGATATAGTTCAATTTTGCCTTTTGAGTTTTAACATTCATTAAAGAGAATCTATTTTGAGGCCACTGCTGAATTGAGGCCTCCAAATATTTCAGAAGTTCTGACATCTTGCCAACCCTACAAAAATGTACACTCTGCTTAAAAGGATTTGTTAAATTGAATCCTATGACAGACCATTTACCAAATTTAGTATGTTTAACTAATTTTCTGGCTTCTCTCGTTTAATCTAATGAGTCACATTGAAATCCTTCAATTCCGGCCCTTTTACAACTTGCCGCAAGTATTTTGTAATTAACATGCTTTTTCTTTGGAGAAAGTTAAACTTAAGACAATTATCTTATATATAAGGACCTCTGTTTCTTCTCTTATAAAAGGGAATAATAATACCTACCTCATAATGTGGTCTTGATAATTAAATAAAGTTAGTAAATGCAAAACACCTAGAATAGTGCCTGGCATACAAGCATGTGTTAGTATGTGTATCATAAATAAAGTGACCAGATTTTAACATTGGTAAAGCAGGACACCATTGACTGGGGGGGAGGGGGTTCTTGATTAAAAATTGGGTCTATCTCCCGCCATTCCCTAGCTTGTCGTGCATTCTTTCCAAAAATCAGGACTTTTTTAAAAAGCCGCAGGACGCGGACAAATTGTTAAAAATCGGGACTGTCCCGCCAAAAGCGGGATATCTGGTCACCTTGATCATAAAATCATAGTATATGAATGTTGATTAGAACTTTAGACATTATTTATTTTATGTGTATAGTTCACACTTTCATGATCTTAGAAATGCTTTTTATACACATCTTTGGGACTTGAATTTTTATATTCTAGAAACAATGACAAAACTTTACATATTCACTTAGAATATGTAAGCAGAACTCATAGGAAAGAGGTTTTCCACTCCATTTGGAAGTTAGCCCACGATAGTTCTGTCACTAATATAGATATGAACTTCATATGCCTAGTGAAAATGACGCCTACAGTTCTCATAGTGATAACAGCTATGGGCAGTGGTATATCTATGGACACCATATTAGTCATTTTTAGTAGATTTGCATATTCAACCAACCAATGTGACTTGATCGTCTCTATTCCACCTCTTTTTGTTGTTGTATGCACCACTGTTGCTAAGGATGGGCAGTAAAATTATCAACAAAATAGCTTTCATGACATTTACTCTAGTAAAGCATAAAGACCTTAATCAAAAGAAGTCACACAAACGTGAGGCTTCAGCTGATATCTATGAATATATTTGAGCATATTAATTGAAGAATTGGTCCTAGTCAAAGAAATCAGGGAATCTTCCTTACGGAAGAGGAAATTGGACTGATATCTAAGGGGTGAGAGAGTGTGGACTAAGTGAATAAATGAAAGCAGACCATGTCCAGAAAGGGAACAGATGAGCAAAGTGTCACGGAAGAAATCGAAGAGGATACTAAGGTGCCGAGCTCCTCAGTGAGGCTGGAATTACAGGGAGGGAACAGACCACGCGGAGACTTAAGGGTCCTGTTAAGGAGTTCTGCCCCCAGCACACAGCCAGACGATGGAGATCCACTGAGTGGCTTTAACCAGGAGGTGAGGAGGGGACCAATGTGATCGGGTTTGATTTTATTAGACAAGATCAATGAGGGCTACAACGAGAAGACAGATTGGAACAGGAGGCAAGAGCTGAGGAAAGCTGTTGGGAGGCTACTTGAGCATGACAGCTGGGTTTCCTAGGTGACAAGTGATGATGGAAAGAAGTGTACATTTCAGATATTTAGTGATCTTGATGATTTCCTGGGTGTGGGACAGGAGGAAGAGGGAGGTGTCAGAGATGTGTTGAAAGTTCTCATCACAAGGAAAAACAATTTTTTTAACTGCGTATGGTTACAGACATCTCCTGCACTGCTGGGGCTGTGAAATCTGTACAAATATTGAATCACATACACCTGAAACTAATCAAATGTCATGTGTCAATTATACTGCAATCAAAAATTAAATTTAAAAACTGGGGCTCCAGTTTTCTCAAGAGATCGATACTGTCATTTTGATGGCATTCAATCTCTCCGTGCACTATTGTTCATGGCTGCTGTATAGTAATTACCATCACGTGGCACCAGAAAGAGTATTTTCCTGCAGATGGAAAGAATTATAAAGAATTATCACAATTCATCTATGCTCCTCCCATGTCTTACCAGCTTCCTAAAATTCTTCCCACTCCAAACCTCACCACTCTTGTACAGAAATATGTGAAGGGAGACCACGGAATTGGAAGCCATACAGAGCCAGCTTTGAATTCTAGTTTGACTTTTCAGCTTAACCACATTCATTTCCCTAACCTACATTTCCTCGGCTATAAAACAGAACTCGTAATTCCTATCATTACATGAAAAGAATGCACATAAACGTGGTGTGCACGGCACACAGTAGGTAGTCAATAAATGGGAGGTGTTCTATAACGTAGATGTCCTCTCAAACTGACCAAGTCCTTAATGTGAGAGGCCACCCCGGGTTTCTCCAGCAGTTCCCAGCACGCTGCAATTCTAAAGGTGTCCCAAAATTCACACAAGATTTGAATTTTGCGTCCTTTGTACGGTAAAGTGTTGCCAACAACAACAAAAAGACAGCGTGACAGCGGACAGTTCAGGGCTATTAAAAATGGAGCGCTCCATGAAAGAACAGCGCATTTTCATTGTTGAGCAATGAAAATTGACAATTTTTAATTCTGAACCTGTGTTTTCTACCAGAATTACTTCTAGCGTGAATTTCGGGACCCCCTTTTACCACTGGCTGTCACGTACTAACATGTGAATGAGGACTTCTCAGGGGCTTGGGTAATTTCTGTAACATCCAGCCACCTGGAAAGGCATCAAGCATGAGTGATGTCATCGCCAAGGACATGACTATGGTTGCAGCTAGCTGCTGCTGCTGCTTCACCCTTCCTAGAAAAGCCCGAGCTGATCTGAGGACCAACGGCCTTTGTCCAGATTCCCACACCGGTAGTCCAGTTCTCACTCAAGGACATGAGCCTAGGGGTGCGGTTCTGTGGGGTTAGGGAAAGGCCAACAACGTCTCTTGATCGGCTGATTCCTGGAACATGGAATGAGAAGAAGGTGAGGAGAATCTGAGATCACAGGCTCCGACACGGTGCCCTGTTTACCACTGAGGGCGACAGATAACAGTGACAGACAGAAAAGGGCAGGAGAGCAGGTGGACGATGACCGGGAGTGGGCTTCTGCTACACAGACGGCCAGCCCAGACATCCGTGAGCCTCGCAGCTGGGCCGTCAGTCAATGTCCACGGCGGCCCGTGTGGCAGACGCTCAGTGACAAACACTCTGCAAAGACAGGCATGCTCTGTAGAGGCCACGGACACCCTGGAGAGGCGTGCAGCCACCGCTGACCGCACCTGGACACCTGAACGGCTCGTCCCAGCCAGAGAAGCATCCAGGTGTGCTGACACTCCAGGCCTGTTCCGCCTTTCAAAGGAGAGGCAACTCCATCCAAACGACCCCAAATGAAAGGCTCCCTACTGTTCTGACCACTCAGGAGGGCTGCAAATCCCCACACACGCCCAGCTCTAGCGCCATTGGAATGTGGCGATGCGAACACACTTGGGAGGGATACTTTCCTTCGCGTGTTGAGGGTTCCCATCGATTCTCACACAGAAGCTCCTGGCTGGTGTCATGACTCCCCTGTGATCTATCTGGAGCACCATTTTCAACTAGACGGCCTTTCCTTCCCACGCCACTCTCTTGGAGACCAAGAATTTAATATCTATGAGTAAGAACACAATACACGCACACACGCGTACATATAGACAGAAATTTCAATAAAGAATCTCTCTTTCTGAAATAGCACTCATGCTGTATTAAGTTAATGGTTTCATTTCTACACTAACATAGAATTACTTTATGCCATAAGGTCTTGATTTTCAAACTGCCCTTCCGATGCCCAGGGTTCTGGGTGTATAAAAGTTCACCCAAAAGGATTGGGCTCAGGGCCTACCAGCACCATTCGTATCCATTTTTCAATCGATCATACATTGCAATGTGCTTTGGGGTGGGGGTGGGGGGATTTCTGGCTCAAAAATATCCAAACTACCTTTAATGGAATTCTGTTTAGCAAAGAAAAATATTGCAAATCCATTTCTAGTCTTTGCTCTGTAAAAATTATGATTATGCTTTAGTGGTTCCCAAAATAATGTGCTCCGTCTCTGCTCAGCTAATGGTTTATGTAATCAGCTATGAAGTAAAATCTCAAAGGTAATCAAATATCACAAAATATTTAAGAGACAACTTAAGACGATATACACTCAATCAGAAGAAAGATAAATACTTAGATGCCTTTTTCTGAGCAATTATCACAATGACATACAAGATGTCTTCCTTTCCACATCTATCAGTCGTCTTTCTTGGTTCTCGTAGTTAAATTGACTGTTTTGCCTCCAAAGTATTCTACGGTCTCCACTAGGTTTTCCTGTTCTTCCACATGAATACAAATGAAGCATCAGTGCCATGCAACAAAATGAAATTTAGCTCAGATGCCTGAAATGCAAGAGCAATTTAATTTCACATTTATTCATTTGCGGCATTTCTAAATTTATATGAAGTGCTATTACTCTACAGAAACAAATGTTCTCCACCTTTATAAGGTAAAACATGTCACTTATTTCATCAAGATTCTACAAAGCCTATTTAACGTTACATAGACACGAAATAGTCAAAACCTCCGAATACAGTTCCTTCACAAATATCAGTGTGTGACCGACTAGATACACACGGGAATCATTTTGTGTAAAATTAAATTGTAGACTCTTTATTATTCTTCATCACCTCTGTCAAATAACAAACAAATTAATAGATTCATAACGCTGGATGGAAACTTTGAAGTTATTTTATCTAACACATCTTTTTATTCTTTAGCATGAGGAAACTGCAATAGTGTATCACAAAAGGGATGCTACCCGACTTCCCAAGCTTAGGTCACAGAGCACGATGTCACTTCTATCTTGTCCACCAGGATACTTGCCTTGAGGACCTCGTGTGACCAGATAGGGAGTCCAAGGACTGGGAGGCTTGTGTGTTCTGGACACCAGGCCGCACGGAGAGGCCAGGGAGGGGGGCTGTGGTTGGCAGCCCCAGCGGAGGTCCTCACCACCAGCCACCAGCAGCCAGCAGACACGGGAGGAAGACCGCTCCCGGTGACTCTAGCCCCAGCCATCCGATCTCTCTCAGCCAGTGAACACTCCTAGTTGTGGCTTCACACACCATGTGGTCCACACAAGCCAACCTCACCGGGCCTCGTGCAAACGTCAGATGACAAATTCATGAGCATCACAAAATTGCCACTTTCCACCAGGGAGTGTCTGACACTTTACTGGATGGAACATCCCCGTCTCCTGGCTGCCCCCCTGTGCAGTGTCCGGGCATCCCGGGGGCTCATGGTGCTATGGCCCAAGGTGACCTTGCATCCCTGCTGTATCCTCTGGACCCTTCCCAGTCTCGGGTGTGATGAGACGGGTCGGATCTAATTCCTGCCATGCGATGAGTCCACGGATGCATTGTGGTGCCGTCCACCATGAGACTCTGTCTTCTCAGGGCCCTGACTCTGCTCAGGGGCCCCTCACGCAGAGCGACAAGCCTCTAAGAGGCCAAGAGCTCTGTCTGAATAACGATTTTCATGGCCCATGGACCAGTAAATGGGAAGAAGAAAGTGAATGGAAGCGTTAGTAATTATTTCTAACATCTGGATTCAGACAATTAGCATTTGCTCTTGAGTTTAAAAGTTGGAAGCGTTTCACATTATTAAAGTCCTACTCCTAAGCACTGGAATTTGGGGAGATAATTTTCCATAAATGTAAAAAATAAATACTTGGAAGTATTCCTTCTCTCAGCACATGAGGCAAAAGTATCTATCGTGTTTCCTTTATGAGCATACCTGCGGGGTATCCCACCTCCAACCTAGTGTTTGATCATGTGCTGGGATTGCGTGTGTGTTCATGTGTGTAACATAAAAACGCAAATTATGTTCCTGAAAATTTAGATTATGTTCATCTCAATGAGCACATTTAAAAATGCCTGAGATTTCTACACAAGTCAATCAATTAAAATCAGACATTTTATTTACCTTAATAATAATTATTAAGGTACGTATATGACACGTACGATATATGTGTCATATATAAAATTGCACGATTGCACTTCCTTTGTCTAGGGAGCTCCTATCTCATAGTGGCCCAAATGAACATTCCAGGAAACAAGACACCTGTCTTCTAATGTTTATATATTATCTTGAGACATAATGAGTTTCTGCAAATGAACAACAATAAAAATATTTTCGCTTTTAAATCATCATTTACTTCAATAGAAAGGTTGAAAAAAAAAACTGAAGGGTTTTTTTTTCCCCTTATATTGCCTAAGGTGTATAATGAAGTCATTACTTCCAGAGAATAATTCCTCTTTGTGATTGTTTGAAACTGTTGTTATAATAATTTGATTTAGATTGGCAAGAAAGAATCGTAGTCTCTTTTCAATTATGAGACATACTTCATTTTCCAATATCTCCATTCTCTTCACTTCTTCTAAAACTCATTATGAACCAAATAATTTTATTCATCCCAAGCAGCTTCTAGAAACACAATCAATGGTTACAGTCTAACACTGACATTTTAATGCTGTCCTTTATCCTGTTCTTGAGAACATTTTACATGAAGGAGAAAAAACTCCAACTTTTTCAAAATATTTCCTTAAGGTAGTACATCTGCTATAAAAAGAAAATATGGGGGAAAGCCGGGACGGCTCAGCGGGTTGAGCGCTCGCTTTGAGGCCATGAGGACCGAGGATCGAATCCCGGCTCCGGCCCAGGCAGGACCCACGTGCTGAACTGGGGAGTTCCCACAGTTCGGTTCTCTGGCTGTCTCTGTCTCTCTCTCTATCTGTCAAAAAGTAAAGTAGAAATAACTATGCACTGAAGACAAAAAGATAATTTCTCTCTATAAATGTGAAAAGATAAAAAAAAAAAGAAAATATAAGCAAACTATAGATTTTCTCCAGGATTAGTATGGCATGGCATTGTTCAAATACATTTTGTAAGATGGAGATGTATCAAGAAACAATGACCGTTATTATGTGGTCAAAGAAAGCAATTAAAAGAACATTTTTAAAAACTATACAATGCCAGGTGTATGAGTTTTTAAAGTTCGCTAAATCAAAATGCATTTTTCCAAATATATATTTATTGAAATTTAAGCTCTAATTTCAAAATAAATGTTATTTTTCTGAAACTTTAGTAATCATGCTGGATTTGGTAATAAGATCTTGTATAAAGGCCAAAATGAGACATATTTTGAAGAAATATAGTCAAATAAAATTTTCAAGAAGGGAAGAAAAGACAAATAAGTTAATAATAATTCTTAGTTCCAAGAATTTCACCAAGCACTTTACGTATGTAGTTATCTCATATATTCTTTTCAACAATCCAGAAAGAATGTAATGCAATACATAGACAACGTAATGTAGAATTGTACACCTGAAAACAATGTCATCATTACCAATCACCGTCACCCCAATACGTTCAACAATTAAAAAAAAAAAAAGAATGTTAGCTTGCCCGTATTTGACGAAAAAGCAGGCTGAGATTGAACAACTCATTTACCAAAGATCACACACCTAGTCATTGGCAGAGTAAGAATTTCAAACCAAATGTTAGTTCAAAACCTCTCATTAACACGAAGATTCTTTAACCTACAATGTTACAATTTCCCTACAGCAATCACGTCAAAGTCAGCACTGAAAAGATACAGGGGAATATTGGTAGGAGTCTATCCACATAGCCATTTTAGAGAACAATTTGCCTGTATCTATCAAAACCTTAAAGACACCGAAGCATATCTTTTTACCCAATCGTTCACGTCCAGGAACCCATCCCATGGAAATTCTTGCTATGCACAACAGTGTCGTTGAACATGATCTACAGTTTCAATGGCAACAACAAAAAAGAACAGAATCTGCCTCATGTTCACAAATAGGGAATGATTGCAATCTATTTATTAATGAATTATTTCAGTATAATTCCACGCCACATGATTGTATATAGTGACATAAGACTGGTAAATTCACATGTGCTTACATGAAAAGAATTCTAAGATATATTTTTAAGACCAGAAGCAAAACAGAATATTAAAAATAACATGATCTTGGTTACGAGTTACGTTAAAATTACAGATACCGATGATAGGTACATGGGAGGGGAGGAAGGAAGGGAGAGAGGGAAAGACGATAGATGATGGATAGATAATAGATGGATAAATTTTTTAAAGATTTATTTTATTGTTTTTGGCAGAGAGAAGGGGGAGGGCCCAGAGTAGTCTCCATAGTTGTACGTTGTCGGTTCTCGACATGGTTTCCTTCCACACAGGTGGGCGGGGGCCGAGCAGGGTGGGACCTGGGCTGGGGGCCTCCTGCATGAGAAGCACGCGAGGGTTTCAGCTCCGTGGAGAGACCAGCCCTCCTGGCCCAGCGGCACAATAACTAGCTGCTCTGCTGTCAGTCACAAGCAGCACACGGGGACGGGAACTCGCATCTACTCAGCTGGAAAGAGAGCCGCAGGTGCAGGTTGCTGAGACGCTGAAAGGAGGCAGCAGTCAGCATTCAGGACCGTGTTGGGCAAGCAGGTGCTACGTACACGGACACAACTATGACCTCGACAGCCCTCTCCCTGTCCCCTCGGCTCCATCCCACCTTATTCTGCCCGCCTCCCCGCCTCCCCGGGGGAAAAGGCAAGCCGAATTCTGAACTGGCTTTTATAGCCGTTCCAGAACGGGCCCAGCCTTCTGCTCATGGGGAGCTGTGTGCACCCCTAATCCTCCCAGAAACACTTAGCTCTGATGGTGAGAGTGAACAGACACACAGGGAGCAGACAGGAGAGCCGGGAGCGAGAAAAGGAGAGGACCCTGCTCTCTAATCTTCTGTTGTCACTTAGGGCACTATGGACGTGTATCATATCACATGCACACACACTCACGCACACTCACCCTTGGAAACGGGTACTTGTGCACTCAGACGTCACGCTGGTTGGTAGGTACCCAGAGGCTCAGCTTAAACACTTCATTTTCTTGCACACGCGTTCATGCACTCGTCTGTCCATTTGTGAGGCAGGCCGGTACATAGCGCCCGTACACGCCAGAGGCTGTGTAGATCCTAGTGACTCCACACCATGTTCCACCCGGTCTATACCACTGATAATGACAGCCAAAACATAGAGGAACACAGGAGAGCCCTGTTTATTTCTCAAGTTCTTTCTTCTCAATGTCCCCCCCAAAAAATCTTTAATATTTTGCCTACATTAAGAATGTGTTTTAGGACTGGGTTCGCGAATCGGCGGAGAGAGGACTTTGGATTTCAGTTAAGTTCCTATGTCTTCCCCTGAAATTGCTTCCCTTTCATGGGGACAAATGAAAGTACAAGGCTCTGCTAAAACCTATAAAGACTGCAAAGTGTGGCCAGGGGGAAGTCGCGCTTGGGATTGGCGAGAAACAGGAACTGAGCACTCTCCTGGTGTGCAGCCTGCAGATGTGGAGGAAGTTGTCAAGAAGGGTGTGCAGACCCTTGTGATTGGCTGAGGGATGAGTGAGGCCTTGAAGGTGCCTCCATCAACTCTGGAGTACCTGGAGAAACAAGGCATTGCTGTGCGGGTCCTCCAGACAGAACAGGCAGTGAAGGAATATAATGCCTTGGTTGCTCAAGGTGTCAGGGTGGGAGGGGTCTTCCATTCCACCTGTTGATGGAGCCTTAAGAGAATAAATCACGAAACAATTGAAAAAAAAAGAATGTGTTTTAGTTAAAGCAGTTAAAGTTTAAGACACGTTGTGAATGAATGCCTTTTCAGTTGATGTGGCTACGCGTCTCCAGTCATTCACAGGACCGTGTCTTATCGCCCAGCTCCTCATTGGTGCCCATGTCAACGAACAAAGCCCCTGTGGCTCCGTCTTGCCTCATCCTCAGTCGGCGAGTGAAGTTCAGCGGTCACAGGACTGCCACATGGGCACAGACCACAGTGCCCAGACTGCTGTGCTCACGAGCTTAACGAGCACTTCCAAACCGGGCAATCAAAACGCGATTCTCGTGAAAACAGACTTAGTGCAAATAGAAAGGCTCGGGTGAGACTTTCACAAGCTGCACCACCGTGGCCGGAGGGAGGCCGGCGGCATCCGGACCTAGTCGGCGCGTGACCGTGAGCGAGCGGAACCCTTTCGGGTCTCAGCGCTCACAGGACAGCAGCTGTACAGAGAACTCCTCCCTGCTCAGAGGAGCATCCATGTTCACGGAGAGCTGAACGCCTTTTGTCATGGATTCCTACCCACTCAAGTCTTCCCCCAAGTCCACGCCCCCACGTCACAGTTATCTACTAACCGCCGCTCTGTGCATCCTCTGATCTGCTGCAGTTCCCCTCCCTTCCCCGCCCCTGGACCCCTGAGCTTCACAGGCCCGGTTCTCTCTCACTGTTCAGTCCTCACATCAACTATCATCTTCTCAAATGCCGTTGGGTAGGCCTCATGCTGCCCTCTGTGCCAGCACAGTGTCTGTCATAATGATAATTACTGCTGTCATTATAATTTAGCTTTCTGTTTGCTTGTTTACCTATCGCTCCAGTCAGACACCAAGTTCCATAAGAGCCAGAGACAAGACTCACGTTGCTCCCCACGCGATACCCAATGGGCCCAATGCCTACAGCGGACGCGAGCACCTGATTGAATATACGTTTTACATTTCGTTTTCAAAGTCCAAATAAGTCCTGAAACTGGGCGGATGAGGAGAGGAGCAGAACGCTGAAATGAGCATTTTACATATCAATTCCTTACTGTATGTAATAGCTTTTGCACGCTTTAGGCTTTTTGAATTCTCAACAAATGCCTTTGGATTGTATCTGCTAATGTTACTATCACACAATAGATCTCAGAAACCATAGTAAGTGACTTGTATATCAAAGCAATGCATCTTCTTTTGTCATCCAGTGGATTTCTTGCAGAGCAGCTCAGATTTCTTCCTTAAAAATCATGCACCTGTGAAATGCTCCATTTTGCCACAAGGTGGCACTTCCTGGACTCTGCATTAATGATCTGAAAAGACCATTTTCAGAGAATAAAGATAGTGTCACTGACATGTTCGTTTAAAGAAAATACTATTGACATAAAGCCAGTTTGGCGAAAAAAGAGAAGAAAAATCTAAGCGCAATATATACAACTGTTAATAAATGCTCCTTCAATGGTGTGTGTGTGTGTGTGTGTGTGTGTGTGTGTGTCTCAGAGACAGAGACACAGACAGACACAGAGACAGAGAGGCTGTTACCGTAAGGTGTCTGTTTAGGAGGAACCCCGTCCCTATGCGGCTGTAGCGCCTGAGGCACCTAAAGCAAATCCTAATGGAAGGAACAGGTTCTTTGCACACTTGGAAACCCACAATCGCTCCCCTCTCACTTGTAAGGAGTGTGTCTCCCATTGCACTGCAGGGTGGAATACGACATCTTTCACTCGGGAATGTCTTTACTAGCATTTGAGGGAATCTTGGCATACGAAGCGTTCACTCATTCCACCAGCACAGACTGGCCCAGACTACATTCCAGATGCTGCAGGAGACCACGCGGTCAGTAGTGACTGTGCTCCCAGGGGCCCCCGCCCTCACCGTCTGTCGTACCGGATGGAGATTCCTCCGATGTGCAATGGCTGTAAGAACACAGGTTGCCACAGGTCAGACGGCTCAATCGAAGTAACAATTACAGAGGAGGGCTTGTTATGCTGACGCGCTGAGACATGGTTCCCATCACGATGAGGCACGGAGGTGGATATAAAGTCATCAGCAAACACCGTGACATGCAAAGGTGGGGTCTCATTGCTTCTCGGCAGGAATCAGACGACCTTACTGAGGCGTTTCCAATGACCAAGGCGTCCCACCTCCACGTTGGTGGTCCAGCCACACACACTCGAGCCTGGCGCCCGGAGGGTTCAGAGGACAGAGCGGATCTAGGCTACGAGGTCCCAAAAGAGCAGACACAGGCATCTCACAAGCAGTTATACAGAAGGCACCCCAAGAACTCACCCGGGGGTCTTCCGTCCAGAGCAGCTGGAAGAAACCTTCTGCTCCTCTCTCTGGTTGTCAGTCAAGTGGTCGCACCCCCCATGCAATCCACACACTCCGGGTCAAGCGGATCCAAAGCCTCCTAGCTCAGGGGAAGACCTGGAGTGACTTAAGCCAGCAAACACTTTCTAGTCCACTGGCCACAGTCAAGGGGAGATGTGACTTCAACTGTGGCATGTGGCTTCAACTGTCCAATCAGGATGGCCCTCAAGACCCTTGCTTGGGTCATTCAAATGGAAGTTCTCTCTTCCACAAGAATCAACAAGGACGCGTGTATGCTTGATCAGCCCTGGGGGGCCGTCCACACCCTGAGGCCAATCGGCACAAAGTCACAGAACACAGAGCAGAGCCATGAGTTCCTCGGGTCACTCAGCCTAAAGCCTGTCCTACTTCTGGATTTCCAGGTGATTGTGCCAATACGTGTTCTTACTAATGCTTCAGCAAGTGTGAGCCACGCTTTCCACTATTAATACTCCCTCCCCGCCCAGTCATACCAGCTCAGAACCTGGCATTTAAATGTAAAACGAGCCGAATGGCAGAAGCCTGCGCAGGACACACTGCAGGCTGGGCAGCTGCGGCCTAAACTGTTGGTTGTTGTGATGGGAAAGGAAGCGCTCTCCTCATGAGCACCGAATTCTCCAGAACGGTTCCCCACCCTCTCTCCTCAGGCATCCACAGAAGACAGCCGGCTCCAATTAGACGGATGCCGTACCCTCAGCATGCAGAGCGCTCAGCAATCCGAATCGTCAGCTGTAGCTGCCGCAGGTGACAAACCTCACTCAGCAGCTACTTGCCTGTCATTATCTCCATGCGAATCCATCCCGACAGCCATAGTCACGGCCATATCTACACCATGCCTACACCTACGTCTACACCCACACACGTGCTCATATCTGTGTCTGCATACACACCTGTGCACACGTCTGCATCTACGTGTTCACGTCCATGGGTACGCCTATACGTCGGGCTGCATGCACAATGTTGTTGCACCAGTAGGGTTGTTACAGCCACCAGATGAGCTCATACGTGCAGGTGCTCACATCAGTGAAGGTCTATGGGACGAATGAAAAGCTCCTGCCACATTTTGAGTTCTCCATCAAGGCTAGGCTTTCGCATTTGTGTTTATCAGAGGGCAGACGGTCACGACAGCGAATCCCATCCGAAGCTCGCTCAGCAATCAGGACATGTGTCACCTCGGGTAGTTCCAAGTCCAGGAGCAGAGTAGACGCAGAGCACAGTAAAATCAAAGTCTCGAGGACATCGTCACGATGCTTCAGCCCTCTTCACTCCGCCCACCTCACAGGGGCTCCATCCCAACGAGACCCAGTCCCTGCGGGTCCCAGGTGCCCGCCAAGGGAAGTCGCGACCCTGGGAGTCCTTGTTCATTCCCAACTGAAAAAAGAAGAGAGCACTTCCCCCGAAGCGCAGGAATGAAGTCCTGCCATGTGTTGGCCTCTCCTGACCCTTCAGGTCACTTGCCTGTGTGACAAACAGCCCACAGTGACTCTGCCCAATGTAAGAATAATGGACGTTTTAGGAGAGAGTAACTATGAATGGCTCACAGAAGCCCTGTGGGGACGACGCACCCAGGAGCAAAGTCTAAAACCAAACCCCAGACCAGTCGTGGGCAGCTTCCTGCCACAGCCGCTGAGCCTCGGAGCCTGGACCTCGGTCCTCCGGCCAGCCAGGCGGGGAGGGGCGCGTGGGGCTGGCCACGCTCGGCTGCATCTGGACTGTGGCTGCAGAGAGGCTGAGAAGGCAAACCGGGCCGACGGCAGCTCCGCAGCGGGAACGGGGCTCTGAGCTCTCGCCAAGATTCCTCATGGAGCAGGAAGCCCCTGGACACAGAGAGAGACCGGCCGCGGGGCTGTTCCGGGGACCCCCGCCAACTCCGCCACCCACGTGGCACGGCGCCTCCCGGGGAGAGGGGACGGGGTGCACAAAACTGAACATGCTTGCTCCCCACGCTCTGTGACGCTCGGGACGCGCCCACGAGCACAGGGACGGCTCCCGTGTCGCGTGGCAGCCGGCGGCCACCGCACTGTGGGTCTCTGGTTCGGTGGAGGCAGGTGGCAGGACCGGAAGGTCCCCAGGCTGAATCCACGGTGCAAGAGTGACTCAGAGGACACTGGATGTGTCGTCTCTGCTGGTGGCAAGGTTGGTGAGGAGCTGGCAAGGCCAGAGGCAAGAGCAGTGACGGTCACTCACCCAGCAGCCATGACAGGGAGCAATAACCACGACCGTGTCCCCGTGGGACAGGACATAGGGACATGGGGACATGTAAGAAAGGGAAACATTGATAAGAAATGAGAATTGCTTCAAAGGAAGCTTGAAACTAGCACGGTGTGGCATGAAACTTAAAATCCAATGTCCACAGCGTCCCTGAGACCCATGGATCGCGTATGTGACGAGCAGAACGTGTGGCATCTGGGTCTCAGGAGAAGGGCCGGGAGCTCTCTGCTCACCGGTTTCCTTTCTTCCTCCTATATCCTCCAGAACACATGGGGCCCCTGTCCTGGAACACCCCGCCCCCCGACTTTTGCTGTGTTGTTTTCTCCTCTGCGTTCAAATCTGAGCAATGGAGACACGCTGTCAGAGGGGTCGGACCTGGTGCCCCCAGGGGCCAGCCACTCGGATCACAGGACTCAGTTTTATTGTCCCCAAAGCGCTCCATCCCACTCGGTGCTTCACTCTGACTTCTCGCCGCGTTTGCCGTCTGTGCTGGTGGAAACGCTCGGCCGCACGTGGAAGCCACGAGAAGAGTGGGGGTGCGTATGTTGTTTGGGATCCATTCCTGTAGGCGGGGAGCTGGTATGCCCAGCAGGCACGCGCACATACCTGTCGAGTGACTGTGGAGGTGTGACTGCTCGCAGGGCAGGGGCCATCGGATGCCGCACCGAGGTCACCTGGTCTCCTGTTACTAAGCAGTGTCTGTGAGAAACCCCTACACCTTGGTGACCTGGATACTCCTCTTCCCAACTACACCCCCTGGCTTCCCCCCCACATACTTCACCCGTCCTTCCGGTTCATCCTGTCTTTCAACAGGAACGAAGTGAGCCTTCGGAACCAGTACCAGACAGCAGATCAGGACAACGATGGAGAAGCGGAGGACTGAGCAGACAGAGGGAGCACCCACTTATTAACCCCCCTTTACTTTAGGAACCAAACTAGGGTGCACACATTAGACTAGCACTGGCCAACAGCCAAAGGGCAGGAGAGAGGCTATGAGACCACCTGGGCCGGCCACCCTGGTGGTAAGGAACCAGGGCTCCTGGAACAAGGTCCAGTGACTTCATTCTCAACCTATGTCCTGCCCAGTGTGGCTCTTTGCAGGGGAGGGGGGCGGGAGGGTCCAGACTCTCCCCAGCCCCCCACCCTCCAGTGACAGAGACTGTGTGCTGGCGTAGACACCCGAGCACACAGAACTGGGCTTGACCCCAACCTTGCCAACCAAGGTAACCGCTCAGAGAGTCACTTGCCACGTATGACACAAAGGACAAACTAATCAGCCTCTCAGAGACTCACCGGTAAAGTAAATGATAATAGCAGTACCTGTCTAAGGGCATTATCATGAGGACGAAATAAATCTACGCACCAAAAACCCATAGCGTGGTTCTCTGCGCATACTTAACTACTAGGCATTCATTCAACAGCCATATACGTTACTCTTCATGTTGTCTATCTTTTTAATGTAGTTGAACGACATACTTGGTTGACTCAAGACACAGAAGCTATTGTTCATGAGGCAGGGTACTAAGCATTGCATTAACAGGCATGATCATTTTTATTTTTCACAACAACCCTATGAGAAAGGACTACGATTGTCGCATGTTATGGATGAAAAGAAGTCAGAAATAATCCAAACGAAAGACCAGAGCTAACCCTGATGATTGAATCCCATCCTGAGAGGTATCAGCTCACCCAGAAGATGAGCAGGAAACAGTTCTGATGATGATGAAGACTTGCTACGTCTTCCCAGCACATATTTTTCCCCTGAAAACATTTTTTTTTTTTTGGAAGCCTCCCTCACACACTGAAATGTTGAAACCTGGCACTGAGACCTCAGAAAACAGAACTCCTTCTCCACATGTACACCAGGTGTTAGAACATATTGGAAACTGAATTAAGACTCAATTGTATGATAATCCCTGATTCATTGGTCTGTTTAATTTCAGGAGTTTAATTTTTTGTTTGTTTGGTTTCATTTTATTTTTGCTCTGCCTAATGCCTTTTATAGATCTTACCATTGCTAACCAAGCTGCGGTATCCGTTTAATTATCCACCTCAGGATTTAAATGAGACACATACATTCGCAAAACATTAGATCTGAAGTGGACCTTAAAAACCATCTGACTCGTCCAGTGGTTTACAAATTATTTTGAGTAAATGCAAGACTCCTCTCTCTCTCTAACCAGAGATGTTTCACTTGATTCTAGTTTCATAGAACTAGCTTCCCTTTAATGTTTCCTTGAAACCAAATTCCACAGAGAATCTGTGTGTAGGGGGCGGGGGGCTTTCTGTCTCAAGAGCCACATGGTCTAGTCAGGAAGGCGGGCATGCAATGAGGAAGACCATGGCCGAAGCTTGTGAGGATGTGCTGGGGGTGGGGGACCAGAGATGAGCCTCAGAAATGGGGTGGGAGAAGTAGAGGAATTCCGGGCCAAAGCAACAATGCATGCCAGCAAGGAAAAAAAAAGAGCGAGCTCCAAATGGGAAATATTTGACACGGCTGGACTTTGAGAGTCATTGCACGTGACAGATACTCAATAGACAGCTGGGTAATTGATCCCCTAGTTAATTAAACTGGAGGAAATAGGCTATGAAAGTAGCTAAAAGTCAGTTCATGAAGGGGCACAGAGGCCTACTCTAACAGTCTGCATTTTGTTTCCTAAACTAGGGGTTGAAAATGTATATGTCTACATGGGTCTTAGAGGAAATGTGAATAAGTAAAGTGGGCCAAGTGTAAAGCAAACGGTACTGGGGACCATACGTGAAGTACCTGCCTCATTCAGGTGCCATGTAAGGGACTGTCGGCACAGGGACGGCTGATGTACGATCCTGACCCTCAGGCTGAACACACACATAGCACTTACAATGTAACATACTACCTGCCTCCCGATTCAAGCACCACACACATATAGATATAGATATATATGAAATCCTGCCATTTGCGACAACACGGATGGAGCTTGAGGGCATTATATTAGGTGCAGCAAGTTGGACAGAGAAAGACAAATACCATATAATCTCACTTATATGTAGAATTAAAAACAAAACAAAACACCAAGCTCATAGATATAGAGAATAGATTGGTGGTTGCTAGGGTGGGGGGTTCGGGAAGGGGATTGAGTAAAATGAGCAAAGAGGGTCAAAAGGTTCAACTTGCACGTATAAAGTAAGCCATTGGGGTGCAATGCACAGCATGGTGATTGTGGTCGATAGCACTGTATTGCATATTCAAAAGTTGCTAAGAGTAAATCTTACAAGTTCTCATCACATGAAAAAAAAATCTTTTGTAACTACGTATAGTGACAGATGTTAACTAGACTTAGCGCGGTGATTTCACAATATATACAAGCATGAATCATTATGTTGTCCACCTGAAACTGCTATAACGTTATATGTCCACTATACCTCAGTTTTAAGAGATCCTTTTCATTAAAAGCGTGCTCAGTTCACTTTCTGAACATAAAATCTAGACATTTATCAATAGCCGATATTCTGGAAGACATAGGACACATGCAGTATGTATCCCCTGTACACCCCTTTCAATAATCTGTGAAGGAAGATCTACTTGGGCAAGATCAATGACCTTGTCCACCCCTTTGCCTTCCTCCTGTGGTATCCGTATACCTTTAACTTCTTGGAAGTTTAGTTTTCCTTGGCTTCCTTGACATTGGGGTATCAGCCTTTCTTCATCACAGGCACCTTTGGCTACCACCTACAGCCCTTGTTCACCAGAAAGGGCAATATTCCAAGACTCATTTTTCTTTTCTTTCCTCTCTCTACCCTTATCCACTTACAGAACTCATGAATATAACCGTCAAGACTGCCAAGTCCATCCCGAAAACTAACTCATGTTTTCGTCTGTTTCCATAGAATTCCCTTTCTATGTCTCATTCCCAGTGAAAGGACACACCACCAGCCCCAAACCACGATGATGCCACAAACATGCTCATTCGAAATAAGAACTATTCGTTTCTCTGAAGTCTTGGGGACAGGCCAAATCCTTGGAAATCACAGCATGATCTTTATATCAAATTGCACCCTTCTGCAGGCCTGTAGACTGGTCTAAATTTTGGTATTTGATTAACAAGGAACGACGTTTCTGAAAACCATACAGTTCTTCAGATGTGTATGTCTAACAAGCCTAACAGTATACCATTTAGGATAAAACTGCACCTGCCTGTGAAACAAAACACAAAAAACACTGAAGAATTTTTCATTCCTCTGCCAATGAGGACTTCTGAATTATGTAATATGAATAGACTGTAATGCAGTGTCCTATCTTCCCACTCTTAGAACCGACTCACCCCTTAAAGCGCCTCTAATTCTACAAAACAACCTAGAACTCTAGAACCAGCCCAAGCTGATGACAAGTCCCATGATGCAAAGCAGCAGCCCAGCCCTCCGTTGGCCGCAGTGCCTCCTGGGAACTGTCTTCGAATCGCCTGCCCGAGGCATCGTAGCCTCCATTTCTCAAAAACTGACTTATAAAGAGAAAATGAAGCTGGAGGGGAGAGAGTGGAATCCTTAGCGCAAGACTAGGCTCAACCACCTGCCAGAGAGCTGTGGCACCGCTCCCGTCACCGCCTGCGGGGG
Source organism: Craseonycteris thonglongyai (assembly GCA_004027555.1). Lineage (NCBI taxonomy): Eukaryota > Metazoa > Chordata > Mammalia > Chiroptera > Craseonycteridae > Craseonycteris > Craseonycteris thonglongyai. Next base: position 786 of record PVKE010000026.1, on the reverse strand, counting down.
GCAGGGCACCGTGGCGACGTCACTTCCTGGCACTTGTCGTGCGGGGGGACGCCGTGGTGACGTCACTTCCTGCCGCTCCCCTGCGGGGGCGGGGCGCCGTGATGACGTCGCTTGACGTCGCTCCGCGGCGCGGAGAGCCCCGGCCCGGCGGCAGAGGCGGAGGCGGGTGTCACGTGAGGCTGCTCGGGGCTGTGGGTGCAGCCCGGCCGCGGCGGCGACGGAGGCTCGGGTCTGGCCGTCCCGGGCAGCGCGCTCGCAGGGGGTCGCGGCGGAGTGGGCCGAGGTAGGGGCGGGGCGGCGGGCGGCGGGCTCCCCGGGCCGGTGCGGGGCTGGCGGCCGGCGGCGGTCTCCTCCCCGCAGAGCGCAGCCCCCGCGGCCAGGCCGACGCTGCCGGGGACGGGCTGCACCCCGGGGGTCCCCACCGCCCCGGCCCGCCTCCCCTGCGCCGGGGCCTGCAGGGGAGCCCGGAGCAGCTGGACGCCGGGGCCCACGGGGGAGGCACCTTTCTGGAGCCCACCGCGCCCCGAACGTGGGGGTCCCGGTGCGGCCCCCCACCAGCCCCGGGCCTGGAGCAGGTTGAGATTTGCAGGCTTTCTTTTGGGGGGCGGGGGGCCCACGGGCGGAACGCAGCGGCGGTGACTCGGCAGCGCAGGTTAGGTCTGAGCCGTGGACCACGGGTGGGGGCCCCGAGCCGCGTGCTGAGTCCAGCCTCCTGCTGAGTTCAGCCTCCTGCTCCAGCGCTCGTGCAAATGCAGCAGCTCCTCCTGTGCTGCTCCTCCCCCCGCC
>PVKE010000025.1:207868-289481 GCA_004027555.1 Craseonycteris thonglongyai | reverse complement strand
CTTCAGTGCATATTTATTTCTATTTTACTTTTGACAGATAGAGAGAGAGACAGAGACAGAGACAGTTAGAGAACCGAACTGTGGGAACTCCCCAGTTCAGCATGTGGGTCCTGCCTGGGCCGGAGCCGGGATTCGATCCTCGGTCCTCGTGGCCTCAAAGCGAGCGCTCAACCCGCTGAGCCGTCCCGGCTTTTCCCAGCGTAATTTTTTTAAGGTTCATCCATGTTGTAGCAGGTATTATTAGTCCTTTCTTTGTTTTTGTGACTGAATAATATGCCAAGTCTCTCCCCTGTTTATAAAACAGAATTCAAAGTAGTCTGCTGGGCATTCCAGGCCTTTTATGGCCTGATCTCACCATGTCCTCCAAATCTGTTTCTCCAACCCCTCCAAGCTTTCTCTTCGGCAGGTTTGCCACCTCCCCCTGCTGAGTACCCAATGCAGCTGCCCTTCTCTCCTCTCAGGTGCCTCCGCCTCTCCTGCCCGCATGGATCCTTGAGTGCTGGGCTGAAGCTCTCCTCCAGGAAGCCTAGTCTGATCTCATTGATGAGGAGGTGCTTCTCCATAGGTCTTCTGCAGCACACAGTTCAGACGTTTGGCCTTTTGAAGCTACCTTCTCTACTTACTTATCTTTGTATAAGAATGCATCAGGAAGAGCATCTAGCTTTCATCTCGCATATCAATTCATATTCACTGGTAGTGGCTTCTTGGAGCCCTGGGCTGAACGGGCTTTGTATCGGTGAGTCACGTCTGCCATGGCTATAGGGTAGGAGAGCTGTAACGTTAGTGTAAGCACTTCATATTTCCCATTTAAGAAATGGTCTCCATCATTGAATGCTAAACTTCCTGAGGGTAGGGGCTAAACTAAGTATCTTCTTTTTAAGAGATTTATTTTATGGTTTAAGAGTCGAGAGAGAGAGAGAGAGAGAGAGAGAGAGAGAGAGAGAGAGAGAGAGAAGGGGGAAGGGCCCAGAGCAGTCTCCATAGTTGTACATCATTAATTGTGACATAGTTTCATTCCACACAGGTAGATGAGGGTTCATGTGGGGCAGGAGCCGAACTTGGGACCTTCCGCATGGGAGCCGAGAACCTTCGCCGCCATCCTAGCAGTTACCACAGTTGTGCCACAGTTCAGCACATGGGTTTGCACAGGCTGGGGCCGGGAATTGAAGCTTGGATCTCTTGATGGCAAGGCGAGCACTCAGCCACTGAGCTATCCCGGCATCCCTAAATTATGTATTTTCTGTGGTCTGCTGGGTAGGTGAATACATAGTTAGCAGGCAAGAAGTGTGTGTGCTGATTTCTGTTTGATTGGCTAGACATCTGAAGGTTGCTTGATTTGAAGGTTTTGGCTCCAAACCAAAATATAAGGAGAAGCTAGTAAAATAGTCACTGTCCTGTTTTGAAGTCACACTTCACAACGTGGCTGTTTTTTAAACTGCCAGGTTAGAAATTGATGTGCTTTCCAAGTGTCTGCACGTCAGTAGATGGATGTCTTCAACTAGTGGACTTATTTTCCACGCTTATCACCTTTGAAGGATGGTCCTCACATGCTTAAAGCACACTACAGAATTCACCCTTTTCTCTCCCATTAAAAAAGCTTATCAGAGTGTGAAAGAGGTATTGATATAAGAATAACCTTGAGTGTGCTAATCAATTTTTAAGTGGGTCAAAAAAGTATCAGATTTTAGTACTTTTGCTATCATTTAAAAAGTGTTGGCATAATACAAAGGTTAAAAATTGTTGCCTTTGTCAATGGTTTAATCAGTTAGCCAAGTATCATAGAATCAAAGGATCCAATAACTGCTCTAGAAGAAGACCATGAATTCACTGTCCAGAACACCGGCAGATAACCAGATTTTTCAGCCTTTAATACCAAAATGACCCTATGTCACCTTTAAAACACAGCTCTCACAAATGAGAAACTGAGAAAGAAATGTTTAAAATAGTCAAGTGGACACTGTTGGTTAACCACAGAGACCGATATTAAACATGCATGTTCTCATCTTACAGAAGTAATTGATGCGGCAGGGCTGAGCTCTCCCTCCTATACATGGACTCAGTGTAGCAGAAAGACTGTTCGGCCCTGTAAACCAATACAGTGCTGCGAGGTGGGGGTGGTGGACATTTTGGAAGCTAAAGGCGGGCCGAGAGACTGCTCTGAGTCATTCCCATTGAAACAGCCCTCTGCAGCGGAGATGGGAGGGTGGAGTGGGGTGGATGGAGTGGGGAGGCTGTGTCTGAGCCCCAGATTACTGATCAAAGGGGTGTGACCTTTGTAAGTACCCAGCTTTCAAACAATATTTATGACCAGCGTTAATGAAGTTATGGCATAGTCATGACATTGTCTTGGCTCATGTCACAAATGAAGCGTTTTCAGCACAAAGAATGTGAAGCCCAGATTCAGCACTGAGTGACAGTACTAACAAAACTGATACCCAAACATCTAGGCGGTTTATTTAAAATCAATCAGTCAATAAATAAAACAAAAACAGGCAACAGGGTGGGGAGAAGAATGAAGTCATCAGTTTAATGATGTGGCACCTGCCAGCAAATCAAAACCAATGAGCTGGCTGTTTCCATGTTTCCCTGTTTATGGTTGACATCCAGAGACATAGCCCCTAGGGAGCCATGCAATGTAGTGTGTGGTTGGCAGCGCTGGCTTTGGGATGGACTTGGGTTCCAAGCCTACAGCTGCCATTAGCCGTGGGATCTTGGACAGTTGTCAAAATCCCTGAGCCTCAATGTCCTCTTGTGGCTCCCTACTCCACTGGCAGGCTCACTCCCCGAGGCAAACGACTGGACGGGGTTATTCCTACAGAGGACCAGCGTCTAGAGATTTAATAAATACTGAACAGATGATTGGATGAATGATGACCAGCAGAGAAAGGGTGGCTGCTATTTCTAGCAGCGTCTCATTCTTGCCAGGTTGGGAGGTGTATTTACCCTACTGAGAGCTGGGCTAACCCAACAAACCTCAGTCAACAGGCACCAGCTGGGGGGCAGGAGGTGTACTGGGTCACCCCCAAGCTAGCCTTTTTAGATGGAAAATAACCACGGAGAGAAATGAGACCAGCAGGAGCTGAATCCCCAGGGAAGGGGATTTGAGAAGGAATTGGGGCACAGACTTGTAATAAACAGAACAGAAGACGCTGGAAGGGATAATAGACGATGGTGCTGTGGCTGCGTTGCTATGGAAATACTGCTTGGTGCCTGTATTGAAAGATAAGCTGCCTCTTCAAAGTGAATTTCAACTTCACAGCCTGAAATATGCTCTCCCTGTGGGCCCTGACCCTGTGGATTGACAGAAAAACAGCCCAGAAGTAGAGAACCTGGTGCCCACAGCTCCCAGGAGCTGGAGACCTACCAGACACATGTTTGTGGGGAGCCGAGGGGACTTGACTGACAGGTGGAGAGGCTGTGCCTGTGAGCAGCTCGCCATGTAAGAGGACGTTGTTACTTCGACCTGACCTGGATCTCTTAGGCCTTCCCCAAATCAGGGTGTTCCTGTGTTAGCCTCGGGGAGCACCCACATCATGCTCACCCAGGGGAGCTTCATAGACATGCAGATCCTCCAGGCTCCCCTAAATCATCTTAATCAAACCGCTTGGGGTGGCTGCTCTGGAAATCTGAATTTGATGTTTCTCCAGATGCAACAGATGCACATCGATATGTGGGAACCGGCGCTTACAATGCTGTTCCTTTGGGTAAAGGGCCCTCGGGCTGGAGTAAGGGCTGGAGGGCCAGGCAGCAGCTCAGACATCGGGCCCAGTGGTACAGTGAGCAGTAAAGTATGACCAGGAATGTGAGCAGGCAGGCAAATAGAGGCACAGGAGAGCAGGTCAACTTAGGGCTCTGGAGTGAGTCAGCCTGGGTTTGAATCCAGCCTCTACCACTCATGAGCTGGCCATGCGTCGTCATCTATAAAATGGGATTGGTCATGGTAGCACTTCCTGATAGGGTTATTATGAGGGTTCAGTGAGCTCATATCTGAATAGTGCAGGGCACGGGGTGGGTAGAGCTACAAGGTGCAAGAGGCCAGGACTCCAAGTTTGGACAAGAGCCAAAAGGCTCTTTTCAGACTATAAGAAATCAGCTTTTATTTTGGTCAGCCACTGAGGTTTAGGGATTGTTTGTTACACAGCAGCGGGCCTTCCCTGACCAATACAGGCTGTTATCAAGTGAAGATTCACCCAGTTGTGGGTATGTGTGAGGATGCTCTACAGGGAAAGGGCAGAGGGGGCCAAGTCTTTGGGTTGGTGAAAAGCTTATATAGCAGCATCCCAATTTCTCTCTAGAAGAGAGAGTGGCTGCTGACACTCAAGATATTCGTGTGTGTGTGTGTGGAGGTGGGTGAGCAGAGGGAGAGCGGTGCCAGCCAACGTCCTGGGAAACACCCCAAGTCACAAGACAGACAAGGAAAAGTTTTCATACCACAAAAATCATATGGAGTCAAATATAAAAAGGCACATGAATTTTAAGGGAGAACTGGAAATTTCCAGAAAGATTCCCAACTGCTCCAGAATGCTCTCCATTCCCTTGAGTACGCATCCCCGTTTTATAGATGAAGAAACGAAGGGCACAGAGAGGTTAGTTCATCAGACCCAAGGTCACACAGCAAGCAATTGGACTCTACCAATCTGTCTTGTTATAGAGCTTGGACACTGCCCACCAGGCTGTATTTAAAACTCTTGGCTCCACGGTAATATGCGTACTCACCAGTGTTAGAGGCCAGCGTGAGGGAGGCTGGCGGGTTCCATTTCTCTGGCCCCACTCTGCTTGGAGGGTCTTTCCTGTATGGAGCTGCAGACCCCAGCCACAGCGGCCCCTGTTTGGCTTCATTCAAATACTCTACGTTCAACTCTCCTCTCTCCTTTGTTCAAGTTCACGTACAAAGGGTCAAAACCATCTGTTCCCGCTTCTAGCTGAGTCTGCTTCCCCCACCCCCTCCCCATATCATTTCCTGGGTGCCAAGATGCTTCAAGATGCAGGCCCCAGTGGGAAAACCCAAATCAATAAACAGTTCTTAGGTGAAAACATTAATCATGTCACCAAGAGTGTTGCCTAACATGTCTGGTAAGGTTAAGTGTTTGTTTACAGATCATTAATTACATAAGTAATTTCTTTTTTTTCTAGCAGGAGGTCCAAAGGGAAGGACAGCATCTGTCTTGTCATTTCTGTGTTCCTAACACTCAGCACAGGACCTTCCCTGTAGCAGGGCTCCATAAATATTTGTTCACTAATGAAGGTGCAGGTCCCTCCTCCCCAGGCCATCTGTCTTCGCCTGCCTTACGGGAAAGCTGGGCTTGCCAGAGGCCTCTCCATCAGGAAATGCTATCCAAGGATGTGGGGAGTGTGGGGGGTGTGGGGGTGGGGGGTGGCATGCACACAGCCTGTCACTGAGCTGGCCACCAGTGGTGTCAGGGGCAAGTGCTGGATCTCAAGGTGTCATCTTCCAAAAGTCCTTCCATTCCAAAAGCCCTCTGGCTCAGACAGAGCAGCTGAAGGAGGACGACCCACAATAGGCTGGGACGATGCTGGGGACGCTCAGCTGAAAGTGGCAGGAGGGCTGGATGCAGGAAGGGATGAATGAACAGGGCCAGCATCTCAGCAGGCCCTGGCATGACTCATGATGCCGTGGATTCTGGTGGGTTTGGAGATGACGTTCTTGCCTTCCCAGGTCTTACTCCTTGGAGCAGCAGGGCGCTACAACCCACCTGCTTCCCTGTGAAGGGTCAGGTCACCACTCCCCTGCCCTGGGGGTGCAAGACAGGCAGGAGGGCCTCTCATGGCCTAAGCAGAGTGATTTGGGTTTGCAGTTCAACATCAAAAAATCCATGGAGGCCGTCCAGCCCCGAGCCCTGCTCAAATTCCCAGACATCTACGGCCCCAGGCCGGCCGTGACGGCCCCTGAAGTCATCAACTATGCAGACTACACGCTGAGGACCACGGAGGAGCCAGCCGCGCCCACCAGCCCCCTGGCCCCGAACGACAGCCGCCTCAAGAGGCAGGTCACGGAGGAGCTGTTCATCCTGCCTCAGAACGGTAGGGGTCTCCTGCCCCTCACTCTTCCATAAGCAACACTGGAGGTGGGGGGTGGCAGGGTCTCTGTACATGGTGGGCGTGGCACAGCCCCAGTGAACATGGCATTTGACGCTGGGCAAGCAGGGGGGCGCAGGGCCTCAGAATTGCAGTCCTTTATTCCTGATGACATGTTGTCACCCTGCTTCTCCCCCAGGCCCCCAGCTTTCCACTAGGAAATGGGGAGTCCCTAACAAGTCACACGTGCAGCTATGGAGAGGGTTCAGAAACTTGGGTTAAGTTCTCTGCCCTTTAATATGCTTGCTGTGTGGCCTTGGTCATGCAGCTAACTTCTTTGGGACTCAGTTTCCTCATCTATAACATGGGATCCTACTATTACCTGCTGGGTAAAGTTGTAAAGGGTAAATAAAATAAGGCATATGAGGGATGATGGGATAGCTCAGCAGGTTGAGTGCTTCCCTTGCAGCCACAAGGTCTGGGGATCGAGTCCCGGCCCCGGCCCATGCAAACCCATATGCTGAACTGGGGCATGCTTCCCATGTGGGAGGCCCCCAGTTTGGTTCCTGCCCTGTGCGGCCCCATATCCACCTGTGTGGGATGAAACTGGACATGTTGAAACTGATGATGTGCAGCTGTGGAGATTGCTCTGGACCTTCCCCCTTCTCTTTGTCTCTCTTTGTCAAAACAAAATAAATCTTAAAAAAAATAAGGCATATAAAGTGCTTAGCTCAGGATCTGTCATCAAAATATATTGCTATTATTATTATGTCTAGTCTCCTTGTCAGGATCAATATCCAGAATGCAAGACCATCAGGTGGACAGGGCAACGCTGGGCACTGGGGCAGCTATGAGAAGCAGAGACAGTCCCTAATGCCAAGGGCATACGGACCTTTATGGGGAGGCAACGTCTACAGCCTAGAGAATAGATAATGAGTTCCGTGGTTCGGGGCTTTGTTCTGTGTGGCTGGAGATGGGGACAGTGGGAGCAGAAGCAGCAGAGCCGGCCTTGACATTGACCCCACTCCAATGCATCTCCTGGCCTGGGGTGCCCCTCTTCTCTCTCCCCACCCCCAACCTGGCCCAGAATCAGTGACTAGCCTGGCGTTTCTACAAGGCCGAATTCACGCAGTGCCTGTGGTGTGCACGAATCCTTGTTGGCTTGCAGCTTCCAGGTTAGCTAGCCCACGTTTTACACAGGTGTAAAACACACACCCACTGAAGACTTGAGAGCGTAAGGCTGGGATGTTGGAAACCATTTGCTTGAGGGCCTTTGGGGGTGCTAAGTATCCCAGGAGGGCTCCCTTTTCTTGGGTATCCCAGATGTCTCAGAACTTGGATAAAGCCAGTATGGGACACTCTCCACCAAGGAGCACAGGAGAGCAAATCGAAGTCTGGAACTTCGAAAATTTCAGAACAGAGACATTGGCCTCTCCTCATATTTCCTCATCACGGAAGGCAACAACCAAGTTCTAACTCCACAGAAATCTATTGAGAGCTAATTGTTCAGCAAGCATAGACCAGAGGCCAGGGAGCACAGGGGAAGAGGACACCATATTGATCAGACACTGTCCCCAGGATGTGCTGAGGGTGGCCCGCTGGGATGGCTCCCACCAGGCGAACATCTTTGTCAGCTTCTTCTAGCGCTCAAAGTCCCGATTCTGAAAGAGCTGGGTCCACTCCTGCTTTTCCAAGCAGCACTAGCCTTGATTGGGTTTTGATTTGGTTTGATTTTGAAGGCTGAGGAGGCCTGAGGGCTGAGAGGTCTAGGGGCCAGGCAAACCCCTTCTGACACTGACCTTGTAGCAGTTGTCCCCGAAGCCACGCGGGCCCCATGTGCACATTGCTTACATCCTGGCCAATCCGTTCCTTGTTTATATGCACCAGGGAGATTTTTCGCTGCTTACAGAAACCCAATAATGAACCATTTTGAAAATTAAATAGTCTTTTATATTTCTGCCCTCTAAATGAGCTCTGAAAATAAAAAATGTTAAATTCCATTTTGCTTCCTGTGGAGTCTGCTGCAGCTGCTGGTCCCTTTAATTCTTGTATGATGTTTGAATAATGAGAATCTTCCAGATGTTTGGCTCCTGTTCAAGTGAGGGGCAAAGGGAGTGTATTTGTGGTTTTAGGAACTTCTGCATTAAAGATAAGGTCATGCATTCATTCAGCAAATTTTGATTGAACATGCACTGAAGTCAAACTGGCTTTTCCCGACCTTGGTCCTTCCCCACCACAACCACCGCATCTCCTCCTGATTCATGGTTTGACATTCATCTCCAGCCATGAGCTCCTGGGGAGCAGGGACTGGACTCTGGGAGAGGTGGGGTTGCACATGGGCTGGGGACGGTGTATCTGATACAGGGTGACCAGAACCACACAGGCTGTGACAGCTTTTCTGAATGAAAGCTCACTGTGGGCCAGGCCCGGGGCTAGGTACTTTCTCTACCTTATTGAATGTTCAGGAAGAAGGGACTGTCATTGTTGCCATTGTAAAGACGAGGAAACTGAAGTGCGAAGAAGTCAAGTCAAGGTCACATAACTCTTACGTCAGGGCACACATCTGACACTAAAGCCTGTGTCTTGACTAGTGGGCTGTGATGGTCCCTTGAAATGTAAGGCCCAGGACCACAGGTGTAGCCCAGGTGCCGCCATAATGGGTTTGCACGTGGATGGAAAGCTTTGAGTTTGGGTTGGTGGCATAGGCGGCAGAGATGGGAAAGGTGTGTGATCTGGAAAACAGGACCCCCGCCCGGGTGGCAGTGATGGCGTCCCTTCTTAACAGGTGTGGTAGAGGACGTCTGTGTCATGGAGACCTGGAACCCAGAGAAGGCTGCCCGCTGGAACCAAGCACCCAAGCTCCACTACTGCCTGGACTACGACCAGCGGAAGGAGGAACTCTTTGTGACTCGGCTGGAAGGTATGCTCTCAGTTGACTTTCAGGGACGTCTGTGTGTCCACCTCCTGGGAGGAGCAAGCAGGACAGGTAGGATGGGAACATCTGAAGCTGGAGGGAGTCCCTGGTGTCAGGTGAGCACTCTGTGACAACCAGACCCCGGAACGTGTGATGCTCAGACACACAGGGCTCTTCTCTCTCCCATAGAACAGTCCAAAGTGGAGGTTCCAGGTGGGTGGGCGTCTTTCCTCCAAATGGTAATTCAGGGACCAGGCTTCTTCCATCTATGGCTCCATATTCCGCTCAGTCCCTGTCATCTGTATCTAGCAGATGGAAGGAGGAGGAGGACAGGGAGAGGGTACAACTGTTCCTTAAAAACTTACCCTGCATATGGCGAGCATCATTTCTGTTCACATCCCATTGGCTAGAACTCAGTCACATGACCACTGACTGCAAAGGAGGATGGGAAATGTGTGCGGCTCAGCAAATAAGAAGAAATGGGTTTTTGGTGAACAGCTACTCGTCTCTGCTGTTGACATTGGATAGGGCTTTGTGCTGGACACAGAGAGGGTTCTGGGTCAGCATTTCTAGAATCAGGCAGTCTTTCTGAGGGGGTCAGGCTGTCCCTGGTCTGTCTACCCTGACAGTTCATGTTACTGCCAGAAAACAAAGCTAAGACTTTGCAAAGGAATCAGAGCTGACCAGGGGCTACTCCATGGCTCCCGGAAGCTGGAAGCTGTGGGCAGGATAAACCGCACTTTTGTATTTAATTTTGTATTTTTGAGGGAAAGTCTTCGTTTTATTTTCTTTTAAGACTTTTTAATGTTTTTATATACTTTATTCCATTTGGTCTTCACAATGGTCCCAGTTTGCAGATAAGGAAACTGAGGTCTAGCAAAACCAGGGGACTTGTCTAAGATCACTCCAACTAGATCACTCCAGCCAACTGGTGCCGGAGCCAGTTCACCCAGTTCACTTGAGGCCCAGTGGGGTGCTCTTCCTATCTGGGGCATGGCCTCAGTTCTCTTCCTGGGGAACATCAGCTACCACTTCTCACCTTGTCATTCAGGGACCCGTCATAGAAGCACCACAGGTGCCGATATCCACATTGTGAAGCATGAAAAGCACCCAGGTGCAGAACATAAAATGACACGCATGAGGTAGTGTCGCGGTGACATCACCTGCGGTCATGTGGGAAATAGTGGAACAGAACACGAGTGGAAGCCATCAGCAGGTTAGGGGCCCTGGTGCCTTGGGGAATTCTCAAAGTTATGAGGTGGAAGCCTGCATCTTGTCCCGTTCAAGGAAGACCAGTGCATGCTGACACTGACTTCCTGGGACGGCCTCTGATCTTTAAATGTCACAGTGAAAAGGCAAAGCCCGGGTGGTCAGCCCTGGGTCTTTCATGTGCCCAAGGTCGTGGCCCTGAAGCCCGACGCTGCAGCTTAAAGCAGGGCTGTGCTTCTTCCTTGAGAAGCTCATGTCTGTGTTGCTTTGTCCTTGGCCGCAGCGGTGACCAGTGACCACGACGGAGGCTGTGACTGCTATGTCCAAGGCAGCGTGGCCAACAGCGCGGGCTCTGTGGAGGCCCAGACGGCTCTGAAGAAGCGGGAGCTGCACACGAGCTGGGCAGAAGGCCTGGTGCTGCCCCTGGCGGAAGAGGAGCTCCCCACAGCGACGCTGACGCTGACCCTGCGGACCTGCGACCGCTTCTCCCGCCACAGTGTGGCCGGCGAGCTCCGCCTGGGCCTGGATGGGGTGTCCGTGCCTCTGGGGGCCGCCCAGTGGGGTGAGCTGAAGACTTCAGTTAAGGTAGGGGTACCTGTCACCCCCAGGAAAGGTAAAATGACCACGCTGGGTGACCAGCTAGCCGGAACAAGTCTCAGAGACCTTCCTGGCACAGGGGTGTGTGTGTGTGTGTGTGTGTGTGTGTGTGTGTGTGTGTGTGTGTATGTGAGGAAGGTTGGCGTTGAACACGGTGGAGAGCTGGAGCAGACCTGTAGTCCAGGACTTGGGGTCCCTGGCCTTTAGTTTTGCTCTAGCTTGCCCCGCAGAGACCTCCCCTGCCATCGTGGGAAGCACGTCACGAGTGGATTGGCCCTGGCGCTGATGGGGATGTCCCATTTCAATTCTTTCCAGCTCCTTGTGCACCTGCGGTGGGCCAGGCACTGCAGGGAAGCTGAGCACCAGCTCACACTGGGCATCCCCCATTTACAGACACCGGGACAGAGGCCTAGTCGTTGTTCAGTCACCTAGGCAAGGTCTCCCCTCTGGGACAGGCAGGCTCGGCCTTGAGGCCAGGCTGGTCTGGCTGGAAACCCCATGCCAACCCCTGGCCACGGGGCCACGTAAGCGCCTGACAGTGTGTGAGGCGCCCTCAGCAGGCACCTTTCCCAATGGACCCTGCAGGAGTGGGGAGAACCTCTCCCCTCTACCTGCTCCCTTTATTGCTGAGATCTCTTTCTTGCCTTATTCTTCTCTCTCTCCAAGGCTCAGAAAACTGATAATTTTTTTTTTCTTAAGATTTATTTTATTGTGTTTGACAGGGAGAGAGACAGAGAGTGATCGAGAGAAGGGGGAGGGCCCAGAGCAGTCTCCATAGTTGCACATCATCAGTTTTCCACATGGTTTTGTTCCACACAGGTGGGCGGGGGCCGCGCAGGCCGGGAACCAGGCTGGGGGCATCCCGCATGGGAGGCACGCCCCCACAAGCTGGGGGCTGAGCCAGAGGCCTCCCACAAGAAGCTTGCCCCGCAAGAGCTAAACTGGGGGCACACCCCAGTTCAGTACTGGGTCCACATGGGCCAGGGCCAGAATTCGATTCTCGGACCCAGGGGTTGTGAGTGCTTAACCCACTGAGCCATCCTGGCTTCCCCGAAAATTGATTAAAATTGACAGCCACTCTCAGCTGGAAACAGGCCATTCCAAAGCACACTTTGTAATTAGTGTGTGATTTGAGATTTGTGTGGAATCACAGCCAGGGCCCCTGGGAAGAGGAACCGACACTTTGGTTTATTCATCTGGTAAACGATGTTTCGCTGGGGATGAAGGTGCTCCCACCCCCGCCCCCGAGGGCTCCAGAGACACAGGTGCCGCCCCCAAGGGGCCTGAGCTCCAGCCTGTCTAGGCAGAAGTCTCTAATCCACACCCTCCCCCTAGAAGAGCAAAACTCGTTCATCCATCCCACAAATACCTTGCCCGGTTTCCACCATGTTCCAGGGACCGTGCTAGGACCTGGGGACTCGACAGTTGTTAGGACCAAGTCCTGCCCTCCTGGCTCATCCGTTCTCATAATCATCATACTTGTAGGTGTCAGTGTTGCACAAATACACTCTCACATCCATTTAGTCACTTGGCCTGTTTCCTGAAAATGTGAGCCATCTCAGAAGGCAGCCTGGAGTAAGACAAGATGTGACAGGAAGGAGCGCCAAGGCCCGTCTGGGGAGCCCTGGCCCCTGCTAGAGCGTGTGGGTCCAGGTGAGCCAAGTCAGTGGAGCCTTTGGTTGCTACAGCCGCATGTTTTTATTTCTCTTAACCAGATGGGTTAACAAAGGTGCCAGTCATGTCCCAGTTATCACCGGAAGACACTCAGCCAAAAGTGGCATGTGCGTCATCAAGGACCATAGAGCAATCCACTCCAAGGGTGGCTTGAATGATTCATTGACAGCTCAAGAGAAAGACTGGGGGTCTGGAGGGGGAGCAGGAAAAAACCATGGAGAGGAAGGAGAAAGAGGCTTGCAGGCGTGCCTCGCTTTACTGCCCCTTGCTTTAGGGGGCTCCACAGATGCTGCATGTTTTTGAACGAATGGAAGGTGAGACCCTCCATCTGCAAAAAGGTTACAACTCACGTGATTGAGAGACTCACTTTCCAGCCGTGATCTGGAACCGAGCCCGCAGGATCTCCAAGGTGTGCCTGTCGTTTTGTCGGCAGGTGCTGGGGGCAGATGGTGTCCAACTCTCTGGCAGTGGTGCTGCTGGTGGGGCTTGTCCTGCACAAAGGTGACAAACCCTGCACATAGGCTGATGGGACCAGGCTGTTCTCACCTGGGCTGGGGACACTGGAGTGCTACTCAAGCCTGGTCACCCTGTCTGTGTCCCAGGCTAACTGGGACCTCCAATAAGTGCCCTTGGATCAGGAGGCTGGTGTGCATCTCCGCTGTGTTGTCACCCCCCTGGATGCCTGGACAGGTCCCTGAGCCCGTTCCTTCACTGTGACATGAAAGATCTAGCTACTGAGGGCTTCAGAGAGCCAGGGGTTTGGGGCTTGGGCTTTGCTGTCAGATCAGACCTCCATTTAAGGCTCAGCCTTCCTACTTCCTGGCCACGTGCCTCAGGTAGTGTTGGGCTGCCCTGGGGGGTCAGGGTCTTAGGCTTAAGTGGGAATAAGACCAGTTATCGCTCTGAGGGCTGTCAAGGTTAAATGGGATGGCTCTCCTTCTGTGTCACAAATTGTTATGCGCTGGGTGCTGGGTGCAGGGCTAGAGAATGGCATAGCTGCTATAATCACACCCAGCTTGTACTAAGTGCTTAATTAACATTAGCTGCTGCTCTTTACATCCTGGCCAACATTCCTGGCGGCTCCCAAATCATGTCATCATAGGGCTAGTCACTTCGGCTTGTTAAATTGACAGGGTCGTGTTGAAGACGTTTTTCCGGGATGTAAGGTGTGAGTCAGGCGGGGGGCTGGCCCGCTCCTTCCCCAGCCCAGCCTGGCCCCCAGTCATCCAGAAACGGCGCTCCTGCTTAATAATCTCACAAAGTAGTCATTGCCATTCCTTACTAACTCACAGTGATCGCCAAAGCAAATGTTCCACTGCTCCAAATCATTATTAACTCATTTAACTTTTCCAACCCCGCTTGGTGTTGGGGAAGTGGAAGCTTGAGAAAGTTAAGGAAGGTCACCCAGGCAATGGTAGGATTGGAACTCAGAGCCTGGTGGTCTGGTTTTAGAGTCTCTATTCTTAGCACCACCTTTGGACTGTGACAGACATTTGCCTCCGGTGGGGGCTCTTGGGGTCATTTTTGTCCCTCAATGGATTTGTTGACATTCTGAGCAGATTCTGGTAGGAATGTCCATGGAGACACTCAGGGAAGCCACAGATGGGAAGAGACACATGGGGTGCATTGTGGAGGCCACCCTCACCCCGTCCTGCGAAGCGCAGCCACTGCCAGCAGTCTCTGGCGGGTTACCTGTCATCGGACGCCTGGCTTTTTGTTGACAGGGTCGGCCATTCTGTGGACCAAGCAAGGCCCGGCTCACCATCCGTGCATGACATCACTGACTCTCTCAGCCCTGCACGGGCTGGAAGGAATGATCTTTTCAAACAGAGTAGTGGGTCCCAACTCCCCACTGCCCCAGGGACTGAGTGGTCCATGCCACCATGGCTCTCCAACTGCATTCTCTAGGACTCTGGGGTTCCATATAGATGCCCCAGGAGCCGGGGGTGGGGGGTGGGGGGGGGAGTGAGAAATGAGGGGGCCCTGGCCCTGCCACATCCCAAGTGCCGTCTCTTTGATCTGTTTTTACATGTTGGGTTTGACTATAATAAAATAGCTGGAAAGTCACAGTGTGTCACAAACAAGCCAGTGTCTTATTGAAGCACATGCCCCATGTAATTGTGTGCCCTGCTCCCTTCTGCACTGGTGGAGAAATCAGCGTTGCTGGGATGCCTGTTGGCTACAAGGTCAATGTGACCGCAGCCTCCGTATTAGTCGATGGGGCAGAAGCCCCCCCTAAGCAGAGCCCCCTCCTGCGTCCTCTCTTCTGTTTCAGGAATCTTCGGCAGGAACTGGGGAGGTTCTTCTCTCCATCAGCTACCTCCCGGCTGCCAACCGCCTCCTGGTGGTGCTGATCAAGGCCAAGAACCTCCATGCCAACCAGTCCAAGGAGCTCCTGGGGAAGGGTGAGTGACGTGCGAAGGGAGAGAACCAGGATCCCACTGGCTTCTGAGAATATGTGCAGAGGGCGGTGGTGCCTGGGAGGCAGTGGGCACTGGTAAGCACTGAGGTGGGACATGGGTACATTCGTGGAGTCAGCCTCAGCTGTGTCCTTCACCCCAACTTCACAAACCAACTTGTGTGGGCACACTTACTGCTTTAATCATCAGGACCCAGGGGTGAGCTCATACCTGCGTGGGACTCCCAACCCTGGAGCTCCGCCGTGAGTAGCATCAGTCTTACCCACAGGTCATAGGAAGCCAAGGGTCGGGCTGTAGCCATGGAGTGGAATATCTGGGCTGTAGAGGGGACTGGCCCAGCCCTTGTCACCTGGAGCTGGCTGGACCCACCTCCCGGGCAGGTGTTGAGCAAATCCAGGCCCTCCTCCTCCCATCTCAGCTCTCGCCATCACTGCTCCTCACCCTCACCCCAGTCACTTCTCTGTTCTCCGCCTTTGCCAACCTGCCACCCCTACACCAGCTGAGTGTGGATGATGGCAGAAGGTATGTGGGTACATGGGCCGAGGTGGCCTGCAGCTTAAGGCATCTGCACCCCACCCCCATACCCAAATGAGCATCTCTCCAATGTTCTGGAAGCCTCGGCTTCCCCTTCTGAATATTTCAGGCCCGAGTCTTGGGGACCACATAGGTGCTCTCCTCAGAGCAGGAAAGCCTCCCTGGTTAGCTGTCTGATACCTGGACCGGAGGCAGGTGCTCACGGCAGGATATAAGCATATATTTATAGCAGGCACAAATACGGAATTGCCACTGCATTCAGATTCTTTGAGCAAAAGCTTTTGGGTGAATGAAATCAGAAAGGCTGGCCTTGCTGACAGATTCCTGAGCCCACAGGTCAGACTTCAGTGCTTTTTCCTCATCCCCTCCAGACGATTCTTCGCCTCCTGTTTTCTAGCTCCTGTCAGGGCAATTACAGTGCAACTCTTTGTCTCTCAAATATCGATGAAAAAACAACACACTCACCACTCAGGGGTGATAATTACCCCGGTAAATGCAGAGTAACCCTGACTCTCACATTAGCTTTGGGAACCTTGACTAAGGGAAACAGAACCCGGGGCCTGAGCCTTGGGAGATACCTGAATGCGTCTCTGGTGACCTGTTTTCCTGGGGGGATGGATTTCTTAGGGGGTGACTGTATTGGTGCAGTGCCCATGGGGGCCAAGGCAGTCTGCCCTCACCCTCCCCTGGCTGTCCTCTAGCTAGACTCAGTCATGTGCCACCTGGTGATCAGCCTTACATATTATGCCATTGTCTGTTTTCCGCTCTGGAGTGTAAGATCTATGAGGCAGGAGGCTTTGCTTTACCCCCGTGTTCAGACCAGTGTCTGCCTATGCTGAACATTTTTTTTTTAATTTATTTTATTGTTTTGAGAGAAGGTGAGAGAGAGAGAGAGAAGAGGGGAGAATGCCCAGAGCCACCTCCATAGTTGTACATCCATTAGTTGTGACATAGTTTCACTCCACACAGGTGGATGTGGGGCCGTGCTCAGGGTGGGAACGGAACCAGGGCCTCCCACATGGGAAGCAAGAACCCTCACCACCATCTAGCGGCCACCAGCTACGCCCCAGCTCAGCACATGGGCTTGCGTGGCCGGGGCCAGGATTCAATCTCCAGACCTCGCGGGAGCAAGGCCAGCATCCTCTGAACATTTAATAACTGTTGAATGAATCATGGCTATTGCAGGAGGGTGGGTAGAGAGGGAGCCCCAGTGCAGGTCCTGAGCCCGAGAACCTGTCTCTTCATTCCCAAGAGGAAGCAGGATCCCGGGCCCCACCACAGCCCAGAAACTCATTCCTGGCCCTTCTCTCGGCCTCTCTTCCCCCTCTCTCCCTCCCCAGATGTCTCTGTCAAGGTCACCTTAAAGCACCAGGCTCGGAAGCTGAAGAAGAAGCAGACCAAACGAGCCAAGCATAAGCTCAACCCCGTGTGGAACGAGATGATCATGTTCGAGCTGCCCGACGCCCTGCTGCAGGCCTCCAGCGTGGAGCTGGAGGTGCTGGGCCAGGCGGACGAGGGCCAGAGCTGCGCGCTGGGCCACTGCAGCCTGGGCCTGCACGCGTCGGGCTCCGAGCGCAGCCACTGGGAGGAGATGCTCAAAAACCCGCGCCGGCAGATCGCCATGTGGCACCAGCTGCACCTGTAGCCAGCCGCCCGGGCCCCCTCCCCCACCCCGCCAGCCCCGCTGTCTTCTGCCACCTCCTCTTTGTGCCTCATCCTCATGCTGACACCCAGAAGACAGCCGCGTTCGCAACGGCCAGGACCCTGTTCCTGCCTCCTCACACTCCCGTCTCTAGAAGAGAAGCAAGGCAGGGCAGCGTGTGGACCTTTGGGTCACACGGAGGGATTCATTTCGCTCATCTCTGTCATCGAAGAGATGCATCCACGACAGCCCATGGGCAGGTGTGGTGGGAGGGGTCAGGCCAGGGGCAGCGAAGGCTGACTTTGGGGGAGACTGGAAGCCAAGAACGTGGCTTGCTTAAAAAAGCATTTCAAAAACGATGACGGAACCAGAAGTATCCCGGATCGACTGACAGCGTTCGGGATGGCCAGGGTGGGGTGAAATCTCAGCCAGCATTGCAGCCGCCTCCCGCCTGAAGGCCGGGACCCAGCAGTTCTCAGACCTCAGTCGTGAAGACTCACCAGCAGATTCCGGGCCCACCTGTAGACGTCCCAAATCCGTGCTCCTGCCTGGTCCCCAGGGGCCGGCCTTTGTCACAAGCACTGCGGGGTTTAGGTGCAGAGATTGGAGCGCTGCACTTGGAGACATCCCTTCGACAGCACTCCAGACAGGCTCTCACGGTCCATAGTCGCCTGGGCCAGCCCGTTCCCACGAGGGACATCTCAACCAGCGGTGTGAAATTGGGGGCCTCTGTGGTTTTTTATGATTTTAATTCTTATTATTTTCATTTGTGCTTTTTCAGATCCTGCTCTGGGGTTGAATTTGTACTATTGATTCAATGACTTTGTTTGATCTCAAAATCACTTTCTGTTATACTTGGGGGGCCCTTCCCTGATGACATTTCCGGGGATCCCCTATTAGTCATTGGGCACTAGTGGTCACGTCCTCCAGCATCACCAAAGTGACCCTCTAGCCAGACCTATTCCTCCTCAGCATTGTAGCCGCTTTGAGGCCCTTGTGGCTTTAATCTATTGCATCTGGCTTTGTGGGCCGGGAGAAGGAAGGTAGCTTTAACTAGGAAACAAAGGCTTCGTGCAAAGGTGCCTCCCTCTTCAGTTTTCAGGGCCTGTCGCTGTAAATAACCCACAAATAGATTTAAAATTCCTACCTTATTATTCGAAATAATTGTCTACGTCATTAATTAAACTATGAACCTGGCGGAGTGGAGATAGTATTTGCCCAGGCGCCAGGATTCCTGGGTTCTCTTGGTGGCCATCTGTAAGACAGGACGAGTGACATGGCAGCTGTCTGTGTGAACGATGGGAGAGATGAAATAGAACTCGAATCAGTAGGCGCTCCCTGGCTAGAAAGATACTCTGAGGCCACCAGCAGATCCTCTTTAAGCTTCGAGTTGGCAGCTGACCCCACCTGGACAATGTCACAGCCGCCTCAGGCATTTCCAGAACCACGGATTATGCCTTGGGACTCCTCAATCCTGACAGCCAGACGCTGGGTCCTCTGACGTCACCCCAGCCCAAGAGAATCTCAGCAAGGACTGTATCACCTCGAGTCATTATTTTCTCTTTCTGTGCAGAAAAAAGCATTATAAGTAACTGCTACTCACCCTCTGAAGAAACAAAGTACTTATCGAATTCTTTCATGCGAATGTCTTTCAGATCATTGGAAATCTTGATTGCTATGGTTGACCGCCTCCTGCCAAATTTTTTTTTTAAGCAAAGCATTTGCTGGTGATTTTCTAGATCGTATTTTTGAGACCCTGTCCCCCACCACCCCTCTGTCTCCCTTTTATTGGTTGGCATGACTAAGAGAGCAAAACACTCCCTCTATAAGCTGACCAGTACTCGCAGTAACATCTGTTATCTACTCTAGAAAAATCTGGATTCTAGACTTAATATCAGGAAACTTAGCTTCATTTCCTTATATATCTATGAACCTGCTTTCCAGTCACAACAAAGGATGGTTGAGGTCAGTTTGGTATAGGGTCTCTGATCCTAGAAATATGAACTCTACCCATGGTCATTCCACCATGATGCATTCATTTCTTTGGATCTTAAAGGTGTAGTTTTCCAGAGTCTCCAAATGAAAGGTTACTCATGATGACAGTAGATGCCAACACAGAACATCTTAGGCATCAGCTATCACCTTACTTAGCAGGTAGGTACAGAAATGAGATAGGTTTTCCAGGGTTTTTTGTGTCTTGTGCTCACTGGTATATTCCAAGCACCTAAATTAAAAGCTGACTCATGGGACCCTGAGTGAAACATTTGTTGACTGAATTAATGACTACAGGATAGATAAGGGAGTAGATGGAAGACACTGCAGGTGGCCTAAAAATCAGCACTGATTGCTGAATGGTAAAGACATCAAAAATCTCAGTTAACTGAGAAATTCATGACACTGAATCATTGACCTAATGACAATTCACATCTCTCCGTGTAAATGTAATTAATGATAGAAGAGAATATTATAACTGCTTTTCCACTCCAACTCCATCTTGGTGAATTTTTGTATTACCCAGAGATGTCAGACTGCCAGATCAAAAAAACTTCAGGATGCATCAGCTTACCTTGTACTGGATACATTGGCAATTTACTACCAAATGAGGGTAATTGAGTCTGTGTGAGTATATTGGATCTTTTTGAAAGGAACACCTTGGACTGTGCTAGGGAGTGTTTTCTAAGAAGGGCATGAAGCAGAGGTGAAAATAAAGTGAGAAACTATCTCAGACTGGGCTGTTGCCCCCAAGGTGACCTGTTCCTCTCAGATACAGCAATTGGGATAACGAAGTGGGAGTCCACACGCAGTCATTAATCTGTGACTCCACTCCTCACGTCAAATCCATATGTATTTGTCGAGTGCCTGTTGATCAAGACCTTGCACGCGTCTGCCCATTTCCACTTGAGATATGACTCTTGGTGTAGGTTGAGTGGCACATCCCCTCAAACAACATGATGTGGGGAGAGCAAGATGGAAGAACAGTTTTCCAAGGGCAATGCCTCTGGGATGTAAGGAATCCTGGGGAGCAGGTGGGTGTAGCCTAAATCGAGGTGAGGATCAAGAAAAGAGAGAGAGATCTAGTCCTTGTGATTTGTTTCTGCCGCCCATGTTTTCTATTGTCAACGTTAAGTATTTGTTTGTTTTGCAATTATGAACCGAAGCACAAAAAGACGCATGAGACATTGTAGTCATATGTCTGGTGTCACATTTTGGAGCAAAAACCTTTCCATGATCAATAAATAATTCCCACCTGGGGTAGCTGCCTAGTGTTTTCTTCTTTTCTTTTCACTTAACATTTTAGACGTATAAGATGCAGGAAAAAAGGAATTTGATAAACACTCCTGAACCACTGCCAAGTTTTATAAAACTTGACAAGTACAGTGGCAGTTCCCTCAGCCCTTCACTCAATAGAACACCATCCTGAATTTGGGGTTTCTCACCCCAAGCACTTCTTCTTCCCTTTGCTATAGGTTTATGTAAACCCTGAGCATCAGAGTGTCTTTGTGCATTTTAAACTTTATGTAAATTGGAGTGCACTAGTTTTGCTCCACATTAAAATTTTCAGCTTTATCCTCACAGACATCTATAGCTCTAGTTCATTTATTTTTTGCTGCTATATAATATTCCATTGTAGATACACCACAGTCCTATTCTATCATTGACGTACACTTTGATGTTTCCTTTTCTTCCTTTCTTCCTCCCTCCCTCCCTTCCTTTTTGCTGTTACAGGACTGCTATAAACATTCTTGTGCACATCTCCTTGTGCACAAGTTCAAGTTGCTCAATAAATCCCTAGCTCATCATTCCTCTACTCGTGCGCGTGTGTGCATGCATGCGTGCTCATAATCCTTGACAGTCTTGCCTGAGCACTGAATCAAAGGGGCCACATCCAAGGTGGGATGCAACTCTATTGGGGCTTTGACTCCATTCCTGAAAAAAAAAAATCAGGTGGATACTGGAGACTCCTCTTTCTCTAACATCCCCCAAAGAAATACTCCCATCACTGGAAGAGTGCAGCAATCACTGGTACCCCTGTACCCCAGATGGCAGGGAGATACAAATGGCTCCTGGGGTGTGGTCACCAAGGCCTCTTGGTGTCCTCTGGCATTAAGCCAGTGACAGGACCTGAATTTTAAAGTCAGCAGGAAATCGGCTCGGTCACATGGAATTAAAACTAAACATTTTTTTAAAAAGATAGATAATCCTTAAAGGAAGCCGTGAGATGTCTTTGCTTTCTAAGTCTGTGCATAGAATTCCTTGCTTTATATTTTATATGTGTTATATTTTAATGGCAACTCGGATTCTTATTTCCATAATAAAACAGGAGAAGTGGGTCTTATCCTACATAGCCAAGTATTATGCACATAGACTATGTTTCGCATGTAACTATGCCTATGGCCTACCAGAGCACAAAAAAAGTACACAGACTCTGGAATTCTGGAAAAGAGGGATGGAACTTGGAATGGGGCCTGTTCTGAATCACCCTGAGCACAGGCCTGGGATAGAGGCAAAGAGGCAGAGATTCGACCTTGGTGAGTAAATTTAAATGCGTTTATTAACAATCTTCTTACATTACAAGGATAATATGACAAAAGGAAAGTTTCCGCGTACATGTTATGATAAAACCAACATAGCTCTATTTGTATCCAGTGTTCTAGGCCCCATCACACAGGTACTATAAAGCGTAGTCTGCAAAATAATAAAGTCAAGAGTTTTTTTTCTTTTTTCTTTTTTAAGAAAGAAAGTATTAACATAGTACTATGGATGTGATCATAGACTCCTAGGCATTGCCCCCCGCCCCCACTTAATTGTTCCTTTGTGAGTGAAATGAAATGGTTCAGCAGTGTGGGGGTGGAGAGAAAGAGAGAGGCCGGGGCTGAAGAAGGCCGAATCAGACTGCTGACTCTTCCAGAGACAAAAGTGAAGGCTGAGGGCTGTCAGGGCAGCCTGGCCCCTGTCGTTCTGTGAGCAGTACTGCAGCCAGCCATCCTCTGGACTCAGGTGCCCTTGGTGCCCCATGGCTGCTCTCTCTCTGAGGTACAGTGCATTGTGGGGTTGCTACCCGGGGGTGCCCATCCCTTGGCCTTGGGTCCGATCCACCGCAGCCGGAGGAAGGCTCGGGCCAGGCCTGGCCTCTTGTGAGCCAGACCCTGGGGGGTGTTCCGAGACCCAGTTGGCAGCTAGCTGTGGCTCAAGGAGACCAAGGCGGACATGAGGGGAGCAGGGCTGGGCATTGGCAGAACAGACCCACCCAGGACTGTAGGTACAGGGGTAGCGGGTCTGCTGGAGACTGAGGTCCGTTGGTAAGATGGTGGGGAAGGGCAAGAAGGGGGGCCAGGGGTGGCTCGGGTGAGATCTAAGTGCCTTTGGGGAGCCAAAATACAGGCTGGTCTGGAGAACAGAGGACCACACTGCTGCCCTGTGGCTCCCCTCATCTGCAGCCCCCTCGGCCCCTCCCCCCACCCCTGCCTCCACAGAAAGACACCGGAGAGAAACCTAGGAGCAGAATGGGCTCCTGGTTCTGTCAGGGCTGCAGAAGCCCTCCGTCATGCTGCCAGCTGCACCCGTGCCCCCTTAGTCCCCAGACGTCCCGGCCAGCTGGGGGTGAGAGCAGGGACAAGCTGAGGGAGGCGCCCTCCCCTACGGACGGGGAAGAGCTTGGAGTGTCCGGCTCAGCCTCTGCCTCGAGTCACAGAATCAGAACAGTGTATGTGAACTAAACCTGCCTGTTATGGGGGTGGAGGTGGGCGGTGGGGATCAGTGGGCCTCCGTGCAGGAGGGGGGAGCATTGTCCTGAGTGCAGCCAGCAGCAGCAGCTGTGCAAAGCTGGGCCGAAGCCCTGCTTCGGAACTGGAATCGCTACTGAGTTGATGAGTGTGCGGATATGTGTCTCCCACCGTTCCCCCTTAGCTGACGCCCCCTGCCCTGACCAGGAAGCCTCTGGCTGGCGCTGGGCACGCTGCCCGCTCCACTCCTCCAGGGCCCTGGCAGACAGTGGTGGGGCAGGGGAGGGAGGCTGGGGAGGCTGTACTGCAGAGGTTTGGCCTCTAGGGGGCAGTAAAAGCAAACGCAGGGGGAGGGACAGCATCTGTCCTGGACCACGCCTGATCCAGTGTGCACCGTCCCTATGGCCACCAATGCCGCTCATTCCTGGAGCGAGGGTATTTGGGGGAAATTGTGCAGTGGTCCCTACACCATGGGCCAGTGACCGTGTCCTACTGTCAAGCAGCAGCGGCCACCTAAGCTCTGACTTGCAGGAGGGCGGAGGGGGCACTTCAACTGGAGCTCAGGGGGTGAGTGTCTCCTTCCAACCTCAGACCAAGCCTGTGGTAAAGGAGAAAAAGTGCACGGACAGGGCGGGGCCCGGTCCTCTCTTCTCCAACCCGCCGGGGAGGAGGCCCCATTCTCAGCCGACAGCGCCCGCTGAGCTCCCTCATCTCCTCCGGCAAAGGCTCTGCCTCCTCCCGCGCACGACAGGCTTTCCCGATGCCCTCACAGCTCTCTATAGACTCTATTTTTACATCGATTTAAAACATAGAAATGTATAAATATATAGAATATTATTTATAGATATATAGATGTAATCCAATCTCTTACTCTGTGTATACGTACTGCGTATGTCCATATATACAATATGCTGTAGCATCTGTACTATACACTGCACACACCCCTGCTCCCATGCCCTCTCCTAGGGACACTGGATTGCATAGGTATTTCCAGGGCGATACCACTTGAAGGGATGGGGTGGGGGAGAGCCGGATGGAAGAGGAGGGCCGTACCATTTTCCTTCCCAAGGGGCACTTTTTCTCCCTCTGGCTATCACACAAAGATCACCTCAAAAGCTCCTGAAAATACCACAGTTCTACCCATTCAGTGAAAACACACAGAACAGACAGCAGAGAGGGCCTCCCTCTAAGCCCACATCTCTTGACATGGGCTTCCCTCCTCAAAACCAGACTAGCATCTAAGACCCTGCACTACCTCCAGGAGGCTGGTATCCGGAAGGGGACTGTCCCACGCTCACCTGCCCTCCCTGCGTTGGCTGTCCCAGGCTGGTCTGCCACTTGAGGAGGTAAGGAAGTGTGAGGTTTCGAGGGACTGGGCAGCCTTCTGCACAAACTGGGTGTCAGAATCAAGAAAAAACACCAATTCTCCTTGGAAATCAACCTAGACTATAAGCCAAAACCAGCACTAGAGACAGAATTCCTATTCCTAGAGGGGGTGGGAGGGAAAGTGAAGGGGAAGAATCTAGATGTTCTAAACCCGCCTAGGCCACCCCATAAGGTACTAGGTGAACAGCTAAATGGCTCCAGCCTCACAGCCCAGGCTGGGCCACGTCCGTAGTCCACTTCAGTCTCTGTGTGACCATTCTCAGCATCCTACATGTCTTTCCCCTTCTTCTCCTTCGTATCACTGCCAAACACGTGGAGAATAGTTACACGTGACCTTACACAACGACAAGGTCCTTCCTTCAAATAAAGGGTCAACATAAGCAAGTCAAGGAGAGGGGGGCTTGGAAGGGTGACTCAACCCAGAAACACCTGGGAGGGGCTGGAGCCAAGTCCCCTCCCTGCCCTGGATTCAGGGCCCAGCTCTGCACCCAGCCACCCAGGTATCCTGAAGCTGGAAACACCTCATTCTCCAGCGAGGATGCGGAAGTAAGGACCTGCTCAGCACCACAGGACGTAGCCGGCCATAAAAAATAAAATAAAAGTATTCAACCAGGCGGACAACACTCGGGGATTCTGACCCAGCAAGAGCTGCAGACGCAGCTGGGCTGTCCTCGGGCTTCACAGATACTAGACGGCAAAGTGACTGTTTTCCTCCACGGAGGAGGCGCAGACCACCTGAGTCACTACACGTCCGGTTCCCAGGCTCTGCCACGTAGCACGGCTTGACACGTTGGCCACACACCTGGCCACACACCTGACCTCACGTCCTGACTGCTCCAGAAGCCGAAGAAAGTCACTAACTATCCAGCCCAATAAGGACACGTCGTCACCCCAGAGACCCAAATATTTTATGCTACGCCATGGGTTGTCACTCCTCAGTCAGGCGCTGGCTTAAAGCTCTCTGTCTTGTCTGAAGCCACCACATTCGGGATACACAGACTGAGCAGACAGATGTTTATGCCCATCAAAAGGAAGTTAGCCTCGCCAAGCAGGTGGTTCCCTGGGCTCCACCCTGAGGGTCCCGTTCACCCAAGAGTCCTTCTCAAGGATGCAGAGAGTGAGAAGTGCCTGCGACAGAAACCACAGGCAATCACGTGCAGCAGTCACAGGACGGAAGCTCTGAGCTTCCTGGGAACATCCACGAGCACAGCCCGTGTAAACTGCAGTGGTGTGTCACCCTGATTATCCCCTGGTCTCTCCCAAGGCAAAGTGGCCTTCAGAGCGTCTGACACGGCTCCGGCCTGGCTGAATGCAGCAGAGCTCACGAGCACCAGAGTTGGAGAGGCGCCTTGCCAAACTTCAAGACCCTCCAGAGAGCTCATCCAGGGAAGCCGGGATGGCTCAGTGGGTTAAGCGCTCACTTTGCAGCCCCGGGGAACGAGGATCGAATCCTGGCCCTGGCCCCGGCCCGTGCGGACCCATATGCTGAACTGGGGAGTTCCTCCAGTTCAGTTCTCTCTCTGTCTCTGTATCTCTCTCTCTCTCTCTCTCTCTCTAAAACAATAAAAAAACAATATAAAAAACAGAGAGCTCATCCTCTCTGCTCTGGACCCTGGCTCAGCAGGTAGCCACCTGGAGCCACATGCTGCTGGTAGCAGCTTTATGCTCCCAGCCCAGAGGCAGGTCACCGGCTCCCAGCTCTCTCAGAGGATACAGGGTTGACACTGGCATTGACCCAAAGGACATTTTTTCCTTCTGGATAAAACTTGAGCTAAAATTTGGCCATGAACCTCTTGAGAGGACACATTAACAGTCCGGACGAGGTGCTCAAGCAGATACTAAGGAGTCTCTCTTCCTGGCTTGCAAATGAGTGGTCTAGGGGGACGACCCTCCACACAGAGGTCCCCCGAGTAGTGGGTGGGGAGGAGTGGCGGTGGAGAGAAGCGAAGGTGTAAGGCATCTGCTGGCTAGAAGAAAGGCTCCCAGCCTACTGTTTCTGCCTCCACTGAGGCCCATCTTGCTAGCCCCCACTGCCTTCACCCATCTTAGACTGTGTGTGTGGTGGAAAGGAAGCGGGAGGGAAAGGTGGAGCCTCGTGCTTTGCACTAGCACCCTACGTGACCACAGTTACTGACCCTAACAGGATAAGAGTGAGGTGATGGGAGGCGACATCAGCTTCAAGTGGAAGAGTGGAATGAGGCTGGGAACTTCAACACAGCAGAAAGAGCGTTGGGTCTTTCCTGGCCGGTTCCTGCTAACTCTCCTTGTTCAGAGGATAGGGAAGTACTGTGCCCCTAGGGAAGGGGGGAGGGTGGGGTGGGAGGGTGAATGTCACCAGGCAGGGGTGCATTGATTTGTTGAAGAAGGCAGCATATGAGGCCTGGCAGTGGGACAGTCGGAGAAAACCAGTTTTTTCTGTTTGTTTTTTTAACATGCTACATCACTGTTGAAAACAAACCAAAAAAGTTTCAAAAATAATATATAATATATATATAATATATTTATATAATGAAAAGCTATCGACTAGCAGCAATGATTCTAAAGTTATCTTAGCACCAAGACCAGGGGGTGGAGGGGAGGGGTCTGTGGGGGGGTGAAGAGACAGGAAGGGAATGTGACATGTTCAGTGTTGATGACATTTCCACTATGGTTCTCCACGGTGGCATGAGGCCTTGGAGACAAGATAAACCAAGAAGGAAGAAAGCCACCACAGGGTTCTAATGTCTGAGCCACGCAGGCTGGGGACTCTGGAGCCTTTGCCTGTGGCCAGATCCCACCCTCCATTGCCCACCCTCTGCCAACTGAGAAGGGGGCCCCCTAACTGACCACGGACAAAGCTGATCTTCCTCCCTCCCCCAAGCATGACCTGCACCCACCGGGAGAGGATCTCTACATATCAAATATGCATCCATCGGGGGTGGAAACAGGAACAGAAGTTTTTAACAGCTCACGCACATACTTTTAAAAACTCCCTTGCGAGGTATACTGGTAGTTCAATGAACGAAAGAGCATTGATCTGACTCCTCTAGCTTAAACTGCTACTTGCCCCAGGGAGTAGGCAAGTGGCTATTTCTAAAGCTTATATCTGGTTGTGTGTATGTGAATGTGTGTGTGTGTGTCTGTGTATATAGGCTGATGCCTTGAGAGTCCTATTTTACGCCTTGTTTATTCCTTTCTTTAGGACATCTCTACCCTGTTCAAAAAAGGAAGCATTCGCAGGCATAGATACACTGCCCAGTTTCCCGCTGCCTTCGTGCCAGCCCAGGGATGGGTATCAGCCTAATGCAGAAGGACTGAATCTCTAGAGACTCTTGTTTGAGATCCACATAATCCAGGGAACAACTTGCATTGACATCTCCTGCCACAGAACTGTAGCAGGCGTTCCTTGATTAGTAAAGGGGGAAAAAAAAATGCCCCAACACATGATATAATTATAAAGACAGAGTATAAATAATTCATTTAAATCAAATACATATTATTAATTTTACTTGTTTTTTAGCCCAAAATCACTGCCCTTTGGGATCTGGATTTCTTGGCTCTTCATTTCTCCCATAGCCCTGGATCTGAATGAAATTAGATTGTTTTATCCTACACCATGTAGAAAATAGGAATGCAAAAAGCTTACCCCTCTCCATTCCCCAGGATTTCAAGCTCAGTTGTCAGGCGCATTTGCCTTCAGTATAACAGATAATATCTTTAGGATCCAAGGGGGCTGGAAAGGGAAAATCAACAACCCAGGCACGGGAGAGGGGACAAAGGTGGGGAGGAAGGGGTGTCACAGTTTGACCAACACTTACGTTTCTATGACAGCGAAGGAACGCTTGTCAGGAAATGAAAAAAAAAAAAAAAATCTCTCAAGCTACAGTCAGGCAGGAGAGAGAGAAAGCCAAACAGTTTGATCCAGGTACACACCCCACCCTATCCAAAATCAGAGACTGGATTCAACTGGACCAGAGTGTCAGCAAAGATGCTGAGAAGCCCCCACCATAAAAACCAAACGAGAAAAGGAACGGCAAGAACATAAACCCCACCCCGAGCCCCTCCACTCTCCCCAAACAAAAACATGAACAAAACGAGCTACCTAAAGGTGATGACGAGACCCGTCATTTTAGCTTATGCTGTTGGCTGACTGTTAAGTGGGAACCCACGTGGCCCCCAGCACATGCTTCTGTGAATGAAAATGAGTTACCACGTATGTTGCAGCTGCCACATTTTGTAGACAAGAGTCAGTTTCTGACATTAATTCTTTCTGAAAGCTCCCAGTAGCTTCTGATGGATGTGTCACCTCGGTTTTTAAAAATTTTCAGTGTGAGTTTATATATATATATATATATATATATATATAATATATATTTATATAATATATCAAAGCTTATGAGTATAGATTAAAAAAATATTCAACAGCTTAGTGAACGTGGTGGTGCCGGCTCGCTAAATGTCCGGGTAAAACTCTGACCCGTGGTCCATGGTCTGCAGCACTGGCTTCTGTTCCAGTGCAGACATTCTGCTGAGGACTTCGGCGGACAGTGTGTAACTGTTGCCAGACTTCTCCTCAAACCAGCTGTCCAGGGCTCGCTTGGCATCGAAGTTGGCAATGGGCGGGCCGTTGACTGCGATTGTCAACAGGTCGCTGAGCTGCTCCAGGGTCAGACGGGAGCGGTGGTTTTTGCGGACTCGCTGTAGGGCGTTTCGGCCTTTCTCGCAGCAAGCGGTGGATGTGGGGAGGACCTTGAGGACCTGGATGATCTTGTTCAAGAGCGGGAACCTCTGTTTGTACTTGCAAATATGGCCAATCAGGTCTTTGAAGCCGTTTTTGGTATAGTAATCAGCCTTGAGTTCGCGCCATTCCATCAACAGACTCCCCCGGGGGTCCAGCCCTTCCCGACACACCTCCCGGGAGAAAGTTGGGATGGCCTCCAGGTGGTCAAATATCTGAACCATATCCTCCTTGCCATAGCTCATGAGCTCCTCGCTGTTCCTGGGCCAGGTCGCCAGGTCAAACACCTGGCAGGCCTTCACAAAGACCCGGCTGCGGGAGTCGAACCTCTGAGCCAGGATCACCTGGGTCTTCTGGCAGATCTTCTCCCGGATGGACTGGAACTTGGCTTCGGCCACCCGGAGGTTCTTCACAGCGATGCCGTTGAAGCTCTCGCGGAAGTTCTCCTCAAACTCCTGCAGGTACTCCCCCGGGGAGTCGGCCAGCCGGCTGACCTCCTGGATGGCCTCCTCGATCTTGTCATCCACCTGGGACACCAGCAGGTACTCGCCCTGGAAGACGTAGGCCAGGCGGGACAGCACGGCGATCACGTCCAGGAGGAAGTAGATGAGCTTCATGGACTGGTAGTCCATGAGGAACTGCAGCAAGGCCAGCGCGATGGCTGCGGCGTCCGCCCGCTGCGTCTGGCTGCTGATGTCCTTGAGGTGGGCCACCACCTCCAGGTAGTCCTTGATGAGGGCGTTGAGCACGTTCTGCTCACCGATGATCCACCTCACGGCCCGGATGTCCCCCAGGAACTCCGTCTCCTCGCAGAGGGTGGAGGCCGTGGAGCGCAGCTCGCACATGAGGCGCGGCGAGTAGCGGTAGAAGCTCAGCAGCTGCTTCAGGTTGTTCTCCAACTCCTCCAGGCAGGGGAGCTCCTTCCCGCTGATGGCGTCCAAGATTTCCAGGTGGGGCCGGTGCACCATGAAAGGCACGCACAGCAGCCAGGGCAGCGTCTTGCGGATGGTCATGAACATGCTGGCGCGCAGGCTGGCCGTGACGTGGGCCCCGTCTATGCCCAAGCCCACGGCTGGCTTCTCCTCCTGCAACCGGATGCCCAGGGCAGAAAAGGCTCGATCCAGTGCCTGGAGATAGCTCTCCGTGCTGGTGAAGCCCAGCTCCTGCAGGGACAGGAACTCGGTGGCTGGGGGCCCGTCGCTGCTGGTGTACTGGACGTAGACAGCCACCGTGTCGGCCAGCAGGTCATCGCTCTGGCCATCCAAGATGATGCTGAGGCAAGGCGACTGGCGGATGCGCTCCACCAGGTCTTCCCGCAGGGCCCGGGCGATGTGATGAATGAGGATCTGGCAGTCGCCCTCGTTCATGTACTGGTCCACTACCTTGAGCTCACACTTCCTCAGCAGCTCCGCCAGGGGCCGGAAGTCCAGGTAGGGCCGGCCCTCCAGGGCCAGGTGGTAGGCAGTGTTGAAGAGCAGGGTCATGTTGCGACACATCTCCTCCGTCTTCTCGGGGTGCATACGGAGCTTGTACAGCTGCAGGCACTTCTTGTGCAGGTTGCTCTGGCTGTGCAGCTTGATGGTGTGGATCTTGAACTGCTTGGAGCCGATGATGAAGGCCGACGTGCGGGAGGACTGCACCGTGTACTGGCGACAGACGTGGCACCACATCTCGTTGAGGGTTGGGGAGTACCGCAGGAACCAGAACTTCTTCAGCCACTCCTGCTTAAAGCGCCGAATGCGGCGCCCGGTGGCCGACGACATCTTGGAGGGCTCGTCGGTGGCCGTCATCATGTCGTTGGAGACGGATTCGTCCGCCGAGTCCACCTCCTGGTCATCGTCCTCCATGATGGCGGGGCCGGAGACCATGCTCTCTGAGGCTGGAAGACAAGTGGGAAAGAAACATTTACACCTCGAGGGGAAAACAATAAACAAACATAAAATAAACAGGAAGCACCGCCCAAAAGGGAAGTGCCACACTACGTGAAACATAAGCCAATTCCCAAAACAGACCGAATGCCAGCCTAGGCTTTATTTAGAAGCATTCTCCTTATCCACCTGTGGCCTTCCCTCTCTGTGGATGATCCATGGTGGCCACCAGGCTGCCTGCCCTCGCTGTCCACTAGTGGGCGCTCAAGGAACTTCAATGTTTCATAGGGACTGACCAGCACAATCAGGAGAGCAGATGCCATGGAGAAACACGCACATCAAACATATCCCCAGATTCGAGAGCAAGGACACGGGACTCATTTGTCCCACCACCAACGTGGCCAGGGGAAGGCGTGCTGCCTTCGGACGGAGGCAACCTTGGCATGGCCCTGGGTCATTTCAGGCTCAGAGGCTCAGAACACAGTTAAGATGCATGCTTGGACTATCTGAAGCACCTCATTCTGAGCTGAGGGGTGTGGTTAACACAGAAAGTGCTATGTAAGTACGCTAACTCAGCTGCAGACGCGTGCTGAAATGGCCCCCTCACTGTCAACCAGCTCTGAGAGGTCCGGGCAGCCACAGGGAAGGGCGGAGGCGTGCAGCCGAGGCTGCGTTCCCGGACTGAGTGTGGAAAGGCCCGGGAGTGCTCCCTAAAGGGACATCCTGCTTGGGGCCGGGCAGAGAGAGAGATTGGGTTAAGAAGCTGGGCTTTGGGATCAGACACCACTAGGGCCACCGGAGCAAGGCAAGAGGTCAAGAACACAGCACACACCCCTTCGGCAGCGGAACTTCCTTTATTGACAAGGAGAATACAGGGCAGGACACGAAGCAGCCACGGGAGCTGCAAAGTGGCCTGTCAGTGGCAGGCACCTGAGAGCGTGGGTGGCTAGAGCTCACCTCTGCAGCACACACCTCAGGTCTCCCCGAAGGTGCCTCCAGCAGAGAGCGCCAAGCCTCCTGCACACGGCCCACCGTGTGCTCTTCCCTCCGACAACATCCGCACGGACTTACCTGCAGGGTCTGAGAACTCTGGGAGCTCCAGTCCCTGTGCTGGCAATACGGGGGCCTCAGGAAGCTTCCCAGACTTAAGCATGTCCAGTTCTGCCTGCAGTTCCCGCACCTTCTTCTTCAGGCGAATACAGTTAGGGCAAAAGGAGGTGGTGGGCAGCTCGTGAGGGTCGGACGCAAGGGAGGCTTCGGCGGGACTGTCAGCCTTGAATGATGAAGGCTCCTCTTCTTCATCCTCCAATGGGCCTGGCTCTGTGGAAGCCCCTTGAGGGGTCTTCCAATCCCCTTCCCCCTGGGTCCGGCTGACATTCTGCATGACATGCGACATGGCCCTGGCACAGCGACCATAGGCATCGTCCTGGTATTTGGGAACTTTCCTGATGACCAGAGAGGTGCTTAGTGCGAGCTGATGGGCTTCCACCTTTGCGGATTCCAACGAGGCCTCCAACACGTCCTTGAAAATGAGGTCAATTTTCTTCTTCTTGGCCTGCGGGTGCGCATCGGCCTCATCAAAGCCACGCTTGTAGGGACCTTTGCCCTGTCTCAACACAGGGAGCTGACTGGGACCCCGCAAGTCCTCTGGGTCCTCCAGGGACTGCTCAGACTTCTCCCTCTGCAACCGCTTCTCTCCTAGGAAGGAAAACCAGCGTGTGAGGAAGTGGGGAAAAGCCCCGAGTGGAGAAACCAGCACCAAACAAAGCAGGCCTCTCATTAGGAAGTCGCTTGACACATCCCTCTGGGTGGCCTCGTGGGACAGGTGTGACAAAAAGGGAGAGGCAGGTCCCTCAGTGGATCATGGGGTCTGGAGGACCCAGCAAAGTGGGCAGAGGTCTTTTGAAAGAGGCTGTTTTAATGGAGCCTTATGTATATACAAGCTCTACACTTATAACTTGAGAGAATGCTATGGGGGAGGGTAGATCTCTCAAATGTCCCTGCCATCCTATCAGCCTAGAAGATGGCATCCTATCCAGTCAAGTGGGTGGTTGGTAATGTACCTGAGAGCTAAGTGCATATGGAGTCCCCACCCCTCCAGGCTTCTTGTTCGGTCCTAGCAATTAGAAGGTGGCTGCTTCGACTTGGTAAAAGGTACACACAACACCGAGTTGCACTCCTTTCTCTGCCTTCACTCTCTGGAGAGCGCCCAGTTAGGGCGAAGTCCACCTATTGCAACTGTCCTTGCTCCCAGTAATCAGAAGCCTGGGTACGTGAGAAAGCATGACCTGAACCTGTGTGGTTCTGACGACTAAGGCAAGAAGACAAGGGAAGATGTGGAAACCTAGTGGCCGTGGGCTCCAAGACAGCAGCCTCCCAACAAGCTAAAGAACAACGTTACCACACCGACCCAAAGCAGTCTCAAAATAGAGCTGCATTTCCTTACCTGACAATGCAGAAGACATTTTCTGTTCTATTTCTTTCTATCATGTAAATGACTTCAAAAAGCTTTGGTGAGCTCCCTAACTATAAGCCATTTTAGCCCAATTCTTTAAAATAACCAGCAGTTTCATAAATTGCTACAGACATGTAAATGCTGCCTGGAGGGACAGACAGACGCCTAGGGAAGATCCTCAGAGGCCGTGACAGCAGCCTGTGGAGCTGGGAAATCTCAAAGACTTCCTAGATCAGGGATGGGCCCTGGGAGATGTGACTAGCAAACACTTGTAATTAGGCTTCCGATAGCTAAAGGCCTCTGGGGGAAGGCCCAGGAATCTCCACGTGCCATCCAGGTGATCCACGCAGTGAACAAGCCTTGGCGTCCCACAGCTGGCCTGGGGTGCTGAGCCCTGGCCCATGCATGGCTTCAACTTTCCTACAGGTGACAGCAGAAAAGTGAGTCACCTACACAGGCTCCCTTTGCTGTCCTCGTGTGAATGCTTATCTCCCAGGCTCTTCCAAAAACTCAGGTGGCTCCACACAGCCTGTACTTCTACAACAACTGAGGGGCAAACAGGGCAATGAAGGGAACATTCTATAAGTGCAGCATATTTGTACAGATCGGGTATGACCCTGGCTCATTCCGAGTTCCTAAAAGTCAAGGTCAGCCCTTTGCAGACCAATCAGACAGCAAACAGCTGACTATGTCTGGAGGTCAAGGCTAGGTACTCATCACCAGGACTCTTCATGCAGAGACAAGGTTATTCAAATGTCCTAGGATGAGAGAGAGACCTCTTTAGACTCAAGGCTTCCAGAAAAATCTATGGGTCAAAACAGATCTTTAAGTATTATGAAAGTGATTCTAAAGCCTCCATAAAACATGGAAGGAAACACCACAAAGTAAATCGATGACTCAAAGGAGATTAAATAACATAAATTCTTTGAGTGCATGCATTAGATGCATCCTATTCTTAAAAGGTAACCACAAAAGAATCATCTATAGTCTCTTCGGAAAGCAGTTCTGGGCTCCACCTCATGTCCCTACTTCGAAAGGACTAATTACTCATGCTCTGGCCTTTCTCAGGGCTCCAGCCTCCAATTATGAAGATGCCTCCTTCCATATTAGACCTTAAGTGACTGAGAGTGGGGGATCCCCCTTCCAGAGCAGGACAGGTAGCTCCAAGACACCACTGCCCATTTCGAGAGTCTGCCAAAGCTACAGGCTACAGAGACACCACAAGTCTAAAGGCCAGTGAGCTCCCGGGCTGCTCCCAAGAACTTTAGAACCAAGCCCACCCACTGCTCTGGTCCTTCCCCTCGGTGGTTTTCAGTTTCCTTCCTGGTTCTTACTTCTCAGCCTGGCTGGGAGTACCCCTCCCTCCTCCTGTATCTTCATGTGTCTTGGTATTTCAAGTCTGTCAGCCATGCTCCTGTGAACCACTCCTGAAAGCTCCCTTCCCTGAGTAGTCCCCATGGGTCTCAGGGCTCTCTAAGGATGATGCATCTTGAGGTGCTTTGGAGAAAACATGGGGTAGGGAGGGGAGGACACAATACATCCAGAAGAATTCAGCAAGATTATGGCCAAGGGATGGAGATATGACTTCTCTTGGATTTCTTTTCTTCTGGTGGTATGATTCTTCTGGAGATTTCTTGACTGTCTTCATTCATTTCTTTTATACATTCAACAAAGATTTACTGAGCACCTACTATGTATCAGACGCTTTTACACAAGGCATCTCCAGAGGTCAACTGGAAACGATGGCAATCTCATCATGGAAGCATGCCTTCCCGAGTGAAACCAGCATGTGCCCAATGCCCAGATCCGAAGAAGACAAGAGACTCGTATGTCTGTTGGGTCTCCTCTCACTGCCCATCCGATCACCAGATACCTTTTACCAAGTCAGGCAGCCGCTGTGCACTCAGTGTCCACAATCTGCTTTGCCCTGTTTTACTTTTAAAGATAGCTTAATTTCAGGGGGTCGCTCCCACCCCCTTTCCATCTTCTCCACTCATATTCCAAATGAAGCTTTATTTCCAAGAAGCAGCTTGGTCAGGAATATACGGTGGGGCTTGGGAAGAGCCTTGTTTCCTGGGACCAAATGGACTCTGGGTCTTTGGACGTGTGGGTTTAGTGCAAGGAAAGGTCCCATGGAAAGAAGGAACTGGACACACCGGTGTGCCCTGGCCAGGCTGAGGATGGAGTCAAGAGGCAGAGGCTAGGGGCTGGGGAGGGTTTCAAACCACGTCAAATGACTCATTTAAATGGAGCCTGAATGGACATCTCACTCACCAGGCCACCACTCACAGCTAAGGTCACCTTCCCACCTCCTTCCAACCTTCCCGTTCTAAGATAGTATTCTTTCACAAAATATCATTAGCACTTCCAGGAACGAGACCAGGAGGAAGCAGGGAAGAAACTAGCTTTGTCTGGGAGACAGTGTAACATTGTAAGTTAGAGCTTAGACCCTGGACTGAGACAGATGTGGGTTAGAAACCCAGCTCTTAGGGGAAGCCGGGATGGCTCAGTGGGCTAAGCGCTCACTTTGCAGCCCTGGGGACCGAGGATCGAATCCCGGCCCCGGCCCCAGCCCATGAGGACCCATATGCTGAACTGGGGAGTGCCCCCAGTTCAGTTCTCACCGGGGTGAGACCCCAGCCCAGCTCCTGCCCTGTGCAGCCCCGCGCCCACCTGTGGAATGAAACTATGTGGAAAAAACCGATGATGTGCAGCTATGGAGACTGTTCTGGGCCCTCCCCATTTTTTTTTCTCTCTCTCTCTGTCAAAAACAATAAAAATAAATCTTTATAAAAAAAGAAGAAACCCAGCTCTGCCCTTCCTAGCTGTGTGATCCTGAGTGAGTCACTGCATTTATCTGATGCCTAGTTTCTACATTTGTAAGATGCAGATAAAAATCCACATGGGATCATTAATATAAAAGTCTACAGTCAAGGCCTTACAATGGTCAAGATAGACATTGCTCTAAATGTGTGATGTATATTACCACCTAATTCTACTAGCATGGGGTGGGCACTACTGTTGTCATGATTACATGGGACATTGTAGAACACCTGCTAGCACGTACTGGGGGTGCCAAAAATATAGATGTACACATTTTAAGAGATGTTATCTAGGTATTACTGTTGAATTGAATTATGGTAGCAATGTGTAGTATGACATTCATTCAAAAGACGACATTAATCGGATGAACACTAGCGTCACCATGCAACAGGCAGACAAAGATAACGGCAAAGCACGGTTGTCATGTGAGGAGCGCAGACCATTTTGAAGCGGTGTGTGAAATTCGAGAACACTGTGGAAGTTCAAAGACAATGGAGGTGTGAGGAAGCAACAGAACCTCCAACACACCTAACAACTGCACGTGTTTGAGACACATGGTAAACTGAAACAGCCTATGCAGCGATACAAGTGGACACTTCGGTCACCGTTGCTTAAGCAGTTCTCCGTAATCAGAAGTGTCTGGAGGCTGACAGTCCCCATTTTGAGCACCTCATGTAATTGTGGAAGACAAGTGTGACCTGTACGTTACTGGTATCTATTATGACTATTTTAATACAGCGTTTTCCTTTCTTAAAACGTGTATACATTTTTTGGCACCCTCTGTATTAAGTCCTTAGTAAATGTGCCCTATTATTGCAGCAGCAGCAATTTATAACATCTTTCCATCAATTTGGGAGGGAGGGAATAGGATCAGTTTTGATGACACTTATGCACTTGGCTTTGGGGACTTGTCTCTCTCCCTGACACTCTGAAATGTCTAACAGGGTTTCTGAGGCCGTTTCTCACAGAGAACACACTGTGGAGCCCAAGGCC
This sequence comes from Craseonycteris thonglongyai, assembly GCA_004027555.1. Lineage (NCBI taxonomy): Eukaryota > Metazoa > Chordata > Mammalia > Chiroptera > Craseonycteridae > Craseonycteris > Craseonycteris thonglongyai. The sequence continues at coordinate 252,490 of PVKE010000025.1, read as the reverse complement.
CTGCCCAGAGCCGCTCCTCAGATCGGGGTCACCTGTTGGCCCAAGTCCCTCTGGGTCCCCCACCGCTGATGCACCGTTAGTTCCCATCGGTGCTCTTAGGGTACTCTAGAGCAGCAGTCCTGGCCTCCCTGGGGGCTCTGTGGTGGGCAGGGCCCTCGCCTCGCGGGTAGGCACTCACCTCTGGCCAGATTTCGGTGGATGGTCTCCTGGGACATGCTGTGCAGGCGCTTCATGTAGTCCTCGCTGTACCAGACCCGCAGCCACTCCCCGGGCCTGATGTCGCGGCACGCCCGGAAGTAGATGTGCTCGCTGTGCTGGAACACCAGCAGGTTCTGCTCCCTCTCCTCCCGGGAGATGACCACGTACCTGGAGGCGAGGGGGACAGGTGAGTATGCGTGGGCCACACCTCGGGGAGTGCCTGCCAGTGCTGGCACGGTGCTGGTCCTGTGGTGCTGGGTAAGAGTCCACCAGCTCGTGGCCTGTGCAAAAGTCTACCCTGGGGAGCTGCTCTGCCCAGGACAGGAACGCCAGCCAGAGCCAGTCCCTTGTCTCAGTATCACCATTTTGTGTGACCTTGAGCAAGTCTGGGAACCTTGCAGAATCCCTGTTCTCTGAACCCAGACTACCCCACTGCCTACCTTCTAGGTTCTGCTAAGTATAAGATTCAACACCAGGTAGAAAGGTGATTGGAAAACTGACACATCATCTTGTCTGTCGTCCACTAGCTTTTAACCACAAGGATTCCCCGACACCCACAGGCCTCTGATAGTGGTAAGCGCGGGGTCCTTGAACAGTTTTCAAGTATTTCACAACACCTAGCAGAAATAACCCACGTGACAAGGGTGACCACGAGGTCAAGTAATAAATGCTAAAAAGCACAGTCTTTTAAAATAGAGGGTAGACAGAAGAGAAGGTAAATGAAAGGCAAGGAAAAGTTAGCAAGCACGGGTTGATCTAAGTTATGTTAAGATAGGAAAACTGAGGCTCTGAGCAGCTGAGTGACTTGCCCAAGGTCACACAGCTAATAAATGGGAGATGGAGCTTTGCAGCCTACGCTCTTCCCACTAGAACTCCTGGCTCCTGTGTACAGGCATGTAAAGCACCGACTCAGAAAGGCCCAGGTCACTTCTAAAGTTCTGTCAAGCCCTCGGAATCCATGGCCCTTAGCCACTGTCCCTGAAATGACAAGTCTAACAGCCCAAACGGTGACATAACATCACATCTGCTGAGGAGTTGAGGAGCACACATCAAAAAGGCAAGAGGAAATCATCTGGAATTTTAGGGTTTGGGGCTACACCCGCATCTAGGAAATTTGTAGCCCCAAATAAACTTCTTGTCCTTATGCTATGATTTGTCTAAAAGCCAGGGAAGAAATTAAAATCTCTGACTAACGTAGTCCAAAGAATTATATTTGGAGCAGTCCAGGGAAAAGAATAATTCACAGAAAAAAACCCAAATGGATAATGAGCACATGAAAAGTACTCAGCATCACTAATAAGAAAAGAAATGCAAAGCAGCACATTGTCTCATTAGCATAACATTTCTTTAATGATAATATATATCTGTCTTGGTAAAGGTGGCAAAAAAAGAGCCTTCATATTCATGGTGGCGAATAAATTGGCACAACCCCCAAATGGCCTCGAATATGGATTCGAGTAAGTCTTAATATTTGTATACCTATATTCATAGCAGCATTATTCAAAATAGTCAAGAGTCAAAATTATTCAATAGTCAACCCAAGTGTCCATGAATTGATGAATTAGATATATAAAGTATGGTATAGACATACAATGGAATGTTATTCTCCTATAAAAAGAAGGAAATTCTGATATATGCTACATGAATCAACCTTGAAGACACATGCTAAATAAAATAAGCCAGTCATGAAATGACAAATACTATATGATTGCACACATATGAGGTAGTTCTATGAGGGGTCAAATTCATAGAGACAGAAAGTAGCAGGAGGGAGTCGGGCTGGGGGGTTGGGAGCAGGGATGGGAAGTTAGTGCTTAATGATTATAGTTTCCGCTGAGGAGGATGAACAGTTCTGGAGATGGATGGGGGTAATGGCTGCACAGCAATGTGAATGTACCGTATTTTTTGCTCCATAAGATGCAAGTTTCCTGCCTGGACCTGCTCTCCTTCCATGCAGTCCCTGCTTTCTGATCTGGCTGCAGGCTTCCCCACGGCATCATTAAGGTCCCCACTCTTTTTTTGCAGTATTTGCTCCATAAGATGCACACACTTTTCCCTCCGCTTTTTTGGGGGGAAAAAGTGCATCTTATGGAGCGAAAAATACGGTATTTAATGCCACTGAACTGTACACTTGAAATGGTTAAAAGGGTCCATTGTATGTCATGTGTACTTGCCACAAGTTTCAAAAATTAAAGGAAAAAAAAAAAAAGATGTGAACCAAGAATGTAAACTCTGCAGATCACCATGCTGCCTATTGTTTGTAATTGTGCAAAAGCTAAAGCATCTAAGCATGTGATATGAGAGAGATGATTTACTAAATCATGCTACGTGTGTCCAAGGGAATGTCACTCATCTATAGAAGTGTTTCCAAAGGATTGTTCAAGGCATGGAAAAAACAGTCCTGATATGATGCAGAGTTGAGAACAAGAGGTCTGAGAGCTCTTTATCCTATGGTTCCAATCATGCTTTGAAAACTAGCCTCAGTCAAGTACCTGAAGGAAATCTACCAGTGGTTTAGGGGTGATTATCCATGATAGGTGGATCGACTTCTTTGTCATGTTCTGTACTTTCCAAGTTTTCCTTAACAAGCCATTATTACTATTACTCCCACTCCCATTTCCTAAAAAAAGAAAAGACATACATGAACGCCCACCCAATACAGGGGGCGGTCGTGGCCAGGTGCATTTCAAATCCACATTCGCAAGGCCTGAGCCGCAGCAACCTGCAGACCTCCTGCACCCCCTCTGGACAGTCCCTTGTGCACGCCACTCTGCTCAGTCCTGGAGGCCACTCGAGCCTACAGACCTATGCACTGTGGCAACAGGGTGCAGCCCAGAGCCTGAGGAGTGGGCGGTAAGAACAAGGAGGACAGGAGAGCGAATACTAGCCGGTCCTGCTTCCCCCTCTTAGAGAACTGAGTCATGAACTCCAGTGGGAGGGGTGTGGGATATGCAAGATTTATGGCACTTAGGTCCCCGGAACTTGCTTCTTCCCCAGGACCTCAGCCCCAAGACATCTGTGTTCTCATCAGCATCTGGCGTGAGGGGTTAGTTTCCCTGAACTGTGAAGACAATACTGTGATCTTTGGGACACCCAGCCACGATGTTATTAACAAGGCAGGGAAAAGAAGACCTCTGGCCCAGAGCAGTCTTTCTAAATGAATACTTCCCAGTCTCAACTCTGACTGCAGGAGTCTGCCTGTTCTCCGTATCTGAGGTGTCTTTGGAATGCGCAAGGTATTTCCCAGTCCTCAATTTAATGTGAGTCTTACATTCGCTATCTAAACGTAATCAACCTTTCAGGTAGCATTGCACAGAACCGAGGTAGACCCAAACCTTCCTATCCCCAGATACGGAAGGCAAACCATTCATTCATCTTTTTCCCTCACAAGAATCACTTGCATCACAGAACATAGCGAAAGAATACAGTGTTCTCTTTTTTCAGTTTCTAAACAGCCACCAAGCTCTAAAGACTAGAATTATCTTCCCTGGCACTCAACTTGAAAAGAAAAAGAGATGAGGAACTCCTTAACTATCAGGGATTTTTTTTTTCCTGAAGAGCAACTTCTAAAGTATGTCCGAAGGTTTAGAAAGATTCAATTTCCCTTTCCACCTCTTGGCATTTTCCTATCCTAAAAGAATCATTATTTAGGTTGAGAACCCAAAACTTTGTATCCATCACAAAACAGCTACAAAGACAGATCAGAATTTGTTTGGCATCTGGTTGTATTTGGTTGTTTTGAAACTTGGTATTTGAAATCTGACAGATATGGCAGCTCTTGGTAAATCGTAACAACCCATTCCCCTGAGATGTTTCTACTATATAATTTCTGAGGCAAAGCTAAGTAGAGCCAGCTAAATCTCAGCACCAATTACTGTACCTCTAATCGGGTCTTGCCCTTTTCAGTATTTCCCAGTAGCACCCAAGGGCTTGATCCGCTTCTGGAACCCTTCCATCCCCACACGACAATCCCTTCATAAAGAACCATGCCTGTCCCCTTCCATGGCTGCGGGTGAGCAAGGGCCCTTCCAGACACAGAAGGCTTCCAGGGAGTGACAACCTTTCTATCTGTTGAACTTCCAGGTCACTATCTCAAAGAGAGGTCAGGAGGGGGCTGGAAAATGCCTAGCACAGGCTACTCTGCAAATGTGAGCGCTCATTGGATAGCACTTCAAATCAGAACCACAGATTTGGGGGATCTTGGAAGCAAACAAGGGGGTGGGGGTGGGGTGATGGCGGGGTGTGTTCTGGTTGGAATCTTTCGCGATGAGAATGGATTGTTTTTATCCTGACCTTCTCACTGACTTCAGGTACTGGAAAGAGAGTTACTAAGCTCACACTTCTCAGACCTTACCCACTGGGTCTTATCAAGTGCACCATATTTTCTAGCTGGGTCAGGAAATGACTACCAGTTCCAACTCAAGAGAGAAAATAAGCCACGGGCTTCCATTTTGTTGGAAGGGACACAAAAAGCCCAGACTCAGACACTCCTGTTCAGTGGGTGGGCACGTCTCCGATGGAACACAAACCGCATTGGTCACACAGGCAGAAATGGGGAAAGACTGACCAAGGAGACGCTGGCCTCTATTCTTGTGTGCATTCTGGTCTCCAGGCTGGGAGGGTCTGTGGGTCGTGCATCCACCCACCAGATGGTCGTCCGGCCTCTGACAAAACACCAGCCAGCTGGCCCTTGGCATGGCTCAAGGCCTCGGGCTCTTAGGAGGGACTTCCCTGTCTCAAGCTGAAACTGGCTGCCCATTCATTTCCATCCACTGGCCCCGTTTCACCTTCCTGTTTTGACATGCTAGCCCCACAATCTCCCCACCATCAAAGCCAAGAAAAAGAAACTGAAATCTTTTCCATCTGAAGTTGACCAGTCTTTTCATCTTTGTCCCCTTTGCTTTCAAGTTGACCCCTTCAGAACCAGAGGGAGAGGCCAGCCAGTCACTGTTTAAGGACCTTGACTTAGATGGCAAAGACCCCAGGCCTGGTTTCACAGCATCTTTGCATCTCCTGGAAACTGGGTTATCTTGATTTTGATGGGCATGCTTTTTTTCGGCCAAGAATGGCAAAGGGTGATCTAGATTCCAAGAGGTCCAAAGCAGGCTGGAACCATCCAGAATGGGAATGAATCCCTGGCCAGGACTTGGGGGTTTCCTGCTTGGGAGAACCTCTCTGTGTAACTGTCAATAAGCCAAGGCAGCACACCTGTTAGGAGGCCCCTCCCTGCTGAGGAGACTCCCAAGAGCAGCCAGACGAAGCTGCTTCAGCTACTCCAAGAAGTCTTAGCTCTCGGTGGGCAGGGCCTGGCCTATGATGGACAGATGCTTGGGTCAGTGGGGAGTTGTCCAAAGAAAGCTCATGTCTCATGGTAGGTAGTCTCTGAGGCCCACGGCAGATGGACAGCCCCTGACTCTCCTGGAGTCTCCTGCTAGAAATGGTGATTTTTTCACCCCTAATTTACTTTTGGGGAAGAAAAGGTAAAATTCAGTTTGCAACATCTCGCTTTTAATGTGCAGAGGAATTCAATGTAGCTGAACGGTTTCGGACGTGGATGCTCTGTCTCCCTCAGCCCATCCTTTTCTGTCTTCTAAGGGCCTCGTGCGGTGCTGAACACAGGACCTCTGAGAGCTTACAGAGCCCGGGAAATGCCGGGGCTTCTGGAGCCCCTCCCGCCAGAACGCTTTCCCTCAGCCTCTCACCCCTGCTCTGGGGGCCTTGAGGTATTCACAGGAAGTGAAGAAAGAGAATACACACCAAAGAAAGATCCTGGAGACCGGGTGTGTTCCAAGTGTGAGATCAATTTCTTTTTATTGCCGTCTTAACAAAAATACTTGGGAAGGCAATCTTTGATTCCAGCATTGGAGGGCAGGGCAATGCCAGGCAATAATCAAGCCATTGGGCTATAGGACAGGGGAGTGAGTATTCAGTTTGGGGGAGCAGGAACCCCCAAAGAGCCATAGAACAGGGAGATGAAGCCAAGGCCACGAGGACATTGCAGTTGCCCTCCATTCTCCCTACAAGGGACAGAGCTTGGCCTGGTTCAGAAGCAGCACGCTAGAAATGGCCAGGCAGGCACTGGGGTGAGCAGTCCTCCCAGCCCCACTATGGCCCTGTGGGGGCAGGTATGGGAAAGTGCAAGTGTCTGCCAGGGTCAGCCTTAGGCCAGGGAGCAAAGAGCACACAGAGCTGAGCTGCACCCATGTCAGAGCTAAGCTTGCATCTGCCAGCCCCGCCTCCCTCCCTCACTCTAAGAACCTGGCTCTCTCCCCACACTCTGAAACAAAACATGAAGCTACAGATCTGTGTAGAAAATGCAGATGCAGCCCAAGCAAGCAGAGGCGAGGCATGCTGGAACCTGGACTGGACAGGTGCCCTGGTGGGTGCTGGGCTCCGTGAGAAGCCAGAGGAGGGGTCTCCTTCTGGGTCCTGAGATGTAGGCCCTACCTCTCCCCAGCCACTGGCTGTCAGCCTTCATGCCAGGGTGGGCTGGGTACACTCACCTTCTAAATGCTGCCGCCCCCACTGGTACCCAGGAGAGCTGAGGCAGGGGCAGGCAGGGAGCAACACTCCTCCCACGGGGGAGCTGAAAAATCCACACACCCGGCTTCCAGTCCGGCTCCCTGCCCCCACTAACCGCTGTGTCATTGGTCATCTATGGAATGCAGATGATGACGGCCATCGCGAGGATACTAATACCCAATGTGGCTGCCTCTCAGCTGTCCTGAGAACCCACTGAGATTGCACACTTGCAGTGCAGGGACAAGCATCCAGTGCTGTCGCCACGAACACCAGGTGGTCTTCTTCCTCCGACGGCGTCCCATTCTTCTTCCCACTCCACCAAAGGCAAGCGCAGCAGCTGAGCACACGCACACAGGAGGGCAAGCGGAAGGCCAAGGCAGGGGCACAGCTGTCAGGGCCGCAGCCCTGGGGACAGGACCACAGACTCCTCCTGGCAGGCCTGAGCCCCACCTGCCATCCTCAGGCCTCGCCCTCTCCAAAAGCAGCAGAATCGGGGCCTGGGGGAAGCAGGGCTCCATTCAGATGCGCCCCACACTTTATCCTCTCTTCCCTGCAAGGCCTGCTGCCATGGGGTACGAACCCAAAGGAGGCTGAGACTCCCGGCCCAGCAAGCATCAAGCGGGGAGCTTTCCCCGCCTCTCGGGCATCTGCCAAGTGAGAGAGCGGGGCTGACTACACGCTCGGTTAGAGCAAGGGCTGCCGACCTGCACTCGGCATGACAGTCCCCGCCCCCCATATCCTACAAGCACAGACACCCCTCTCCTCCATCTCTCTTCCTCCCAGCGCAGACAGGCCGGGTTAGATACTGTGCTTTCTCTTCCGAGACCTGGTAGTCCGTGCGGGGGCTGGTGCTGGGGGAGCCACGGCCGGGGGGGTAGCGCCCACGGGGGCGGCTCGGCCTGGTCCCCGCTGACATGCCTGCACGCCATCCCGGATCTCTGTCAGCGTCTGGCACATCTGCCCGAAGTGGCTGCTCAGCTCGGCCATGGCCCGGCTGATGACGTGCATGCTGTTGGCCATGTCCTGATGCGCCGTCACCAGCCGCTGGCACAACTGCTGGAACATCTCAGTCTGCTGGGCCTGGCTATGGAGGAGCTGCCAGTCGAGGCTCGTGCCGGGCGGGCTGGGGTGCAGCCGAGGGGTCCTGCAGGTGGCCTGGGCCTGGGGCGAGGGCTGGCGCAGGCTCTCCAGCTTGGGGCCCACCGTCTCAGACTGGTCGGAGGAGGAGGATGAGCGGAGCAGGATGGGGCTGGCCAGGCGGGCCTCCTCTTCCAGTGAGCGCGGCAGGGGCCCCCGCAGAGGCGGCCTCGAGGGCCCCGGTGCCTCCTCATCTTCATCATCTTGGGGGACAGAAACAAAGGGGGGCAAACGATTAAACAGGGAGGAAGGGGGCCATCCTGGGCTTGGATTTCCCCCTCAAATGACCCTAGCAGCCCCCTCCCCTGTCACCCACCCATGGAGAAACAGCTGCCCCCAAGTCCCCAGACGTGCAGGCCAGGCACCCCTGGGGGTAGGTCTGAGCATGTTCAGGGCCCGGGTCTCTCTCCTTTCACGGGAACATCTGCAGTTTAGTGGGAGGGAGCCCAGGTCAGGGGACTTGGAGACCCCAGTGTCAGTGCTGGTATGTCAGCCCAATGGCTCTCTTCATCTCTCTGTGACTCAATTTCTGCAAAGCAAAGATAATCACTGCTCTGTCTACCTCCCCACCCACTTCCCCACCCGGCAGGGTCAGCAAGAAGGCTACACAGGGAGCAGACGCCAAGGCACTTGGCAAAGGTGACATCTGCCAGAAGCTGCTACGATGCCACTAAGTGCCAGCCTCCGTGAGGCCATTTCTGAGCGGCTTGGGGCCACCTGGTGGCCTTGCTGGAGCCTGCAAATTGAAGTCACCGCTGGGGGAGCGGGGGCGGGGGCAGGGCACTGGCAGGATGGAGAAGGGACAGACGGTGCTGGGAGGCCTGCACCTCTGCAACCAGCCCTGACACCCCCCTGGGCCCTACAAGGTGGCTGCCCAGGCAGACCCACCGCCCCCATCCAGGAACAGCTGATGGCACACAGGAGCCATCAGAGACTGATCCTCACTGTCAGTCACACGAGAGGCCCTGCCCCCGCCCACGCAGAGCTCGGCTCTTGTGATCAAGGTCATGTGCTGACTCCCATGGTGGGAATCAAACGCATACAGGCCCACCCTACAGACAGACGCATCCTCCCAGCCTGTACCTGACGGGCTGAACTCAAAACTACCCCCTGGGGAGGCGATGGAAGGACAGGTGGATTCAGCTGGCCCCTGGCCCAATGCCTCCCCAGGGCCCTGGGAGTCTCACTTGGGCTGGCACAGCAGAGCCTCATGACCCCTCTTGATGGGACACAGCCATGCCCCTAGAGTCGGGGACGCCCACTGGGGGGCGGCAGGGCTGGAAGGAGTAGGAAGGGCTGAGGGGACGCCGCTCCCTCCCTTCCAGGGCCTCACTCCACGGAGCCCTTGGTGGAGTGAGCGCTGTAACAGCTGGTGGGGAAGGAACGGGGGCTGGCCGCCTGCCGTGCAGGACCTCGGGGCCTCTGCCCGGCTCATTACCTTCGGTCTCAGAGAGACGGAGGGGTGAGCAGGGCCGAAGTTAGGGAGTGGACTGCCCTGGGGGCTGGGCCCCCTTCTTTTTCTCTAACTGGGTGGAATCATCTGGAACTTTAGCAAAGCACTGATACACTGGGAGTTGGCAGGCCCGGGTTCGAGTGCTGGTTGTGGGGCCACCTCTGTTCTTGGCTCTTAGTGCCTCCTCATCTGGGAGACAGGGAAGTCAGACTAGCTGGTCCCAGGGTCCTTCCCAGTCCTGAAAACCTGAGTCTAAATGGCCACCTCTCAGCAGCTCCAGCCAAACAGGAACTGAGCAGCTCCCAATGGCAAGGGGCCTGGGAAGGGCAGGCTGGGTCTGTGAACCACCTTCCGGGGGCTGGCCAGTGGCCACTTCCCGGAGCCCTGCTGCCCTGCTCTGTCTCTCAGAGGCCAGGTGGCCTCCGGTTGGAACTGGGGGCTGAGGGTGAGGCCAGGTGTGTGCAGAAGCAGAACCCAAAGGGGTGCAGCCCCCCCGCACAGAAGGGCCCCGACGGCTCCCCCTCTCGTTAGCCCAACTGGAACTACAATCCTGCACCCCAGCTCCAGGTATCCTGAGACCCAGGAAAACCAGTGCTGAGGGAGAGAGGGGGACATGGGGACGGTATGGCCCGGGAGGGACCCCAATGAGCACAGAGAGGTACCCCAGAGAGAGCCCCACGCAGGCAGCAAGAGTACAGAGAGAAGCGGGAGACGGCAGCATGGCACAGCAGTGCAGAAAGTAAGACATGAAGACGTCAGGAACAGACACACACAGACACACAGACACACACACACACACAGATCTTTCTGTGGCCTGGGCCCTGAAGACTTGGCAGGCTTCCTCTGGCCCCCTCCCCCGCGCTTGCTCCGCTGGGCTTCCCTGGCTCCTCTCTGTTCCTGGAACGTGCCAAGCGCCTTCCTGATGCAGGGCCTTGTACATGCTGTTCTCAGCCTGCTCGCCTCCCCTCCCCTGCTCTGCGCCCCACGCAGCCACGGGCCTGGTTAACTCTTACTCACCCTGTGCCTCCCAGTGCAACTGTCACTCCCCAGAGCTCCCCAGCCCCCGGTGGAGCCTGTTCTACCACTGCTTGCTCTCAGATGGGGCTGCTGCATCCTGGACAGAGCTGAAGGCACCAGGAGAGTGCAGGGCGCCTTGCGCAAAAACCGTCATGAGTTTCAGGAAGGGGACCGCAGAGCATTTAAGCCAGCAGGGAGCCCGGGTGAGCCCAGGGCCCTGGGTGATGGCACGGGTCACACACCCATGACATCAGCCCTCAGGACTCCCTGTACTGGTCCTTCATCCTCCATTACAAATTTCCTTGTACAATTATTTACTTAAAGCTTGTCTATTCCCACGAGTCTAGGAGCCTCCCAGGAGCAGGCCTGGTGGGGGTTCTATATACAGCTCTGACTTCCCAGCTCCCAGCACAACTCCTGGCACAGGGCTCAGGAAATATTGTAGCATCAATGAACGGAAAGGGGTGGAGAAGACAGAGTGGGACAAGGAGGGAAGAAAGGAGAGATGGGCGAGAGAGAGAGAGGGACAGGAGAGAGGAGAAGGCAAGTGACCCGGACATCGCTGAGGAGGAGGCGGGGAGCAGGGGAGAAGGGGGTACAGGGGGTACTCACAGCTGGTTGAAGGGCTGTCGGTGCCATCCAGTTCTGCCCTGGGGTAGCCGTGCCCGGAACGGGCTGTGAGCAGCGCCGATTCGATGACCCTCTCGTGGGCAGTGAGCACAATGGTGGGGGCCCGGCCCCCGGCCCCAGGGCCCGACAGGGACTGCTGCATGAGGGCCAGCTTGTCCTTGGTCCTCCGTTTCATGTCATCCCATCTGTGCTTAATGTCCTTGACGGAGCGGGGGACCTGGCTGACGGAGGTGATTTTCCGAGCTATGCCTTCCCAAATCTTGTCCCTGTCGGCATGGGACAGCCGCATGGTCTCCCTCCCAAAGAGAACCGCTTCGTGACGGGTCACCTCGGTGACCAGAATGTCCAGCTCCTCCTTGGAGAACTTGGGCTTCCGCTTACGCTCAGCCAGGGGCGCCACGTTCCTTGGGTTGAATATCCCACAAAGCACAATTGGGTAAATGACCGTCAGTGCGGCTGGTCCTCCTTCCTAACGCCGGCCCCGGCGGGGGAGCGAGGAGGCACCAGGGGCACTCTTGCCCACTCGCCACCGCCACACCCTCCTCCTCCTGAGAGGTCCTCTCCTCTACGTCTCGGAGCACAGGAGGCGAGACGGCGCGCGGGTGGGAGCAGGCCCTGCCTTGCCTCTGACCAGCCGTGCGGCCAGCCCCATTCACTCGGCCGTCTCCCCATCGGAGCCACCACACCCCCCGAGGGGACTGTGACTAAGGCGGGAAAAGCACAGGGCTGCAAAAGAGCTTTCAAGCCATAGGAGGAACAGAGGATGCTTCCTGGCATTAGGGTTTGGCCATCGCCTCTGTAAACGACTTGGGGGAAGACTTATTACACAGGGAGACTATTCACAGTGGCCTTCCGTGGCGTGTGGCCTTGCTGGAGACACCCAGAATTAGGGTATGGTCACAGAGAACTTATTCTGTCCGCTGGCTCTGCCCCCAACCCCCACCACATCCCCACCACTGGGTGTGTGGGGGCTGCCCTCCCCCCGGGGTGCTGGCAGGTAGCAGCTCCTTTCGGAGGCAGCTCACGGGCAGAATGTGAGGAACCCACAAGCTCCCACCTGGAGACAAGAGCCACTTCAACGGAGATGAGGAGAGACCGTGGCTTCCATCAGCACAGAGCAGCCAGGGGTCCTGGCCAAGGGGACCGCGCAGCCCTTCCCCTCTTCTGGCCTGGTATCAACTCTGGCCCTGGAACCCGTATCTCCGCAATGTGGTTCTGTCTACCCTCTAACTAGTGCCAAAGAGCGGAATCCAGGGTAGAGAGGGAGACCTGAGGCCCCGCTTCACTCCTATGGCTGTTGCTGAAACCGTGGCGAGAGGCCAGGGACACGAAGACCCCTCTGCACCTCCCTCCCCCGCCGACAACACCATAGCCCAGGAGGTGGGAGAGGAAGGCTGAGGCTGGGCCTGGCACTCAGACAGACCTAGGGAAGCCATGTCCCCTCTGCAGACCCATTTCTATAAAACAAGGGTGGCGATTCTAGGGCCACCTCTCAGCGCTGCCTGGAGGACTGCATGCAGAGGTGTCTGCATCTGGCCACTACTGGGCAGTACAGGAGGTTTATCAGCATCCTTGGCTCCTGCCCAAGAGAACTCAGTCGCATCTACCCATAGAGTTGTCACAACCAAAGATGTCTGAAGCCACAGCCAAGTACCCCCAGGAAGCAGGACGGCCCCTGGCTAGGGACAACGGATTTTTATGAACGCACAGCTCCTAGCCTAGGGTTGCCATAAAGTCAACACTCATGATGTGGCCACCCCAGCTCGTCCCGGCCCACCTGTTCTTTTCTGAAGAAACTGACTCCATTTGATCATCTGCAAAACCCTAGGCTGTGACAGTGCAGAGAACGAGCTGAACACAGGGCCGCTGTCCATGGAAGGCGAAGGAGGTCCCAATGGCCGCCAGAGGGGCATCTCCAAGGCACCGAACTGTACACCCAGCCCCGACCCAGTCCTTGAGGCTCTGAGGAGATGACGGCCCAGCAGCTGTGACTACCTTGGGGCCATCCTGGATCAGAACCGGGCTTGGAGCAGGAACAGGACAAATCCCAGGCCACAAGGGAGCAGTAGCAGAACCCAGCCCACCCAAGGAGCCGGCAGCCGCACTCCACCTGGTCCCTTGTGCACAAGCAGAAAGAATGCTGGCCCAGAGTCCAACGACGGTTCTGCCACCACCTGCGTGGCCTCGCCCTGCTCTGGGCCTCAGTACCGAGATCAGCATAGAGTCACGGTTCTCAACACAAGCGGCTTTACAAATGACCAGCGCCCGCCTGGGGCTCAATCCCGGGGGTGCCAGGTGACCACCCACTTAGTTCAGATGAAGGACCCCCTTCTTTGGATTGCGGTAAAGCCCTGTCCCCAAGCTGCAAGGTGAGAGGTGGGTGGGACAGAATCAGCTCTACCAGCCGATGCTTCCGGAATGTTGAAAGTGATGGTGCAGACAGGCTTGCCCCCAGCTTGCCCTTAGACACACTCTGCTTTGCTTGCCTAGAACCAGACTGAAGCCACAGGGAACAGGGGCCCAAGCCAGCAGTCTGGGCTATACCAGCCACCTGATGGGGGCCCATGGGGCTCCACTGCTGTGACCTTGCTCCCAGGGCCCTCAAACAAGAAGCCTCAGCTCAAAGGCCCCCTCCCAGAGCACACTGCGCCTCCCACAGCCACCGTTTCAGAAACAGCAATTCCCACGGTGGGAGGTGGGGCCCGGCCCGGCTGAGCCATCTGGGCACCTGGTCCAGGCCAGTGACCAGCGGTGTGTTACACACGCAGAGCTGACCTGCACTCAGTGGGCAAGGAGGAGAAGGCAGGCAGGGGGTGTGGATCACTTCCCTGGGGCTACTTTCATGACACTGTTGACCAGGGGACTTCAAAGGGGGCTGGGGGGTGTGCATGCTGTCCCCACTGAGCAAGGCAGGGGCTGCCCACCCTTCAGTGCCACTGCCTCTGGACCTGTCACAGGAAGAGCGGCCCTGACGACTAAGGATGAACCCGAACGTGCTCTGAAGAGGAAGCTGCCGCCCCACTGGCCACAGGATCCCAGGTGGGAACCCAGGTGGGCGGAGGCCACAAGGTAGGGAGACAGCGTCACAGCCTCCCTACCTCAAACCAGCTGCCCCCCACTTGCTTGGAAAGTCCGAGTTTAAATATAGCAACTTTCTCTTAGAAAGTCCCTGATTGACCTCCCTCCAAGTATCCTCTCCTCCAGCCACGAGCCCCCAGCCCCCACGGGACGTGGGACTGCACAGACACCGACAGAGGGTCCAGTCCATGGTGTGGCTATGACCCTAGGTTCAGCCACCCGAGAGGCCCCCCTTCTGTCCCAACATAGATCCAACCCCCGTTACCATTCCCAAGTCCCAAGAGAGGCCACCAAGGAGGCACGTCTGACCTCTGACACCCACCCACAGACCCCATGGAGCAGGGCCCTGGTGCCCAGTACGAGCCTTCAGAGTTCCAGGCTCAGCCTGGCTACCCCTGGGCAACCCTGGGCCAGTCGCCTGCTCTCCCTGGCTGGCCATGAAGGATCTTTCTGGTGCAGACTTCTGTCCCAAACACCAGACTGCAGTAAAACCACTCTTGTGAGTACTCATGCCTGGGCTGAAGGTGGCATTGAATACTGAGCTAGATTAGATTGTCAGACGCCTCCTCTCCACAGGGGCGATCTAAACAACGGCTGTAGCTACACTGGGGTGAGACTCCAGCAGGAGTCTGCCCTGAGAGAGGTGTCACAGTCCCCAGTGGAGGGACAACCCCCACACACCCCCATTCCACATGGGAATGCTGCTAGCTGCCAGAGGCCTGGGTACTGCAGACAAACGGAGAATCTAGGGGGTCCCTGGAACCTGCTGGGCTGGCCGTGGGCATCCTCCAGAGCCCCCTGATGGAAGGCTAGGGAGCTAGAGGGTCCCCCAGAGCTAGACACACCCCAAACCCTGCAAACAGCAGCCCTGGAGCCTTCAGGGGCCTCCACCACTGGAGACACCACAGGACTAGCATGCTTCCATGGCCTCCTCTCCAGAATTCGAGCAAGGCTCCCGGGAAATGAGCAGAGAGCAGGACTCACCTCATCCAGTTGGCTTTAGTCTCGTCTGATCCATCAATGGACTTATAGCGGTTGTTCTTGTCCACAATCTGGAAGACAGAGAGAGAGTCTAGAATGGGCCCTCTTAGGGGATTGTGTCCCTGGGCTCCTCCCCAAACCAGGGCCCGGGGCCTGGCCCATCTGCCCCAGCACAGAACCTTCCTTTTGCTCTCCCACTGCCATGCCCTTACTGCTGCAGGGCTGAACCCCGAGCTGGGACTAGGAATTCCCTCACCCTCCTCCCAGCAATGCGGCCAACAAGCCGCATTTCTGATAGCCTCACGTGGCAACAACAGCTCCATGCAGACCTTGCCACTCTCTCGTGTCTGTGGGAGACAGAGGTCAGCACTGGGTGTCTAGGCATATGAGATCCAAGAGGCCTCCTCCTCTCCCCAGTCTCAACATTCACGAGCCTCGGGGTTTGGGCTGGGCCCCTTCATCTTCTGTAAAACTGTCCTTATTTCATCATCACTCTTGAATCAAAGTTCAGCTGGGTGTGGAATTCCAGGCAGATAAAGTTTTATTTTCTTTCAGGGCTTTGAAGGTGGCTAAAAAGGCTGCCATAGGCTGTTGTTAAGCAAAGCACTGATAGTCTGATGTTCTTTTATGGATAATCTGCCTACAGTAAAATTTAAGACTATCTCTTTATTCCTGTTTTTCTGCAGTTTCACTTATGTGATTTTGAAGTGGAGATTTACTATTTTTAATTCTCATTTCTTGATGTGCATATTACTCGAGCACTTTTATCTCCTAAAATTCTAGAAAATTCTCAGTCATTATGCTTTTGAGTATAGCTTTAGTCATTTTCACCAGTCTCTTTGTGTAGAAATTCTATTAAAGCATATATAGGTGTCGTTCAATTTATTCTCCATGTCTTTTAACTACTATTTCATATTTTTCTCTTTCTGGGTAATGCTGTAGGAGAACTTCTCAGAACTGTCTTCCAATTCACTAATTCTCTCTTTGACGGTATCTAGTCCAGAGGTTGTCCATCTGTAGAGGACCTTCCTTTCTTTCCTTCCCTCTTTCAAGAGTACTTTTAGTGCAATGAATACTTGTATTTTTCAGTCCCAGAATTTTAAATGGATTCTTTCTCACATTCATCTTTGCTTATTCTGCCTCTTTTTGTTTCATAATGTCACGTTCCTTCTGTATCCTTTTCTAACAGCTTTATGGAAATGTAATTGACATATAATGCAGCATTTGATACGTTCTGACAAATGTATACACACCCAGCCTCATAATCACAAAGATTACAAACATGTCCATGACTCTCAAGAGTTCCCTTGTGCCCCCTCCCCTAATCTTCTCCTCCTGCCGTTCTTCATGCTTCCCATCCCCAGTCCACAGGCAACCAGTGAGCTACTTTCTGTCACTATAAATTATTAATACTTTGTATTTCCTATGTCTTGCTTCTTTCATTCAGCAGTTATTTTGAAATCTGGTCATATCAATGTGTGTAGCATAGTTCATTCCTTTGTATTGGTCCACATCGTTGCTTTGGTATGCACTGTTGTTTTTATTTTTAGTCATTCTAGTAGGTATAAAGCAGTATTTTATTGTGGTTTTAATTTGCATTTCTCTGCTGACTAATGATGTTGAGTATTTTCTGATGCACGTATTTGTCAGCTGCATAGCTTTTTTGGTGAAGTATCTGTTCAAATCTTTTCCCCATTTTTACATTGTGGAGTTTTTTTCTTATTGTTGAGTTTTGCCCATTTTTAACAATGTATTTGGAATCAAGTCCTTTATCAGATACATGATAAATGTATCTTACAAATATTTCCTCCTAGTCTGTGGCTTATTTAGTCATTCTCTTAATGGTGTCTTTCTAAGAGCAGAGGTTTTAAATTCAAACAAACAAAACCCCACTATCTTGATTTTTTTAATGGATGTTCTCCTTCCTTTATTTCTTTGAGGATCCTATAGTTTTGACTGCTAATTATCCCTCATTATCTATTATCCCTTGCATCCATGGTAACAGAACCCTTGGCAACTGACTATCTATAATAACAGAATACATTTCTTGGCTTCTCCTCTAGCTAAGTTCTGGCCAATAAGATGTAGGCAAAAGAGTCATGTCTTTGCTTTCTGAAACTTCTTCAATAGACAGCTGATACATATCCTTCTACCATTCTGCTGCCAGGAATATAGGTGTGAAGGCTGGAACTCTAGCTACCACCTTAGACTACGAGGATAATACTGTATAAGCATTGAGATAGTGATGAGCTGGATCAAGCTTGGCTCCTTGAGAACTTGATGGGAGCAGGGCCAACTCACCTAGAAAGTATTCATAAAAGAAAACATTCCTATTTTGTTTCAGCCACTGTGACTTTGAACTTCAGTTACTCATAGTCAAACCTACTCCTGAGATAGACCCTAAACAGTTATTTTAAATTCCTTTTTAGAATACTCTATTATTTTTATTTTCATTACCGTGAATTCATTTATCATTGACTTTTGGAGGCTGCCTTTTTTTGTTTTTTCAATTATAGTTGACATTCAATACGACTTTATGTTAGTTTCAAGTGTACAGCACAGTGCCCAGACACTGACATAATTCATGAAGTGATGCCCCTCCCCTCCTGCCCCCCAACAAGTCTAGCATCCACCGGCACATGCACAGTCACTACAATACTATTGACTGTATTTCCCATGCTGCATTTCACAACCCCATGACTATCTTGTACCTTCCAATTTGTGTTTCTTAATCCCTTCAGCATTTTCCCCCAGCCCCAAGCCCCCTCCCAACTGGTAACCATCAACATCTTCTCTGTATCTGAGTCTGTTTCTCTTCTTTCTTTAAAGTGGTTGTTGTTGTTTTTGTTCATTTTTTGGAAGCTGTCTTTTTTATGTTCATTTTCTTCATTAGTTTAGACAATTGGTCTGCAGGCTCATCTTGAGTAGGAGTGCATCTGTCCATGTGTCTGTCTGTCTCTTGATTTTTCTTGTTATAAGCACTCAGCCTGGCTCCACTTTCCACCTTACACGAGGAATTTCTACTTCACATTGCCCTACAGGAGCTGAAATCATGGTCACCTCTGCCCGCTCTAGACTAGAGCCCTATGGGCCTTTGTTTTCAATTCTGTGATCTCTCTCCTTTTTCTTTTCTTTTTTCTTGGGGGACGTGGTCTCTTATTGCAATAGGCATGTTGGCAGGGTGGGCTGGGGATCAAAGTATGAGCTCACAGTCCGCCTGGACTGCAAACCCCCCTGCCCCTCCACACACACCCTCTTTACCCCGGCTTTCTCTGGATATTTACATCCATTCTCAGACTCTCCATTTGTTCATGACTCACACATTTTTATTTCAAGTCCTAGATGTGAATCTCTAACTTCCCACATGATGTCCTCCCTTGGATGGCTCATGGGCCTCTCAACTTACCTCAGCCTGTACCTCTCTCATTTTTCTCAGAACAGTATTAGAAACCCCCACCCACTCAGGTTCCAAAAAGAAAATCATCCCTACTAACAACCATTTAGTAATGCACTTTAAATGGGTGAGCTCTATGGTATGTAAATTATATGTCAATAAAACTTTTTATTTTTAATTTAAGAAAGTCACCCTTCATTCCTCCCTCCCTCAGCCTCCCAATATCTAATCCTTTAGCAAGTCCTCCAAATCAGATTTCATAACTGTCCTCTCCCTACTGCTTCCTGCTTCTACCCTGGTCTAAGCCATCATCAGTGTTTCGCCAGACAACTAACTAGATGCTCACTAACATCCCTGACATCATTCTGGACAGGTCTCCACAAAGCAGCCAGAGGACTCTTTTATCAATATAATCAGATCACATCCCTCACTAGACAGTATCCATTGCATTTCAAAAAAAAACACTTGTTCTTAAGGTCACAGCCTTCAAGACCCCCATGACCTGATCCCTGGTTACTTCCCTAACCTCTCTTGAGCCTCTCTCCCCACCTTAACTTTTCTGAAGCCATGATGAGTGAAACGTTATACTGGTCAGGCCCACTGCCTACAACCTCTTCCCCACGCCCCCTAACTCTTAAAAATATAATAACCATGAAATATTTCTAGCATCCAGAAATTGCAAAGAATAATGCGGCTGACCATCTGGTATCCATCAGCTCGAGCCAATGAAAAGGACCACCAGCCATATTTGTCCCAGACCTCTCCCTCCTCTTCCCTTAAGAAAATACCAAGATGTGGCTGAAGACCATTTCTGCCTCTAATGCATACTCCTTCCCGCCCTCCAACGGCAAGCACCGTCCTGAGGCTGGCAGGGAGCCGCCCCATTTTTAGTACACAGAATTTCCCTAAAAATAATGTACAGAACTACTTTTACATGTTTGTACAGTTTACAGACACAGCACCCAAGTGAACATATCCTTTCTGTCCTCCTTTCCCACTAAACCTGGCATGGCTGGTCCCTTCTGATCTTATGGGTCTCGGTTCCTGTGAGCCCCTCAGAAGAAGCTTCTCCTGACTTGAACTTGAAAGTAGTTTCTCCTCTCTGTCACACACTGATGTCCACACCCCTGCCCCCGCTCAGCATCATCACTACAGCAGCATCCTGTTACATCTTTCCAGAGACCAAATTACAGGGTATGTGTTTGTTATTGACAGTGTTTCTCTCCTGTCAATTTGATAACTGTCTCCCTCACTCGACAACAAGCTTACGGTTATCCACTACATGATGGTGGCCGGCCTCGATTCCCAACACAGTGCCTGGCATGTGGCAGAGTATTGGTTGAATGAATGAATTATTGGACAAAGAATCTTTAAGTAAAAATCAAGTTAAAGAGAAACATTATGGACCATTATTTTTTAGTAAAAACGAAATGAGTGGTGTGCCAGAGCTGGCTTGTCCTGGCTAATGAGAGATGACTGTAAATTTTTCCAGAATTTTGTGAACCAGTTGTTAAACACAGCCATTATTAAACATTAGATTACATAAACTTACAATCGAATAAGTCCTATTTTGGAAAAGTTCGTACTTTTCCAAAGTAAATACTCAACGTTTACCACTTCCTAATGACTTTACTACATTTTACTATTCTCCGTGTTTTTGAAGGTACCGGCATCTCTTGTATGTGTACAGTAGAAATACTGTGTAACAGTTGCTACTATATATTGCTTCCCAACTGCCCCTTCAATGCCTTCACGTTGGTACTTGTCCACGGTGGGAGCATTTACACCCAAGGAACTGGCACATATACCCTCTACCCCCACCATGGCCACTAGCAGCAGGTTGCTAAGCCTGTTTATATGTGCAAAGAAAGTCTGGGAGGTACATTCCAAACTCTCAACTCTGATTACGTGTGGAGGAGAGCAAAGCGGGAAGGGGCCTGAGGCTTTTGCTTCTTTTGTCTGTTTAGGAGACTGTACTGTCTTGTGGTTTCAAACTCTCACACAAAACGAGAGAATGTGCAGTTCAGACTTCTCCTCCCTGGCAGTCTCCCTGGAAGATGCCCCAGTCTTCAAGGACCCACCTTTGGCATCTCACAGATCCCTGTCCTTTATCATAACACTAATTCTATTCACCCTACACGATCATTTGCTGATGACTCCTCTCACCTGGGGGGAAAAGAAAAGCTCTGTAAACCCTGATACCAGCAGCAGAAGCACTTAGTGGAAGATAAGAGCCATGGAGCCCGAGGAAACCAGCAGGAACCTCAGCTTCGTCACTTACAAGGGAGTGGCCTTGGGCAGGTGGTTTTACTGGCCATGCCACAATTTCCTCATCTCTAAACGGGGATAAAAAACCAACCTTGCAGCACTGCTATAATGACTGATGTGGCAGGTGCTCAACAAATGGTTGCTGTTAGCACTGCGATCATGATTGTGGTTACTAACGAAGGGACCAAAGGTTAGTCATGATTAATTCTGAGCTGTGGGAGGTCTGTGGGTCAACACAGGGTCGTTGTATTCATCTTTTTTGGCAGCTTCAAGTGGGCAGGAAGGCTGGGTAGCAACTGGGAGGCGTGGGAGCTGCCTAAAACCTCTGTTGCTGGGTGCAGATCTGGAGATTAGCTAAGGGATGTTTCCTGGCTTATCTTTCCCACCAATCAAAATTTTCTCGAATTAAGCATTCATTCATTCATTCATTCATCAAATATCCCTGAGGGAACAGCTATTGTGACAGGCTCTGGGGATAAAATGGTGATCCAGGTAGAGAATGCCTTTGCTCTCACAAAACTCACAGTCGAGGCGGATGTGCAGAGGCCACTGTGATATTCTGTGGAAGTCTGTGGTACTCTGAGCCGGAGTCCTGTACCTGGGAGTCAGCTGAGGACCTTCTTGGCACAGGGAATCTCAGTTGCAGTCTTTGAGGAGGGCAGGGGTGTTCTAGGCAGAGGGAGCAGGGACTGGTAGGACACAGGGCAGCAGATTGTGTCACATGCCACTAATGAGCCCAGGCTACCAGAAGTAGAGAACAGGACATGGGCCTCCAGTCCTGAGGCTGATATGGTTCAGATTGGCCAGGGTCAGATGCTTGGGACCAAGTTCCCAGAGTCCTCTCTGGCCTTATTCCTCAACTCCTTGGCGCCTCTGGGCCGGCATTTCTGGGACCAGCCCCGGCTCTGAGCGCTGTGGTGTAAGAAGGACTCCGATCACGTGGACCTGACCAGAGAAGGGTGCCCAGCATGGTAATGGGGTCTTTCTTCTCCCTTAGCCTGGAGAAGAAGAGGTCAGAGAAAGCAGAGCCATCATCAAACGTGGGAAGGACTGCCACGTCGTGGGCCACATCATGGAGGCAGGACTAGGACCAGTGTGCACTTAGAAGGACGCAGGCCTGAACTTGGCACAAGGAAAGTACATGCAGAACAGTCCTAAGGTGCACATCCCCACATGTAGAGCAGTCGTGCAATAGGATGAGTAGGCTTGTGGGGTGCTGAGCTTCCTGTTACTAGGAGAATTTAAGCAGTAGCTGGATGATCCTCTATCAGGGAGGCAGAAGAAAGGATTTCCCCACTGATTAGAAATCTGTCCTAAATGACCTTTAAAGTTCTAAAGACTCCACCAGAAAACTATTAGAAACCATAAACGAATACAGTAAAGTTGCAGGATACAAAATCAATGCACAAAAATCAATTGCATTTTTATATGTCAACAAGTCTAAAAGTAAGATTGTATGATTTTATGTTGACAGATCCTCAGAAAATATGAAAGCATGAGTTTTGGCCCCCTGGGTCAAGCACAGTCCATGTGGACCAGAATGCTATTTCTGGCCATGGTAATAATTAATAAACAATAATAAAAGAATCAACAGCTGCCACTCACAGAGCAATTTCACAGTGCCAAGTACTCTAATACACTCTTAAGAATTCTCACAGCTCTGTACAGTAGCTACTACTATTATCCCCATTTCACAGATTAGGAGACTGAGGTTCAGGGCTGTTAGGTAACTTGCCTGAGGCCACAAAGGAAATGCACAGGGCAGCTAGAGTTCAAACCCGGTTCTCTGCCATGTTCTTATGCCCTCTGAGAGTGATGGAGGTTACCCCCAAGCTCCCTGTAATGACCTTGTCAGAATCAACCAGGAACGACCTGGAATCCTCTCTGAATTTCCAGCTTTTCCTCTGGTCTGAGCACTCTTGCTAAGTGAAGATCAGCATTTCATGGAATATGCTGCTTTATGACAGAACGCCTGCCGCAATTGAGGATTCACCGTTGAGCTCTCCAAGTGGTGACATAACCAGATGCTGCGGAGATGGCATTTTCAAAATCCTGACTTGCTCGCAACTTTCCAGGAACTCACTGAATTCATAAAGCATTCTGACTTTCAGCCCTGCCCTTTCTCTTGGAGCAAAGAAGTTACACAAATGACTTGTGAAGCCATTCACAGTTGACCAACTACTTTCGAATGTCATACCTCATGGATGTCCTCCCAGAACTCCAGGAGGCAGATAGTGTCACCTCTGTCCTCCAGCTACTTCCCAGTCCAGCAAACAGAAACACAGATAAACAGAGGCTGGCCTGAACTTGAACGTGAACTCTTGCCTCTGCTATGCCCAGAAACATGGAGTGAAGAACATGATTCCATAGACATGCTTCAGCCGGGGAAAAGGGTCCCTAACATGTGGGCAGCATTTTTGTGGATATTGACATATAACTTTCTAGGTGACTCAAAAATGCTCAGACCACGATCTAACTCTTCCCTTGCCCATTGAACTGATAATGGAATTGGTACTTCCTTGTATCATTCTAAAGCTCCCTCTCATCAAAGCCCCAGGACTTGGTAAATGAGGTCTGTTTACATGTCATCCTGAATTGCACATCCTGGTTGCACATTTTGCAATTTCACTCACAACCTCCAGCCTTTCTTGAAACCCATGCGAAGCTAACTGGAAATAATAAAGTTGGCAGTGATCTGCTCAGTACCCACCGCGTACCAGGCATGCAACAAGCATTAACACTCACAACAACCCTCTCTGTTCCATTAGATGCATGAGAAAACTAAAGCTGGGAGGGAACAAGTGACTTGCCCAAAGACACACTTCCTGCCAGTGGTAGGAAAGACTGAGTCCAGAGCCCAGGAACCAAGCTCTTCCCTTTCCAAGTTCCTGTGCTCTGCCTGGAGAAGGCTCCCAGCCTAGGAGCAGCCGCAGAACCACGCCCCCCTGCTGCGAACACACCTGGCCTCACTGTTATGGGTAATGAATCTCACTGCTGGTAAAGCCACGAAGTAGGCCCTGGGGCAAGACAGAGACCCAGGAGATTCTGCCCATCTGGGAGGCAGCAAAAATGCAAATCCAAACAGCTGGAGAGAAGGTAGAAGTGAAGTGTCAGTATCATGCTGCAGATTTGAATTTTAAAGACTAGCATGGCGGAGGGAAGCAGCCCGGCACGGCCGCTCTCCACAGAGCCGTTCAGCACACAATCTGCACATCCATCACAGGCGGCTCTCTCCCCATGGCCAGTGAAATGAACAAAAGACAGGAAAAACGCAGAGAAAAAAACCCAGAGCCACAAAAACTGCCTCACACCTGCTAGGATGAAGTAAAAATACCATTTTATACCCACTAGGATGGCTAGAGAAAAAAAGTCAGATAACTGCACGTCAGCAAGGGCGTGGGGAAATCAGAGCCTCAGGTACTATTGGTGGGAATGTACAATTGTCCAGCTGCTCTGGACAGCAATCTGGCAGTTTCTCAAATGATTAAGCATAGAGTTACCATGTGCCCCTGCAATTCCACACCTGCTCCTTCATTCTGGGTCCAGAACAAACACATGGAGCAGACCTGGCTCCAGGGGGAGAAGCCACACTCGCTGGCCTGAAGCTTGAGGCAGAGCAGTCCAATCCCACCCAACTACATGGGCAAGGATACTGATGGCTGTTCTACACCAGGGGTCAGCAAACTATGGCCTGCAGGCTGCATCCAGCCTGCCACCTGTTTTTGTACGGCCCACCAGCTAAGAATGGTTTGTCCGTTTCCAAACAGTTAAAAACAAATCAAAAGAAGACTATTTCATCATGTAAAAATTACATGGCATTCAAATTTCAGAATCCATAAATTAAGTTTTACTAGAGCCTGCCATACCTATCTAAGGCTGCTCTCACATGACAATGGCAGAATTGTGCAGCCATGACAGTATGCTATATGGCCCACAGATTTACTACCTAGCCTTTTTTCACAAAGTTTGCTACCCCCTGTTCTATACCACTAAACTTGGAGGTAACTTGTTATACAGTAACAGCTGATTGTACAACACCAGTTATTACTACTTCACATGAGCCCTTAAAAAAAGCACAGAAGCAATCTCAATGTGTAAATGATGCATTCTGGCAAAGAAAAGACCAAGAAACATGGGTGACATGGGTGTTGCACTAACAGAAGATTTCCCAGTGTTTCAAATAGAGACAAAGAAAATAAAGCTCTCACACGGCATACGAGCGCACAGGCATGCCAAAGGCCTGAGTCTGTGTCTTAGTTGTCACTACCGTATTCACCTTATAAATAGCAACTCAGCTCCAGTCAAACATCATCCATCACATTATGGTAACTTTGTTAGTTTGAATTCTGCTGGTCTGTGTAGTTTATGTTCATTTTACATTTGTTAAGTCCATCTTGGCTTTGTAGTTGTTCAAAAGCTATCTGAAATGTGTTTATCTACGGTAGCTTTATATTTATACCTTTTTAAGTAACATTAGAATAAAATGAATGTGATATTGGGACCCCATGAACATTAAGTCACCTGCACACAACACAAGTGAGAAACACAATGGCAGAAGAAGTGCTGAGGACACATGGAATGAAAGCCAAGTTAGGAGCTGTTTCATATGGAAATATTGGGCAGTTCACAATAATTTTTTATGCTTTACTTTTGTTCCAATGTAAAGATCTAGAGAATTACAGGTTAAGTTCCAACCAGGACTCATTCACTAGCACATTGTATTTTGGGGGAAAATCTTGGGTTTGGTTTGGGATCCAATAACCAAACTACCAGCATTTATAAAACAGTTATACAAGTTGAGTTCATTTAGTGCTTCTGGCATTATGAGTGATCTTAGGATCGAGGTACATATTTTTATTCCTGGAAAACGCTGATATTGAATCAACAGTGCCTTAAGATCCATAACATCTTAGAACAGAAGTCATTCGCCTTAGCAATGGCTTTTTCTAGCATCATCTTCCACTCTTCCTTCTAAGCACATCGTACTTCTGCTATACCCGATTACCATCCCCCATCTCAATATTATACGTGTGCCCCTGGGCCTTTGTACATGCTCTGTCCACTGCTTATAACTACATGCTCCCTCAACTCCTGACTCCGTAGGCCATTCATTTCAACTCATCCCTCAAAACCTAGGTCAGGCCTAGAAGCAAGGAAACTCCAGCAACAATGCTCACACCCATTGCCCAGAGATCCTGGTTTCAAAAACACCAATTCACACTAAAATGAATCTGAGCTCCTAGGAGAACTAGCTGAAATATCTTTTTGCACCAGAAACTTTGTAAGGAAGTGCTAAAATAAGAACAAGAAGCCATCCTGAACAAGCTCCCACTGGCCAAATCTAGGGCAATTTAAACATCACAAAGAACGGTGACAGTAATGGACTAGAAACACCTTAAAGAAAAAAAGAATTCATGAGTCCATACTGCTGCTAAAAATAATTTTTAAAAGGGGGATGAGGTGGGGAAGAAGTTTAAACTTTTTTTTTTTAACAGAAGAATGTCAAGTAATAAATGCAGAATGGTTAAAAATCACTTTAAGCCATGAATAATAATTGATACAAGCAAGAATCATCAATAGTTGTTAAATCTGTTTGGTAAAAACAAGGCAAACGGACATTACGTGCCTCCTGATGTCTAGAGTGAGACAGACACAAAATTGTCTGGGCCAGAAAGCTACAATCTGAATCTACCATGAGGAAACAATCGGACTAAACTGTGGGACATTCTGCAAACCACTGGCCTGAACTCTTCTAAGTGTTGCTATCACAAAAGAGAAAAAAAAACAAAAAAAAAAACCATACAGGGGGAGCTATTCTAGAATAAAGGAGACTAATGAGATGCAACTACATGCAATGTGTGATACTTGAGTGGGTCCTGGTTGGGGGAAGGGTATTATACAAAGGGCATTACTCAGGGCATTTGGGAAAATCTGAATATGGGTCATAGTGAGATAATATTGTATCCCTGGTCAAGTTTCTTGAGTATAATAATTATATTGTGGTATGGGTAAAATCCAGCCCCCATTGGGTTTTATACAGCCTATGAGTTAAGCATGTTTTTCATATTTTTTTAAATGAATGAAACATTTTTTTTCATATAATCTTATTTATATGATTTCCTAATTTATGTGAAATTCAAAATTCTCAGTGTTTACACATAAAGTTTTATTGGAACACAGACAGCCACACTCATTCATTCATGTCTAAGGCTCCTGTGGCCTTAACAATGGACAGCTGAGTCGTGGTGACACGTTGTATGGGCCGTAAAGCCTGATGTCTGTGACTGTATCTCAAATAGTTCAGAAAAAAACAAAATACAGAAAAGAATGTGTGTGTGCACATGCCTATAGGTATGAGGAGGAACCTCCCCAAAACCTGAATTATCTTCTGGAGGGCGGGCCCCTTGTAGTCCAGGCCCCCCGATAGGTGAGTGTTCTAGGAACCCATCTGTATCCGTGGACCAGCTGGCGTTGTTATGAGAGGCTGCATTCAGCTTCCGTGAATTTGGGGGAGGTGGGGAGGAGGACTCTTTTAAGACGTTTGTCCATTTCACGATGGGTGATTTACATGAACAACATGCGTCATGACAACACACCTGCCCACTGCACTGAGTGTTCAGCAGTTTTTGATTAAAAAAAACCCAGCATGACCCCCATGTCCCACCCTCCCTATTCACCTAACCTCACCCCGAGTGACTTTTTCTTTTGTTTCCCTGCATGAAAAAAGTCCTCAAAGGGAAACATTTTGCTGAGGTGGAAGAGGTGAAACAAAAACTAGCAGAAGCGCTAAAAAGCATCAAAACCAACAAGTTCAAAAACTGTTTGGAGCAGTGGAAAAAATGTCTCAATAGATGTATTACATCAAACAGACAGTACTTTGCAGGTGACTGAAGTTTAAACATGTAAGAGTAAATACACAATTTTTTTATAAATACATTCCAGGTTTTTTTTGGGGGGGGTATCCCCTCTCATATAGAGAGAGATACAAAGTGACTGGTATAAAATGTTAGCGATAGGTAAATCTAGACGCAGGGTGTGTGGATGTTCGTTGTATTATCCTTACACCTTTTCTACAGGGTTGGAAATGTTAAGAATACAGAGCTCACAGGAATGAAGACAAGCATGAGAAGGCCTTGCTCATACTGGGGCACACACACAAGCTTCCATTTTTCCCAGACAAGCCCGTTACCCTTCCCGCCTCTGAGCGCCTCTACACTTGGTAAAACCTGCTTGTTGGTGCAGACAACTCGTGGCCCTGCAGACGTCTGCCTACCCATCCAGTTAGCCCTGTTACTCCGGGGTTTTCAGGTTGTTTGGGGGCAGGGGTGTGTGTATGGAGGGGGTGGGGCACCACAACCTTTTGCACATCCAATTTGAAGCTTTAAAATACATCTCCGTTTTGCAATGGAAGCTTTAATGGGAAACACGGCAGCACCGCTTCTCCCGAGAACAGGAGTTGCCTGGGGGGCAGAGAGACTGACAGCTGGTGAGCAGTCCCACCACACAGCGTCTTCCTTAGAAGGACCCCTGGCAACTCTCCTGTCCCGTGGCAGTACCCAGAAGGGGTGACTTCCGTGGGAGCTCCCTGGGACTTCTCCTGTAAGAGACAGAACACACTGGCAGCCGAGCAGGCTTCCCTTTCCCCGGTGGCTGCTGGATTTGGACCTCGTGTTGCTAAAAATGCACACACAGGTCATTATGGCGTACATTATTTGCCTCACTCCTGGCTCCGTGGAGGGCCTCCACCCTTGTTTGCCTTTCTTCTCTGTCTCCCCGTTTTAATGGGCTATCATGTTCTATTTTATGTACCCTGCTAGGCTGCCCTAAATCCCTTCTGGATCAAGACTGGGTCTAAGTGAAAAACTGAAATAGAAACCCTGGGCTGGCCTCCGCTCTCTTCTGCCTCTCCACCAAACCGTATGGCTGCAGGGTCCTCCTCACGCACCTCGTGTCTGCAGGTGTGCAATGTCTGCGGGTGTGCAATATCTGCAGGTGTGCAATGTCTGTAGGTGTGCAATGTCTGTGGGGGACCTGGCAGCCGTGGCAACGATTTGTGGAGTTTAGCATCTCTAATGAGACGAGAAAGCAGGAGGGGCAAAATGGAAACAGCCACTTGGTCCATCTAAACCCAGACGGCGTCCCTACGCCACTGTGCGCACAGTGGGACCAGCTTTCCCACTGCTTGAGGGGAGATGGTAAGGGCATGTGTGCTGGGCAGGAAGGATGAGGAGACTAGTCAACCAAAGCCGGGAGGCAGGAACAAGAGGGACGAGTAGGAGGGGTGGGGAGGACCAGGACGCAGAATAAGCTGGGTTCTGGAGTCAGACTGCCCCCATGCAGCGACTCACTAGCCATTTAGCTTTGTGCAGAATGGCTCACCGTCTCCAGGCCTCAGTTTTCTCAGCTGTGCAGTGGGTAGAAGCATATCTACTTCACAGGGGTGTTGTTAGGATCAAAGGAGATCATGCTACAAAGTGCGGAGCTCGGACCCAGACACTGAGGAAGTGCTCAGTCAACATTAGCGGCTACGCTTACCAGGAGCCCCATCGTTTCTACTGGAGTAGAGTATGCACTGAGGAGCTGTGGATGAAAATGTGTTGTGCTGGATGGGGGCCAGAGCTTCTGAAGTCAGGTGGAAGGTCAAGAAAGGACAACATCAAGTATGGCTTTGGGACAGGATCTGATAGATGAAGGCAGCTTATTAAGAATGCAGGGCTGCTAGATCCTCATCCAAAATCAGGGCCGTGGTTCAGCCCACATTCCCCCCTCTTACCATTCAGCCAACCCATCCTCTGGGAGACATGAATGCATGTCCGCCCTGCTTTCTTGAGCCATTTTGCAGATCTAGACTCTCCAGGCCTTCAAAGCCTCTCATGTCGTAAATCACAAAGGTCAAAGCCTCACAGGTTCCTTGGATCTCCAGCCACTCCCTCCCTTCACCCATCCAACTAGCTGCAGCTCTAAACACCAGGGGAGCAAGAAGCTGGCCTCTGGCCCCACCCCTGCACTGCAGGCCATGCCCACTCCTGATGGGTGGAGCTGGTCAATGACCAGGCTGCAAATTCCAGGGCTTCCTAGTCTAGACTCCTTTTCTCCAGACCCCCAGACCCACGCCCGGTCGTGAACCTGGGGAAGCTGCCTTCTTTACAGACGCCCCCCAGCTTGCAAGGCTGGGCTGTCCCCAGGTGTAGCTTCTGCCTCTGCTGGAGGCAGGAAGGGATCCTAACAGCCCTCCTTGGGCATGGCCCTAGAATTTCTCCCCTGAAATTTTCCCCACAGGCTGAGAAGTCACCAGCCTCTTCTGCTGAACTTCTATGCATCCTTCAGGACCCATAGCCAATCTGCCCAGCCCAAACCAATTCCCCTCTCCCTGCCCGTGGAGCCTCCCACAGCGCTACAATCACCAGCAGCACTCTGCCTCCTTAGCACTTGGTTGGAAACAAGCCTCCTCCCCTCCCATCCATCGCAGTCCCTGCTCCAGGAGAACAGGGAACAAACCTCATGCTTTTCTGTTAACCCCCAGAGCTCCCTGCTCAGGACCCAGTGCTCCTGAACGGCTCTGTCTCTGAGGTTGGATACATACGAGAAACCAAATCCACTGTGCCCTTTCCTTAGTCACGTCTCTCCCCATGAAGGAGCCCCTTAAAGCCCCCCCCACCCCCACCTCCACACCCTGGCCTCACAGACAGGCGCTATCTTTGAAGCGGCCGAGTCCACCATGTACTAGCTTTGGGAGTTGGGGGCCACTGAGCCTCTTCAGTCTCCGGTTCCCTCATCTGGACGAGAGGGGCAGCAACCTCCACCAGCAGCATGGTTGTGCAGAGGAATGTGGTATGCACCCCCGGCACATAATAATTGCTCAGTGCGCAGCCAGACTTAGAAAACAAGGCAGCTACCATGCTGGGCCCCTCTGCTCTGCTCCCACTCACGCCTTAGTCCACGGCGACAGGATATTCACTATGAAGTGGCTCCCACCCACCAAGGACACTGAGACGTGTGCTGCCTAAGCCAAGCGGGCTCTCAGGCTCAGCTTCTCGCCCTCCGTAGCACTGACCCCGTAGCCTTTCCAGGGCTTCAGCTGCGTAAGTGCAGGTGCCCAGTTTCCCCTACATCGAAGCATCTCCCGGGGGCTACAGTCCCACCCGCTCCCGTGAGCCTCTGCGCAGCTGCACCTGGCCCATCTCACAGGCACCTCAAACTCTCAGCCCCCCAACCGGAACTCACCTCCTCGGTTCTCTGCCATCTCAGGCCACCTCTCTGTGCCTCTCCACACATTTTAGCAGATGTCCCCCCAAACATAGGAACCCACTGGGTTCGCTTCCTATGGCTGCTGTAACAAACTGCCACAAACACGGTGGCTTGAAACAACACAGATACTTTATAATTTGGGTGGTTAGCCATCGTCCAATCAAGATGTTGGCAAGGCTGGGCTCTTTCTGGAGGCTCTAAGGAAGAATGTGTGTCCTTGTCTTTCTGAGAGGCCAGAGGCTGCCTGCCTTCCCTGGTTCCTTCCTCCATCTTCAAGGCCAAGCAGGAGAACATCTTCCAGTCCTTTTTTCCCGATTCTGACGCTCCTGCCTCCCTTAGACACATGCTCATAATTACACTGGGCCCATCCCAATAGTCCAAGACAATCGCTCCATCTCAAGATCCCTAATGTAATGACATTTGCAAAGTCCCCTTTGCCACATAAAAGAACACAGTCACAGGATCTGGACATGGGCATCCTTGGGAGCGGGGGTCATTATTTGGGCTACTACTCTTCCCCCCGCCCACCTGCTCCAAACCTCTAGAACAAGTTTGTCTGACCCACGACCTGCAGGCTGCACACAGCCCAGAACGGCTTCGAATGCGGCCCAACACAAATTCGTAAACTTTCTTAAAACATTACGAGGTGTTTTTGTAATTTTTTTGTTTTTTAGCTCATCAGCTATCATTAGTGTTAGTGTATTTTATGTGTGGTCCAAGACAATTCTTCTTCTTCCAATGTAGCCCAGAGGAGCCAAAAGATTGGACACCCCGACTCTAGGCTGTCCCTCCAGTGACAGAAAAAATGTTGACCCACCTCGTTTCTG
Source organism: Craseonycteris thonglongyai (assembly GCA_004027555.1). Lineage (NCBI taxonomy): Eukaryota > Metazoa > Chordata > Mammalia > Chiroptera > Craseonycteridae > Craseonycteris > Craseonycteris thonglongyai. The sequence goes on along the minus strand of PVKE010000025.1, from coordinate 220,737 downwards.
TATCCAGTGTCTCCATCTGAACCTTCTCAGATAATATAAAAGCTTATCCTTGATGTCTTCTCTCTAGTCTATGTTCCATTTCTTCAGAAGGACTCCTCCCACTGGGTTTTTAAAGGAAGTTAAAGTCTCTCTCATTAACAAACTCCCTTGACCCCACGTCTTCCTCTAGCCATCAACCTTCTTATCTCCTATCTCCCTCTGCCATTTCTTATCTGTATGACAACTGAGGCCAGATGAGTCTTTGTTGTGAAAGGCTGTCCTGTGTGTTATAAGAGGTTGAGCAGCATCCCTGGCCTCTACCTCCTAGATGCCAGAAGCATGTCCCCATCCCACGTTGTGATGGCCAAAACTGTCTCCAGACATTTCCAAACACCCCCACGGGGGGAGGAGGTGGCAGCTAATTGCTCCAGGCTGAGAACCACTGTCTTACAGTAACCGCTTCTGCTAAAGTCGCCAACCACTTCCCTGGCACTAAACCCAGTGGACAATTTTCAGCCCTTCTCTGGCGTGACTTCTCAGCAGAGTTGGACGCTCTTGGGCATGCTGGCGCCCCTACCTCTCAGGCTGCTATTTCAAGCCCCACTTCTGAACCACTAACTGTTGAAGTTCCTCAAAGCTGAGTCCTAGGCCTTCTCCACTTCTTGTTGAGCCCCGTCTCCCTGGGGGCTGCCCTCCACATCCCCAGCCCCTCTGACCACCTCTGCACAGGTGACTGATGATGTGACATCCCCAAACCTCCCTCCCAAGCTCCGGACCCATATATCTACCTGCCTTGTTGACATTGACACTTGGCTATGTTGACATCACTCCAAACTCAATCCAAAACCCCAATCAGGCTCTGTCCTGAACCCCACCCACTTCTGGCATGCTCTATTTCTCAGAGACAGGCACCAGTCCCGACCTGCTGGGAGGGAGACACTGCGGAATTGCTCTTGACACTTCCCTCTCCCATGGGCCAGTGAGTCTGCTTCTAAGTCAAATCTCTTTCACCTCTGAAATAGTTCACGTCACTTTTCTCCATGTCTCTGCCCCCACCCTAGCCCAAGCCTCTACCATTGTCCACCTAGAGCATGACCATAGTCCTCTAAAACCGGGGTGTGGGCATCCATTCTTGACCAATGTTTCCCCCATCCCCCCATCAGCTATCCAGGTTTCGGCCAAAGTCACTCTTTTAAACAGAAGTGAAACTTATTGTTCTTAAAGAAGAGAAGTCCCAGTGTGGCCCAGTGGGCCCTATATGGCCAAGTCTCCCACACGAGGCCCTTGTGTTGGCTATACTCCACGTACACTGACCTTCCTCCTATTACTCAGATGTGCCGTGCTCTCTCCTGCCACAAGGTCTTTGCACATGCCGTCCCATGCATCTGGCTGCCTCTCACCAATCTTCACTCTGGCGGGCATTCTCTTCCTTCCATCACAGCTCAGCTATCAGGAGGTCTTCACCAACTCTGGCCACATCCGTTCCCTTGGTTGTTCATTTTGTCCTAGCCTCATGTTCGCCATTACCTTTCAGAGTTGTTATTCTTTATTTATCTTGCTCTTTGACTCATTCCCTCTTCCCCACAGTAAATGCTATGGGATCAGGGCTGACGTCTGATCAGACCAACCACTGTACCCCAGGGCCAGCCAAGTGCCTGGCACAAAGACGACCCCCAAAGTGTTTCTTTAATGCATGATGAATGATCTTCCTAACTGCTAGCCTGACCATCACTACTGCTCCATGACCTCCCATCTCTGTTCAAGCTTGACTCCCGAGAATCGTCTTTAATCATTCTTCTTCTTTATATCTTTGAAAACCCTTCTTCCTCACCTCCACATCCCAAACATCAATGAAGCTTAGGGATTCTTCCTCCTAAATCTGTCTCAAATGTGACCACCTCTAGCACCTGAGTTTAAACCACCACCTTTCCTTACCTGAACCTCCACCCCAGCCTCCCAGATGGAATCAATCCCAATTCTCCATTCTGCAAACTGCCTGAGTCACACCTCTGCTTGAAAGGCTTTAGGGGCTTCCCCAAGCCCACAGGAGGAAGGAGGCACTGACCCTGGCTTAGGACACAGCCTGATCTCGCCTGTGCCCCCGCCCTGCCGATTTCCTGCCACTCTTACCCCTCAGGCTCACTGCTATCCTCACAGCGACTTCTCACAGTTCCGCTCTCTCAGCTGTTCTGTCCGCACAGAGCATTCCCCACCCTGCTTCCATTACTGCTATTCGCTCTCCGCGTCTCAAGGCTAAAGGGAATCTTGCCCAATTCCCTCATGTAGGCCAGCAACAACAACAACAATAATAACAGCTGATATTCACTGTAGCTTACTACCAGCAAGCACAATTCTGATAACTTTATAGTACTGACTCATTTAATCTTCACCCTCCGCTGAGATTATTCGGTTACAGAAAAGGCACCGAGGTTAAATGACTCATCCACGGTCACTTGAAACAGTAAACAGCAAGGCTGGCTGACATGAACTTGACCAGGCCCAAATCCCCAAACACTATGAACACTGCCATCTGCCACGGTTCCCACAGTGTCCTGCATTCCGCCTTCAGTGCAGTGATCCCATGTGCACGTCCTTGTTCACGGCCTGCTCTCCCCATCAGACTGTCTACTCCCTGAGGGCAGGGACCACATCTAGCTTGTCAAAGGCTCTATCTCCAGCACTGAGCCCAGCACCTCATAGCCCTGCCTTTATTTGCTGAATGTCATGCGCTATATCCCCACAGCCTCCAGCTCCAAGCCATTTGCTCCAGGCGGGCGTGGGTAAACCGTAAACGCCACTGAACGGCCCACTGGACACACACAGGAGGATTCACACAGAAATCGCCCCACCCCAATTCTGAGCCAGGTGAGCTCCTCAGCATGGCCCTCAGCTGCTAAGCGTTGCGGCCACCTAGCTGAGGCAAGGGGACAGCAAGATCCACCATCGGTGTCTAGGAGTGATGGCAGAAAAGCGCTGGGGCCAGGTTGGGGATGGCTCCCCCTGCTGGTTCCCTTCCACGTTCACTGGCACCCTCTCCCATGACCCGGCTCAGGGGACACTCACCAGCCAGGAGAAGAAGCCAGCGGATTTGTCCTGGGTGGAGATCTGCCCCTCATAGGGGCCGAAGATGTGGCCCTTGGGGATGACCTCATTTATGCACCGCACGTCATTCTCCCCATTGGCGTCCTTGACTACCTCCATGCCCTGTGGGATGGTGAGGGCGGCCCGGTCTGGGATGCCCACAGGCACTGGGGTGTCAGACACAAACACAGGGGGACCGTGGTTCGGGCACTCATCCACAAAGTACTCCTGACAGGACTCGCAGACTGGAGGGACGGAAGGAGGAAAGAGAGCCTCAGTTGTTTCGGGAGGTAGGACCCCCACGGAGGAGGCTGCTGGGAAGCCCACCCTGAGGACAGCATCAGGCAGTGGAAAGCATGCTGCATGGAACTCCAGAGCCCCAGCCCTGGTTCCCCCCCAACCCCAGCCTGCCACAGGCCCCTGAGTTTTCAGTAGGAATAACCCAGCACCCTCCCTGGGGGCTCAGGGACATGCCTGCCAACACTAAGGAAGCCAGTAGCTCCCTTTGTTTCAAGTTTAAAAATGTAGAAGAAAGAGCACACACTGGAGTCAGATGGGTCTGGGTTTGAAGAGCAGCGGTCTATCTGTGGGCTGTGGGGCCTGAGGCAAAGCACTTAACCCCCACCAAACCTTCAGTTTCCTTGCCTGGAAAATGGGACCAATAATAGCCAGCTCAGTGGCTGATGTCTGAGCGCCTATCATCAGTATTACCGCTGCGAGTTCCCTAAGCGCGATGGGATGGGTGTGTGGGGTGAAGAAAGGAGTAGCCCAGGAAACAGCCCCAAGTTCCACTTACACCAGAAATCCACTTGCTGGAAGCTCTTGGGCATGATGAGGTCACGCTTCCCCTTCAGTTTCTTGGGCTCCACTTCCATGGCCGAGGGGTCTGGTCTCCTAGAGCTGACCAGGACAGCGGCCAGTAAAGAAAGCAAAGAGGCCATCAGAAAGGCAGAGGCTGGTGGGCAGAGAAGCCGAGGACCCGGCCAGGGGGCCATGGGCACGTGGAGCGGGTGTTGGAGTCCCACGCTGCCCATTCAGTGCTGGGGGTAGCGGAGAGGGAGGAGTCCTGAGACCCGGGCCCATGAAGCCTTCGTGGGCCACTGCTTGGGCTTTTGAGCCTGCGCTCACCTCTGGTCCCAGGAGCTGCCTGGAGCAGGGTAAGGAAGGTGGGCAGGGAATGGGAACTCTTCCCAGGGTCTCTCACCCACCCAGCCCGGATTTCCCCCTTCTCCCTCTCTTGTCCCCACACAGGGGCCTCACCAGGGCTGGCCATACTCCTGGTCGTGGAGGGGGGAGCAGACCTCTGTCTTCACCACGGTCACCATGTCCCCCATGTCCCCCACGGCGGCCTTGGTCTGCGTCAAGCACTCCTTCATGTTCTCAGTCATTCTGTCCTGGGGACGGAAGGCGGGACCAGCACAGGAAGAAGATCAAAGAGACAGGGGAAGAGGGGTGAGTGGTGGAGAGGGCAATTGGGGGTCCTGTGGAGTCTGGTTACCCTCCCTGCCATCCCCAGAGGAAGCGCTTGAGAACACAGACAACAAAAACAGCTGTAGCCTGGCCAAGAGGAAATGCCATTTCTATCCCGGGCTGGTCCTGGGGACGCTGGAGCCACCAGCCCCATGGGGTCAGGGGCCAGGGGCAGCTCAGGCCAGGAGGCAGGGCTGGAGAGCACAGCCTAGACCCCAAGACCAAAGGGCAAAGGGTCTGAAGAACCCACAGGAACCTCAGCACGAAACTCTACAGTGGGGAGCAGGGGAGGGATCAACTCCAGTTTGGGGTCAGGGGGGCAGGCAGATGAAAGGGGCGCTGGGCGCCTGGCTGGGCAGCCCCTGGCCCAGAGGCTGCAGAGAATGCAGCCAGGCCCGCTTGGGCAGCTCAGAGCAGGTACAGGCGGGGCCTGGGGGTCTTGGGGTGGGCCGGCCCTGACTGCAAGCCCCACCTCGCTCTCTAGAAGAGTCTCCCCAGTTGTGCTTACCGCCCTCCTCCACCACGGCGCCGGGCTTCAGCCCCTCCCTTGGCACCCCAGGGTCCTCATGCCAAGCCCGGGGACACTCTTCAGGCCAGGGCTGCGTGCAGGTCGGGCTGGGGCCGAGCTCGCCCCGGGACTGGGCGAGCAGTGTGTGTGACTCACTACCCGGGGCCCTGCTGGCCACACCCCTGCTCCTCGGCTAATCAGCCCCCTGCTCCCCACCGGGGCCCCAAAGCCGGCGGCGGCGGAGGAGGGGAGGGGTGTGGGGAAACACGACGGCCTGCCCCCTCCTCCGCGCCGGCCGGGACGGGGGCGCGAGGAGGGGAGCGGGGGCTGCCGGGGGCTGGGCCGAGCCTCCCCGCTCCAGCCTCCGGGGCGCCCCCAGCCCCGGGAGCGCGCGGGTCGTCCGGTGCGCGTGTCGGGCCGGGACAGTGTGAGATGCCGCGAAGGGGCTGGGGCGGCGCACAGGCCGGGCGAGGGTGCGGGCTGCCTCTCACCCACCTTCCTGGCGGGGCGCTCCCTGCCCGGCCCGGCCCAGCGCCCGCCCCCCGCCCGGCAGGCCCGGCAGGCCCGGCATTCCTTGCGGGGGCATGTGGCTTCTTGCCGGCCCCGGGGGCACGCAGTTGGCTGGCGGCCGGGAGGGGGGCGCGCGGGGAGCCGGAGGAAGCGAGAGCCCGGGCGAGGCGGCAGGAGGGGGCCCCCTGGGAGGAATGCCAGCCCCTCCTGCGGGCTCGGCCCCCTCGCGGGCCGGCCGGCCAGGCGTCTGGTGCGGGTGATAGCACCGGGGTGGCTGGGTCCTGCAGCCCGGAGGGTGGCCGACCGCGCGCCCTCTCGGCCCGGCTGGCTGCAGCGCGGCCTGCGACGCCACCGTAGCGGGCACCGCCACCCAACTCGCCGGCAGCGCACCTCACGCGTGCACGCCCCCTTCCCCACCTGCACCGCCTGGAGTGAGGTCCGGGCGCCTGCAGCCAGCCTGCCTCCTGGTAGTGGGGCACCAGGGGCTCCAAGCTTGGTGCTTGGCCAACCTCACGGTCCTTCGATGGCCCCTAGCCCTCCGTCCCCCCTCCGTGAGAGGGCAGGCGCTAGTGATCACCAAGGCAGAAACCTAGGGCTGGAAGGTGTCAAGTGACTTGCCCAAGGGCACGCAGATTCCTGGACAAGTCTGGATAGGTGCCCGAGACCCCCCTCTGGGTAAACTGGAGACAGGAGAACCCCCGCATTCAAATGTGAAGTTTCAGGTCTGCTTTACCTCCATGCCGATATGCTCAGTCAGTCCTCTTCCAGAAGGATCACTGAACATCCCTGCCCCCAGGAGTGCGTCTCATGTCAATGGCAACATTCACACACAAACAACTACAGGCAGCTATGTAGCGGTTTAGGGGCCTGGGCTCCAGAGCAGCACTGCCTGCCAATCAAATCCCACCAACTAGCTATGTGACACCCCCCCTCCCCCCCCGCAGGTGTTAGGGACTGAATGCTGGTACCCCACATTCATATATTGAAATCCTAATCCCCACTGTGCCTCTATTTAGAGATGGGGAGACTGGGGGAGTTGAAGAGGTGAGAAAGGTTAAGTGAGGTCATAAGGTGGGGCCCTAATCCAATAGGGCTGGTGCCCTCATAAGAGGAGGAGACACCAGAACTCATTCTCTCCCCCAGGTGAGGACAGTGGGAAGGCAGCAGCCTGCAAGCCAGGACGAGAGCCTTCACCAGGAACTGAACTAGCCAGCGCCTTGATCGGGGGCTTCCCAGTCTCTGGAACTGTGAGCACTAAGTGTCTGCAGTTTAAGCCACCCACTCTGTGGTATTTTGGTATGGCAGGCGAGCTAAGATAGTAGGTTACCTAACTTCTCTGTGCCCCCATTTCTTCATCTGGACAATGTAGGGAATACTGGGTTCTATCACAAACGTTGCTGTGTGAAATGGACTGATATGAATTTGGAGGAAGTGAGGCTGATCAGAAAGGTGGGCTTGAGGAGCATCGTTAAGGGGGAGGGGAGAGGACTGGATTTGCTTTTTGGTTTTTTAAGTCGGTCGTGTGCATGCTCTGGCACAACATTAGAAGACTTTTGGGGATCATTTTGCATTGGGCTCCCCACCAGCCCCACCTGTGTGGCATGCTCCATCCTGCCCCGGGGCCTGCGAACTCACTGTGCTCTCCACCTGCGCACACCTGGAAACTCCTACCCATCCTTGAGCCCTCACTGTCCCGGCTCCGTGAGACCCTCTCCAGCCCCAAGTCCCTTTCCTCATGGCACGTGTCACACTTAAAACAGTCTTAGGTTAGCCTGACTATGTGATTACTATCTATTTCCCATAATAGGTTCTAAGCTCCCCGAGGGCAGGGTGCAGGCCCTTTTGCTCACCATGGCATTACCAGCACTGGTCACAGTGCCTGGCACCAGCGTGGAACGAGGGAAAGACAAGCAAAGCGCTAGGGCAGAAACTTGAAGCAGGCGTCCATTCTCAGGGTCATGCCCTTGCAGGAAAGGCGCCCGAGGGTGAGCGCATCCTTACATTTTGCACCCTAGGTGACTTGCTTGCCTTAGCCTGGCCTCAGCCTTGTCTAGCATGTAGTATACTCTCAATACATATTTGCCAAATGAATCAATGACCAAATGACCCATGTCACGATTTACCGCCTGCCTCCAATATGTCCTGCCGGCCCCCTAAGAATCTCAACTCTAAGAGAGATTTCGGAAGGGGAAAAGGAGGGGGCAGTTCTTGTTTTGAATCCTCTCCCCCTTTGGATGCTCTCAGTGATCTCAGCTAGGCAGGGTGGGTGGCAAGGTGGGTGAGGCTGCCATAGAGAGGCAGTGAGGTGCAGTGGAAAGTGTGATGGAATTAGACTCATAAGGCCTGGAGACTGGATCTGATAACAAGTTGTAAAGTATAAGCTGTGTGACTGTGGGCATGTCACTTAAACTCTCTAGGCCTTAGTGTCTTCCTGGTAAAATGGAAATAATCCTAATTGCCAGGTTATCCCTACAAGGAATAAATGAAATACAGGCAGGAGCAAAGCCTTGGAAAGAGCCCTGCACTCTGGGTTTGTGAGGAATATTAACATTAAACTGGTTGCCTGAGGCAATGGGGTGAGCAGGATGAGCAGGGAGGGGATGGAGGGAAGAGAAACTAAAAATGAGGGAAGAGAAGGAGAGAAAAGTAGGCAATAGTGAGAAAATAAAAAACAAGGAAAAGAGAGAAAAAAGTGGGAGCGAAAGGAAGACTGAAAGACAGAGGAAAAAAGGCACATAGACATTTATCCAAGTCTTAAAGGTCCCAAGACAACATCCCCTTCTGAGAAAAGCATTCATTTATTTCTCAAAATAGAGATGTCTACAGGCTACTTCCTTTCATGTCGTATTTTTCACGTACATCCCACCTTCATCACATAAAAGAACTGTGATGGTTTCTAACAAACACATACTCAACAGGACAGTTGAACAACCAGAGACCTCATGGAGAGAGAGTGACGAAAGAATTATACTGAGAACCTGTTTTAACATGGCTAGAGATCTAGCTTTCTACTCTTCTGAGCCTCCAGGCAGCCACAGCAAAAAGGGAAACATGATGGTTTACACAGTGCTCACCATTTGACATCTATTTATTGCCTTGTCTACACAATTAAGTTCCCTCCATTCTGGGAGGAGTCTAGTTGCCTGGCGAACCAGGATGAAGCCTCACTTGCATGACTGATGTGCATGACAACTCCTTTCTGTGTCTGTGAGGAAGGCCGTGGGGGCAGGGAGGGAGAAATGGGATGTGGCAGGATCACATGGACTTCATTTGGGAAGAGAGAGCTAATACAAGCTTGTGTCCTTCATTGAGTCCACCCCAGCAAGCACTGTAAGGAAAGCCTGAGTCGGGGGAAGCTCCAGGAACCGTGTCTGCAGCCTGCCGTGGCCCTCTGGCCTGGTGAGGGGCTGGGGGGGCGGGGCGGCGGGCAGGCCTCACGGAGGACTCGGAGATGTTGGCAGTGCTTCCTCTCAGCTGGCTCCTCTGAGTCTGCACATGCAGAGATTAGGCATGTTGCAAACCCCGCAATGAGATGCAAACCCAGAGGAGAGGGCAGAAGGGAGCTCAGGAGTCTGCGGCTCCGTTTTCACCCTTGGCAGCATGCCAGGGCCCTGGAATGCCCAGCAGCCAGTGTGACCAGAGGACTTGGTTTCCCTAGGGGCTGGCACCACGAGAATCTGGCAGGTCTGGTCTGGTACCACCAGAGCATCCTCTGTGTCTCCTCTGATAACAAAGGGACAGATTAGGCAGCTGGCCCAAGTCACACACTGACCTGGGCTGGGTATCCCAATCCCCGGGTCTCAGTCCTGGCTATGCTATAAACTTTTTAGGTGACCCAGGGCACGGTCTTCCCTTGGGTCTTCCCTTTCTATGAGCCTCAGTTTCCCCTCCCCAGAAATATAAGGTCCAGCATGGTTCTTTTTTTTATTATTATTATTGATTTTGACAGAGACAGAGGGCCCAGAGCAGTCCCCACAGCTGTACGTCATCAGTTTTCAACATGGTTTCATTCCACACAGGTGGGCAGGGGCTCCGCAGGTCGGGAACTGGGCTGGGGGCCTCCTGCATGGGAGACACACCCCAGTTCAGCATGTGGGTCCACAGGGGCTGGGGCCGGGATTCGATCCTCAGTCCCCGGGGCTTCAAAGCGAGCGCTTAACCTGCTGAGCCATCTCGGCTTTACTCCAACATGGTTCTTAACAGTAAACCATGGGGGTAATGAGGGAGAGCATGGAATTATTACATACCCAGCAAGCACTGCGTATGGAGAGAAAAAAAACATATGCCTTGAACTTACATGTAAGACAGATCTGCAAATGTATGTAGATACTTTTGTGATGAACAAATTTATTTAAAGGTATTATTGAATTTATAGAGGCTCTATGTTTTGTTAACCAACTGACACCAGCGATTGTAACCTGGAGACAAGTAGGCACTCCTGCACAATTAATGGGTTTCCTCATCTGTCCAGAACCTATCTCCCAGGCCTGTTTTACATAGATAATGCCTGGCATAGAATAAGCACTCTATAAATATTAGTTCTCATCATAACTCATTTTATTTATGATTTTTAAAGGATACCAGACATCGGGTGGGTGTGTTGGTGAAAATTTTGTGACATTAAAAGAGAGCCTTCACAGCAGTTTTTCTTACTATCTTACTAGAAAATACTTTTAATAAGTTTATACTATAAAGATGCTCATCCCCATAGGAAAAAAATAAAGGAAAATAGCATGAAAAAGCAATTTGCAAAAGACGAAAAACAAATCGCCAAAATGCTTTGCGGAAAACTGTAAAACTTTAATACTTAAATAAATATTTTCCTCTATTAAACTGCCAAGGATTTAAAAATCTCAATAATACGTGTTCAGAGTTGGCAAGAGTGTGGCGGTAATACTCTACATGGCATGGAATATAAATTGGTCTCTCCTTTCTGGAGGGCAATTTGGCAACGCATATTAAAAGCCCTGAAAAGAGCAAAAGCTTTGTAGGAGCAATCCCCCATCTGGGAACTTATCCTACGGACATAATTAAGCTGTGTGCAAAGATTTACCCATAAGGCTGTCTTCTACAACACTATTTTTAGTAGCAAAAAACAGGAAACAATATAAACCTCAAAAAAGAGAAGTTAATATGCAGCATACCGTGAAAAACTAGATGACAATTCACAATGCTTTATATGAGCAGGCTATATATTATATGATTCCAACTATCTGTCACTTCGGAAAAGGAAAAACTATGAAGACAGTAATAAGATCAGTGGTTGTCAGGGATTAGGGGTTGGGAAAGAGGAATAGGAGCACAGAGGATTTTTAGGGCACAAGGAATCTGTTCTGTATGATTCAATAATGGTGGATCCATGTCATTACACATTTGTCCAAATCCACAGAAGGTACACCACCTAGAATGAGCCTTCACGTAAACTATGGACTTAGGGCAAGTATGATATGTCACTGTAGGTTCATCCGTTGTTACAAATGTCCTGTTCTGGGATGGGATGTCCATTTTTATGGGGAGTTGTGTGAGATGGGGGGGGGGTATATGGGAACTATACTATCCTCTCAGTTTTGCTGTGAACCTAAAACTGCCCTAAAAAATGAAGTATTTTTAGATGAAAAGTATGAAAAGGTAGATATGAAATAATACCATTTAAAATATATACTCATAAGTATAGCCACATGGATTTGCACAAATAGGTCTTGTGAGAATGCTTTCTGGGGTACTGATCACTAGTGGTTAGTTGGGAAGGGAAGTAGTGTTAAAGAGAGTTTCTGTTTCTTCTTTTTGCTTTGAGAAAAAAATGTTGCCTAACAATTCTTTAAAGAACTCTTTATATTCATTTTGTTATAACTCAGGTGAGACAAATTTACAGGAGAGCCAAATTCATAAGCAAGGTGAGTTCATCATAAGCTGGCGACCACGGAGGACTAGTGTCTCCCCAAAACCCATGGTGCCGAATGCAGAAAGTGAGGGGTTTATAATAGCCAGGGGCACCTGCTCAATCACAATTGCCAGGGGCACCTGCAGCAATGGGACATTACAAAGTCGGGGAGGGGGAACTGGAGAAATCACAGAGCGGGGCTAGTGGCGCAATAATGGAAAGTACAACTCTACATGCAGAATGCCAGGTACTCACTATAACAATTCAGTTTAGAAATTGCTGGAGAGATATCTAAGGTTCTTTCATTGTTACTCACTTGTCATTAGAAGTTGAGATCCAACCAATGGTCTGGAAGTCAAGAGAAACCCAAATTGGAGACTGAATACCAGGCATATAAATGGCATTTGATGCATATTTGATGAATGGACAAATCAATCAATTAATTGATTGACCAAAAGGGCCCCAGTAAGTCTACCATGGAGGACCTCTATTTTCATTTTTCTTTTTGATTCATATTTTGAAAGATGTTCTCTACTTCACAGATTGCATGCATTGTGTAAGAATTCATTCATTCATTTTCCTCAATTTCCCTACACACACAGGCTATGTGATAACCAGGGGCTCACACACAAGTTAGTTGCTATCATTCTAAGCATGCCAGATTTCTTTGCTTGCTTAGAATGATAGCAACTAACCTGTGTGTAAGCCCCTGGTTATCACATAGCCTGTGTGTATAGGCTCACTTGTCCTACCGATCAATATTCATTAACAGGGAATTGTACAATATTCATTATGCTTCTTTAGGTTTTAAAAATAGCTTGGTGGTGAATACAATGCAGAAATGAGGAGGGACAAACTACAATTAATGCTGTAGTATGGATGAGTCATCGAGCTGAGAAAAGGAACGAGACTATAATTCAATTTATATAAAGTTGAAAAAAAAAAACCAGGCAGAACTAGGATGTTAGAAGTAAAAATGTTAGTGGTTATCCTTGGTAATAACTACAAGGGGGCAAAAAAAGAGGGCTCGAGGGTGCTGGCCATGCCCTATTTCTTGATCTTGGTTCTGGTGCCTGGGTGTGTTAAGTTTGTGAAAATATATTGAGCCATGCTTTTGAAAGGAACCAAGTGTTTGCCAGCCTGGAGCTGGCTTTTAGGATATTGATCTTAAGCTGTTTATTAAGAAACAAGGGGGAAGCTGGGATGGCTCAGTGGGTTAAGAGCTCACTTTGCAGCCCCGGGGGACCGAGGATCAAATCCTGGCCCCAGCCAGTGTGGACCCATGTGCTGAACTGGGGAGTTCCCCCAGTTCAGTTCTCACCAGGGTGAGACCCCGGCCCAGTTCCTGCCCTGTGCAGCCCCGCACCCACCTGTGGAATGAAACTATGTGGAAAAACCCATGATGTGCAACTATGGAGACTGTTCTGGGCCCTCCCCCTT